>VZTJ01006363.1:195943-438491 GCA_013397795.1 Orthonyx spaldingii | reverse complement strand
TTTTTTTTTTTTTTTCTTTTTGGAATAAACAGAGCCTGAAGGTAAGAAGAACACTTCAGGGAAGAAAAATAGCTCCGATACTCTTAGAGCTGGAGGCCAAATACAAATTCCACACTCTCTGCTGGCTCAGGTTGATAAATTTGCTGGGATTTCAAGGCGCAGCCCCAAAATTTCATCTTCCCAGGGAGAGTGTTGATGCACAAGATATATCTGTCTTTTAATATGCTATTTTTCCAGGGGAATGTGTTGATTAGCCCTCAGCTGGTTGAAAATGCACTTCTCACTGCTGTCCTGCTGCCCTGTGGAAGTCCTTAAGAATTCTCCAAGGCCAGTAAGGAGAACAGTAAAGGTTAAGGAATAGAAGGGGAGGTGAGCTGCAATAATGGAACCACGCCGGTGCTCCAACCCCAAAGCCACAGATCCCAAATTGCCACCTGCTCCCACTCACACACAGCGAGCCCAGTGTCTGTCACTGCTCTCATTCCAGCAGGCTGCCTCAACATCCATCCCTTTCCAGTTGCTTTCCAAAGCGAGCCATATTTTTAGGGAGACATTAACCCTGGAAACCCTCACTGGAGTCTGCAAACATCCATGATTGTTTCTCTTTAAGCAAGCCATGTTATTAAGTGGGAAACACCATGTGAGTCAATATTACACGTTTACAAATTTTTAGAAACAAGAGCTTGCAGCACACCAACCCCATTGGAATAATATGTAGGGGGGGAAAAGGGGAAAAAATTAAATCCTGGGATGTATAGTTGTAGAAATAAGTCACAATACCAGAAAAAAACTCCAGAAAGCTCATTTTAAACTCTAGAATTTTACATTTCCAAAAGGCACAGTTCGTCCTACATTCCCACCCCTGCAGAGGGGAGAGAAGCTGAAGGCATTTAGCAGACATTTGCATCTATATTCTGCAAGTGGCAGATGCAAAGGAAGAGATTCGTTTCTCCTAACATAAGCCATCTAAGAATTAAATGGCTGATAGTCATCTTGGATTCTTTTTAAACCCAGATTAAAATAGCTGCTGTGTGCAGGTCTGCCCTGCTCTCTCCCCAGAGATTACAGAAAGCACTCAAGTGCCAAACTTAAATAGGGGGCTGAAATTAAATCAGAGTTATCCCACCCTCAGCACAAACCTGAATGCATGGCCTTGTATCCAAAGTGCACTGGAATCCCTGGAAAAATCACGGCTGTAACCCTGGAAGGGTGTTTCAGCCCTCTGCTGCTGCTCAGAGAGTCGGGGAGGTCAGGATGACCTGAGGTGCTGTGTCAGCCGCCAGGGCGACCTGCCCTGCTGGCTGCCAGCATCCCCAGCATCCAGCACCCTTCAGAACAGCACACCAGTGTCCATTTGCTTGGGTTCAAACGGAAAGGCAGAAGTGGAAGCAAAGAAGGTGCTCGTGCTGCCAACCTCTCTGCTGGGATACTGCTTGGGATATTTTTACTGTCAGATATCCTGAGCCCTACCAGAGCAGCATCACCCTGAAGGAATTGGAATGAGCACCTCTGTGGTGCAAAGGCAGGAACTACAGTAAAATCCACCAAAAGATCCAACAGGGGGTAGAAAAAGAAAATAAAAAGGGTTTATATGTGTCTGTGGACTCCATTTTTCATTGCACTGCACCAACCATGCAAGCAAGGGAACGTGTGCACGGCTGTGTGTATGCACAGGACCAGCAGGGAACAGAGCCTGACCAAACGAGCTCTTTCTCCTCAGCAGCACCCCACACGACTCCCACACTCACAGGTCTGTGCCCAGGTGTCCCAGGAGCAGCACGCAAAGCCGTGGTGTGGCCGTGTGAGTGTGCACGGGGCGCTCTGGGGAGCGGGAGAGCAGCAAGAGAAGCCCCCCAGCTGCCCCAAAGGCATCACCAGGAGATCCAAGGGAAGGGAAGAAGTCCTGGAAAGGAACCCCCATTTTAGTTCCTGGAGTCTTGCACTGCAAACCCAACACAAGGCTTTGATCAAGGGCTTTGCCCTGTATCGGAGCATTTTGAGCATCCAGCTGTCAGGGGAAGGTGCTTGAGGAGCAGACTGGGAGCAGAGAGGGGATCAAGCTCATCTGCTTTTGTTCTTTCTTTTTTTTTTTTTACGTGGCAGATGCTGGTTTTTCATGCACACTGCCAGCTCTGCACAGACTTTCTTGCTTGGTTTGTTGTTGTTGTTGTTGTTGTTTTAACACTTTCCTTTGAGAAACAAAGGTTCGACGCAAAACGCTGCCCCTGACGAAATGTGGAAAGAGCCCGGTCTGGCTGCTGGTGAGTGCTGCTATTCATCTGACTAAGCAGCATTTGACATTTGGGCTTGGTGGGTCTCAAGTTTCCCTCTAGTAAGATATGGGCTGACTCCGCCGCAGCCAATCTCGGTCGGAGGCTGCGGATGGTGCCGGAGGGAGGGAGGGAGGGAGGGAGGCATGAGCACATCCCAGACGGCACAGCACCCACGGCTGCCTAAGCGCAGCACTGCGAGTCTGACCTCAGCTGCACCAGATCGTGGCACTGCTGTCTTTCTGGGGATGCTGCTCAGCTGCAAATTCATCCCTTTTCTTTTTTTTTTCTTTTTTTTTTTTACATTTCTCAATGACTTACACTTGGTTTAGCTTCTCTTCCCCAGTTACGAGAGTTTTGTGTTTCCTGTTGCCCGCGTGGTTTATCTTCTGTTGTAATGGAAGGCAAGTGGAAGATGTTTTACAAGAGCAGCATCAAATTTCCCAAGCCAGGTTTGAGCTTGGTGCAGTATAACCATCAGCATAAAGGGAAAGGGAAATCCTTTCTGTCAGCCGGTGTTTCAGAATAAATCCAGTCAAACTGAAATCATACCAAAAGTGACAGGCTTGCAGAGCGCTGGCTGAGTGTTGCAAGGAGGCTGTGAGCTGAATCCACAACTCAGACATGTCCTCCCAGATGGAGAGAGTCCAAGCCAGACAACAATACCACAGTCCAGTCTTCTGAGAGGTGTAATCCACAAAAAATCCCACTCTGGGTGGATGTGTCACTGCCTAAGCAGAGTGAGCCAGCTGGAAAGAGCTGACATGTTTGCCTTTGATGACTAAAGCATTAAAGTATGATTTTGTAGACACTTTGTGGCACTGGGAAGATCCATAACATCCTTTAATCTCTACATTTCTCTTTGTCTTTTGTCCTCCTCCTCCCTATCCCAAGATTTTGCTTTAACTACAAGCAAGGACAAAAAGAGGGGAGCTGCAGCATAAAAGACATTAATACTAAAGTAAGTGCCATTTATAAGTAAGAGTTAAGTATTACTGCTTCCTAATGCAAGTACTAAACTCCTTGTCTACAAAATTTGAAACAGGCTTGTACAACACAGTTTTCCAATGGGTAAAAATCCCTTACCACCTTACTTTGCACCAGATCTCCCAGGGCTGTTATGTTCAACATTGCCACAGAGTCTCCCAGCTCCTGACAGCACTGTCCCTGAAGACCCACTTGTCACCCTCATTTCCACTTCCTGAGACCTCCGATTAGTGGAAATGAAATTTGCAGAATTCGTTGCATAACTTGTTCAAAAGGAGTTAGGAACAAACGTAAATATATCTCTTGGATGACAAGACTTCTGTGAACCCTGAAGTCCCAACAGGCATCCTCTCACCCAAAAAGCTGTCTAATGACCTGACCCCAATCCCACTGAGTGCTGAAAAAAAATTAACTCCAGACCACAAGTGCTGCAGAATACTGTAAAGCAAGGCTTATAAACTTTATTTACCAGGTATCCCCATCCCTTGCTTTCAGGAGATGGATGGCCTCAACCAAGGATGGTTTTCTGCATGGTCCCTGGCTGCCCAAGACCTCCGGCAAAGCTTAGCCTGACTTTGAGCCATCTCTTTGTTGGAGGAGATGCTGGAGCCCTCCTAAACAGGGTGTCAGGCCATCATGTCAGCGATCAGCCATATGGTGTGACTGCAGGGATGCACAGGTCTCATGTGTGCTGCACGTTGTCACAGCCCATGCAAGATGTGGCATGTTCCTCAACTCAAAGTACACCTGAGATATTTATCTCCTCTGCAAACACAGCTGGGCCTTTTCAGAGGCAGCCTGGAGAGTGTTAATGTGGACAAACATGGGTATGAACAGCCTGGAACACAAATACAGGCATCAACAGCCTTGCCTCAGGTGCCCAGATGAACAGCCCTGCCAGAGCAGCTACACTGGCAATTCTGGGCATCTTGAGGGATAAAACTCAGGTGTCACCTCTCCCAGGTCACTCCAGAGAACCTCTGCCAGCTGTGACAACAGTACAGTGCACTCCTGCTGCCCTGCTTGGGCGAGGGCAGCACCCCCAGGGCACTGAGCCTGGAGCAACACGCTCCACCCCACCCCTCCAGCCTGCAGACCTCAGCTGAGGCAAGCAGAGGAGCTGTGGGAGGAACGGAGCAGGTAGAACCAGTGCTCCCCACCTGCCAGGGAGCTTGCTGCTGAGCAAGACCAAGGGCACAGTCCAAAACAAACAGAGGGAGAAACCACTTCTCCAAGGAACAGCTTGTCCACGCTGTTGAAACCTCGAGGGTATTACAGCAGAGCAGCCCTGTCCTGGCAGGCACCTCTGCTGCTGTGCACACTCAAGGGCTTGAAGCATACCTGGAAAATTAAATAAAGAAGTCAAACCCAGGAGAAAGGCCTGCCTTATGCCACAGGCTGATCTCGAGCTCCGCACGTTTGCTCTGATTGTCTTCAGTACTCACATACGGGGAGGAGGGACTGACACAAATCCAGCTCTGAGCATTGACAGTGATGTAACTATGTCTCACAAGGAAAAGGAATGCAGGTTTTTCTCTCCCTGTTCATCAGGAAGGGTACAAGCCTCACTAGTTTCTTGTTTGTCCTACGGGAAGATAAGCGGGCTTAACCCTGTTCCATAGGGAAGCAGTAGGCTGGAATGGGTTTCCTCCAGCAGTACAATCACCATCTCTGACACCTCCCTGGAGGGCAGGAAGAACAGGGTTCTCAGTTTAAACTGTTCTTCAAAATCACATCTAATTTTCCTCATTCTAGCACTGAGCTGCACACCTACCATGTAACCTTAGGATGGAGACTGGAGGAATCCCACCATGCTTAGCAGCTACATTCACACAGCTGCATAATTGTGCAACAGTAGTTGCAAAAACTTCTATCATTCAGACATCAGGACTTGAAATGGGAGGAGAGAGATCTCTTTTACTTCTTTCCAGCACAAGGAGAGCTTAGAGAACACCACCAAGAAGCCTGCAAAAGCCAGTGATGCCTCAGCTCTCACTACGTGGCCACCAAGCTATCAGCACTGTGCACACACCTGCAACGGGCAGCTGCGTAAGTCACATAAAACATTTTTAGAAATACAGTTGCCATCACTAGAATGTTATATTCCCTGTGAAGAGTCCTTTGTTTTCCTATCTCAAACTCTCACAGTTGAAAGGGGCACAGGCAGCTCCAGTTGCAAGTTTACTAGCAGATTAACAAAAACCTTGATGAACTTCAGTATATTTCTGGTGGCTGGTGTCCTACAGGATTTTATTTATACAAAATTCATGCTTTAAACAGCTGATAGCCACTTCTAAACATGTCAAACTGACCACTGTTCTAGCCTCAATGGAGCTCACAAATCATAAATTTAGGTAATAAATAAAATTTCCCCTAGGACAAACAACAGACTGTCAAATGCACTCATTCAGCAACTGCTGAGAACACTCATTTCCTAATCAGGCCCTGTGGATGCAGCACACACCAACTTAACCTTATCTCCTCTCATCTGGGACTCAGACTAAGTGCTCACACAGCAGTTGTGCTCCTCCAGAAGCACTGTGGTGCTCAGGTGCCAGGTTTTCCAGGGATGAATCCAACGCAGAACAGGGAAGAGCTACAGGAGCTACACACGACCCTGAACCTGGCTGGCACAGTCCCAGCCCCAGTCATGGGGGATGATGAACCTGGGCACTGAACAGCCTTTTTGGCAGCCTGGAACTCTCTATCAAATGCAGATGAGGAGCTGCTTCAGCTGTGAATGCTGCAGGTGACTGGTTGGAATGTCAGGCGCTGAGTCACACCACGGAGCTCCCCATCTGCAGCCTGGCATTGGCCAAGGCCAACAGAAGAGCTCAGCTGCTCGGGAGTAGGTTGGGAAAGAGCCATGTAGCCAGGCTGGTGCTGGAATAAGCTCAAGGGTTGGGGTGCAACATGAGATCAGGGCCATAAACTTGAAAGTCGGATTTTGGCTCATTATTTACAGTCTACCAGATTCTGACATCCACTGCAGGCAGAGCGCTACAGCTTGGTACCAGGCATTTGGTACATCCCTGATACCCCATCCCTGGAAACATCCAGAGCCAGGCTGGATGGGGCTCTGACCAACCTGATCTAGCGGAAGGTGTCCCAGCTCATAGCAGGAAGTTGGACTAGGTGTCCTTTAAAAGTCCCTGCCTACCCAAACTGTTCTGTGATTATGTGGTCTATCCCAGCACTCTATCAGTGGTAAATAATGGTCTGACAAGGTATCTCACACAGAGGAGGAATCTCAGAATTTTAATGTACTTCATTCCACAGAAAAATAACTTTTTAAAGTTCAGATTTTACCCATCCTAGTAAGCTCTGCTCCCAGATTCTATCCAGGGCTTGAAGCAACAAAAACCTACTGACTCGAGCTCAAGCTTTGCACAAGGGAGTATGTTCAGGAGAGCATGAGGAAGTGGAATAGTGGTGAGGGTGGGAACCCAGCCTTTGGGCACCTGTGCTGTGCAGTTTTGCACCTTATTTCCAAATGTCTCTTGTACCTGTGCAGTACGTTCCTTGGGTCCATGGATGGGAGACAGCAATGGAGTCTAGGGGAAGGTGTCCCTGCCCATGGCAGGGGGTGGAACAAGGTGGGCTTCTCCGTCCCTTCCAACCCCAAACAATCCCTGATTCTACAACAGGGGACCACCTGCAGTGTCAAACCAAATCAAAGAATCTCCTGATACACAAAGATCTGGCTCCTGCTCTCTCTGAGAAGCAGGCTGAGGGACAAGAGTGAGTTCACTACACCTTCAGTAGTCTCATGGAGAGGCCCATTCCAGCAGCAGCACCCCTGTCGTTCTGGCTGCCTCCAAACCTTGTGCCAAATAACTGCACCAATGCCCAAACCACACTGAGAACAGGGGAAGAGCAGGGAAGGAAAGGCATAAAGAAAGGAAAAAGAGAACATGTCTATATTGTTAGAGCCCCAAGCTGCTTATCTTCCATCACACATGTAGGGATGGGAGTCACTGACACTCCCCCTTCCGACCCAGGGGAGTCACAGTGAAATCCTCCTCTTCAGCCAGTGAGTTAGACTGGAATTACACAGGTGGTAGCAACATACTGCAAATTCCTTGGGTTTGATTGGTTCTCAAGTCATTCTCAGGGAATCTATTTTTAGGCCTGCAACTGCATTTTTCCATGGCATTCCATGACCCTGCCTCCCACTCCAGTGCTGGGCAGAGCAGAAAAAGGCTAAAGAGAGAGACCAGCCCTCAAACAAGACCTGAGCGAGGGGCACATCTGTTTTGCAGTACAAGGTTCATGGGTCTCCACTGTGGTATCGGGAAGCTACTCTGAGAGAAAACAGAAGCATGGAGCCCTGGAGCACACACTTCTGCCCAAAACACCAGGACTCGGGGTTCCCAATCTCCAGGACATAATGCTACACATGGTGACAGAGGCAGGACACCCCTGGTGAAGGCACACAGCACCTGAACCTCACCTTTTCTTTAGAAACAGCATTAAAGGATAAATACTTGTGTTTGTGTAGCTGCACCCAATACCTGCCACAGTGAGTTCTTGGTTCATATCCATACTTGCCCTTTCCCCAACTTCAACCTACTCCATCCTCAATATGTAATCCATACTCTACTCCATACTCAGCTTACTCCATATTCTACTTCCTTACAATCTCTCCTGGGTCTTATTTGCACACCGACACTTGCCACTGTTAGAGAATCAGTCATACATGTTCTACTGTTTGCTCACCACAACCTCACAATGCTTTTCTCCAAATTAGTAGCATTTTTTACCGTTCTAGAAACCGTAGATTTGCTGAATCTCATGGTTTTATTATTACTATTAAGGTGATTTAGAAGTTTCTGGAGTGTGAAGAATGTACTTTTATTTAAAACAGCACATCTTTAGTTTTTTACAGGTGGGAAACTTTAGCCTGGTGAGTGTCAGAAGAGCCTCCTGAAAATGAGTTTTTTCATGCTCAATCCAACAGTTGGTGTTCCAGGAAATACAACTTCTCAATGCTCTGCCATCTCTTAAGTTCTCTCTCCTGTGTTTAAATTATGTTGTCTTCTGCTTCACACTCTAGATTTTGCAAATCCCTTTTCAAGACCTGAAAAATCCCTATTTATAAATAACCACAACACAGGGGAAAAACATTGTTGTGTAAAATACTCTTACAAGACAAACAAAAAGCCCAATGATTATATCATGTGTATCTTGTACTAGAGCTAAATGCTTATAAAGAGGGACTAAATTTTTTTTTCCTCCGTGGCAACAGCTATAATAAACACACTGCTAGAGAAAGGATGTGAAGTAGAAGACATGCATTCAACTCTGAAGAAACATGTTTGGATACAGCACAGTGAAGAATTTGCAAAAGAATCTAAGACCATAAAAATTCTGACCTTCCAGCTTGCTGTCAGTGCTCCAATCTCTCAAAGTAAAACTCGGGTGAGTTTTCCCTTGAGATGTGGTCAGAGGGTGCTTACAAGCTCCATTAACTGATTAGTTAATAACAGGAATGAAAACCATTCCATAGGTTAACAGAGGTTATCAGGCAGCAACACAGAAATAGGGCACAAAACCTTGCCCCTCATCCTGCTTCCTGCAATCCCATATTTCAGGTTTTGGTTCATGGTTGCTTGTTTTGTTCTTTTTCTTTTTTGTTGTTCTAAGTACCCTGGTGCTAATGTGGAGGACCTGGTGTGATGTCTGTGTTTGGCACAGCAAATTTGGTGTGCTTGGCTCTTGGTTTCCAGGCTGGGCACCACAACCTCTCCCGACTAAGTTCACTCCCAGAGCTTGCTGCTTTCAGCTTCTGCTGAAGCTCAGCTTCTGCAACAGCTCCCTGTCATGCTGATTTTCACAGAGATTAAAGCTCTGCTTTCACAATCACTAATGCCACATTTGGGCAATTCCTGATCTCACAGAAAACACATCCAGCCCAGGTAGGGTGTGAACACACAGCCCTGCTTCTGCTGAATAAGAGCAAAAGCATGACCACCAGAGGGAAAACAATAGCTGCTCTGGCTTAATACCTGCCAGGAGGAGTCTGTCATGCTGACAATTTCAAATAGCTGTGGATTAGCAGCCTAAAATTACACCTGATCTGCCCTGCAATTCCTATGGCTCCAGCATTTTGACCGAGCATCACTAGCTCTACAGCTGAGCTTGTTCTCAAAGAGCACCCTCAAACAAGTCCAAAAACGTTAACTTTTGACTGCAACTCACTTCCATGAGAAATACTTATCCAGTATAAAATTAAAACCAACAACCGCATGTGTAATTCAAACTTAACTCATGCTCCAACCCACCTGTTGAATTTAGTTTTTCATGTAAATGTACCAAAGTCAGCAAAGACATGACCAGCACTACATTCCTTGTGGTTGTTTCCAGAAGAGGGAAAGTGCATCCCCATTACTAAACCTTTAGCTCTGAGCTCTCAGAAGGATTAATCACCCCTCTGATCCCCCTCAGCATCCCCCTGCAGCATCCCAGTCGGACAGCACAGACTTTGGCAGGTGGAGAGGCCAGACAGAGCCCTGCCCAGCTTAACAGCATCACACCAGATGGAAAACATCTGGATTTAGAGATGGAGGAAGAGCTTAACAGAAATAATCTCGCAATGAGGTGAGACTTCCCTGAAAATGTGCACTTTAGGAGTTTCAAGATGCAATTTTCATACATAGAATGCTACACAATATCCCATCTTCATTACTGGAGCTCCACTAGCAGTGTAATGGAACTGCTTATAACTAATCCAGAAAGGAATGCAACAGGTAAGTCTATCTCTGTCAGGCCTCTGTACCTTCTCCCTCTGTCTCTTGTACAGTTGTTTAAGATTAAGGTTTAATAGCTTTTTTTCTGGACCAAGGAACCACAGCATCTGTTCTCTTCATCTTCTGCCAGACGCAGCACTCCAGTCATCATCCCCTCAAACTGCAGTTGGGACCCACTCTGTAAAACACCAAATGCTCTGAAATGCCCTTGGAGTCCTGCAGCACCAAACAACCTGGGGTGCAGAGCAGCACAGACGTGTTGGCGTTATGGCAGCTGCCTGTTTGAAAACCATGAAAGGAGAAATGGGGCCTGAATTTTCAAGTGTTTCAGTTTCAAGGTTTAATCTATCAAGCACTTAGGAGAAAGGCTGTGCTACTGCACAGAGTACAGATGCCTTTGCGAGGCAGGGAGCGCTGCAGGGTGTTTAAAACGCTCCACCCAGTGGTAGAAAGCTACACCTGCCTGCAGGAGTAAATCCTGCATAGTTTTACATGGGCTATAAATCCCACATTTTTTCTTTCCCCACACGTTTCAAAAAAAGAAAGAAATTAACATTTTCATTATGCTGCATAACAGAGACTGTTCACATAATACAACTGAGCCTAAAAACGTTAAAAAAAAAAAGTATGCACTTAGCACACTCAAAGTATGTGATTATCCCTCTAAAATCTAACACATTTCTTATCTCCCGCTCCTTCCAGGACACTTAAACTCCCGTAATCCCAACTGCTTTCGGCAGAGATGCCTTAATTTCCCAAAGGCAGAAACACAGTTCTACCATTGTTATATCCAGGAAATCAGAGAACATAGTTGGGAATTAGTACGAGGATCAGGTATTACTGTTGTTATTCTGTAATAAATGATAGGGCTTGCTAGCAAAGACAAGCTGACTGAAGCCTCAAGGCCTGGCACCCCTGTGTATTGTGGAAGATTGGCTCAGGAATCAAACGTCAATGCTTGTGCTCATGTTTAATAATAACTCAGTAAGAAAAAGCCAGTATTTTGAATCCCTCCCTGCCCATGGCACTGGGGTTAGAAGTAGATGATCTTTAATGTCCCTTCCAACCCAAACCACTCTGTGATTCTGTGATTCCATTTTCTGAAGCACAGCAAACCATGTTTGTGCAGGGCCTAGCACAGGACCTGGTTTTGCCCTCCTGGGAATGCCATGCTCTAGGCTTAGAAGTGAAATCAGGAACTACAGAAGAAGAAAGCAGAGTGACTATCAATGGTCTGAACCACTCAACAGTTTAATTGACACAAAGTAGGTTTAGATGGGACATTGGGAAGGAATTCTTCCATGTGAGGGTGGCAAGACCCTGGCACAGGTTGCCCAGAGAAGCTGTGGCTGCCCCATCCCTGGAAGAGTCCAAGGCCAGGTTGGAACAATCTCGTATAGTGGAAGATGTCCCTGCCGATGGCAGGGGTTGGAATGGGACAGTCTCCAAGGTCCTTTCCAACCCAAATCATTCTATGATTCCATGAACACACAGCTCTGAGCTGAGTGACCTCAGCTGGGTGTTGTGGAAGAAGCTGCAAGTGCCAGAGCTGCACTACCTGAAGTGCCAGTAACTTCATGGGAAAGGATTTTTCACTGCTTCACTTTAGCGTGGCAAAGGCCCTCATCGCAGGCTCTTACAGGAAATGAACAGGGTAAAAATGGAACGACGTGGGAATAAGTAGTTGGCTCACACTGCAAAGAAAGGTTACCGGCAGGACAATGTACAATTATCTGTGCTGCTAATACATTTGCCAAGATATCTGGAAGTTGCAGCTTGTTCATAAGAACTTCTCTGGAAAATGAGGTGGACATCACGATGCATTTTGTGAAATATGCAATTATTCAGGATGACCAAATACAGCTCTCATGGCTAGAATTACTCACGAATCTCAAAAATTTGAGTGATAAAAAGGGGAAATGAAACATTATGTGCAAGATAAAATTCATGAAGGGGATTTACTGTAAACACACAGTGATGAGCTCAGAAAGTACCGTTAGTACAGGGATGCGATCTTGAAAAAACTTCATCCAGTTCTCTGAAAATGAGAATTCAATGATCATCCACAGTCAATAACTGCCCACAAATTCCTGCATGAGGGCAAGAGGAGGGGTAGCACCCATCCATGATCTCTGTGACCATGACTGGACCTGAGGGAATGACATGAAGTTCTGTAAGGGCAGGTTTGGGTTGGATATCAGAAAAAGGTTCTTCCCCAGAGGGTGCTGGGCACTGCCCAGGCTCCTCAGAGAATGGGCAGGGCCCCAAGGCTGCCAGAGCTCTGGGAGCATTTGGACACTGCTGCCAAGGATGCACAGGGTGGGATTGTTGGAGTGTCTGTGCAGGGACAGGAGCTGGACTCAATGATCCTTGTGGGTCCCTTCCGACTGAGATTATTCCAAGCTTCTATGACTCTAAGAAGGAAGAAGGAATTAGTTATTGGTTATTACAGAAAGCACTATTGCTAATTAAAGAATAAAAATCCTCCTGTAAATGATGTGACAAAATCCATGTGGCAAACGTATTTTGAGAAGTGAAATCCCAGTAATCCTAATTTACGAAGGTAAGAGTAGAAAGACAAAAACAGATAATGTATTAGATAAACACCTCGTTTGCTGCCCTATGGCAGCTGGGTTGGTTGTAGTTGTTTTAAATCCATATAAACAGTGCTAAATATCTCTACAGTTGTTAAAGACACTGCACCCATGAAAACCCCTGGGAAGGTGATCAGCATATTTCAATTGTTATCCACTAGCTGTAGCAACACTTGCCTTCACCTGAATTTCCTGCTAGGCTAGGCAGACAGGTTTGAGTAACTGCCTGACTTTCACAATCCTCTCATGCCAGCAGAGTGGCAAAAGCTGTTATAGATAAGAAATATTTTGACAGTGAACAGAGGATGAGAAAGAGTAAAGGCTGCAGTCTCTGCTCCTGTTCCAGTGCCATGGAGAGGTGTGTGCTGTCTCTGACAGGGCTCTCTCCAGTAAGTACCTGATGCAGATATGCACATCAGAGCAAGCTGCAAGCTGCTCACAGCAGCCTAAACGATTCCAGTGAGCACAAAGACCTCATTTCACCCAAATGTCATGTTGGTTCTGTCAAATGATTCATAACTCAAACTCCACTGCATCTGAGAGGCCAGGCAGCTTCCTCAGAGCACCACCTCCCAAACTGGCCAAGAACAGCCCCACACCAACAGACCCAAGAAATTTGGGTGATATGATCAGAGGAAGTTAAGGAATGAGAGGCTGAATGTATGCAGTTACCATGTGACAACACAGCCAGATGCAGTCACACCTCTTCTCACAGGGCTGGCAGATTTGCTGGAGTTCTCCAGAAACTACCTAATAAACACCAGTTATTCCTCAGCCAGGAAAAACTCTCTCTCCAAACCCCAACACTGTCCCCCCCAAAAGCAACATTTCTCACAGTGATTTATTTTTAAAATAAACTAACAGAACACCAAGCCCTTTTTTCTTTTTGTGTTATATTTATTATTCTTTTGGGAGGCACAATGGAAATTTCAGCTTCTGTTCATTTTCCTTTCCCTTGCAGACCTGCAAGGTGCAGGTTAATAGCCATCAATCTACAATCAATATATACTTCAGAAAGTCTCTGATTACATTTTCACATTTCCTGACAATAAAAGAGGCACATGTGCCAGACAGTGTCAATAGCTGAAATAAGTTTAAGTAATACTTGCTTAAAAAGCTGCACTGACTGCTATTTTAAGGCAGGTTTGGTGAAAGTTTGACAGGCAATTTCCTCAGGAAATGAAAATAATTTTGCCTACAGAAATACATTGATTGAAAAGAGGCTTTTAGAAAATACTTCATCAGTGTGAAATTACATTGATGCTGCACTTCCTTTAGATAGAAAGACATCTGAATTTTTTTTGTTCAGGATTTTGACTTCTCAGCTGTTCCTTTACCTTGCAGGAAAGGCACACAGTGACGCTCTGTTGTCACAGGAGGCAGGTTTCTCAGGGATCAGCAGTTCAGGCCAGGCTGCAGTGCCCAGGATCCATCAGGCTGTGTTCTCAATGAGCACAGCAATGCCCTGTCCCCCGCCGATGCACGCTGACCCAACCGCGTACTTCCCACCACGGCGCCTGCTCAGAAACAGCAACAGGGAAGATCGGTCACCCGCATGAACCCACAGCAGCTCTTGTTCTGATTTTATGAAAGGAAACCAGCTATCAACTGGGTGTTACTGAAGATGACATTTTAGAATGTGCACATTGTTCTTTTTCTAGCAAAATATCATGAAGTCTCACCTGATGTTGAAATATTTCTGAATAACCACTTTAGAGCCCATCTGATTCCATCCCCTGCCATGGGCAGAAACCTCTTCCACTAAATGCCACCTGAACACTTCTAGAGTAGTTTTTAAACTACCTGAACACTGCTGAGATAGTTTTTAAAAGCTAAGTTTCCTACAGCCACACTCCAAGAAGTAGTTTTCTGCAAGGTGTAAATAATCTGAGGCTTCATGGCTGAGCAATAAGACAGTGCTGCAAGTACAAGCAAAGAGACACAGTGATCTCTGCCCAGAGGGGAAAAAAAACCAGGAAAATTCAGATTCAAATGGTGCTAAGCATACCAAGCAAGCCAAAAGATCCAGAATTTCTGAAAATGGACTAAAAGAGAGAGAAAGTGATGACAAGGTCTTTTAAAGCATCTCCTTTCAGTAACTACAGGGGACTGGAGGGGGACTTGGGGACAAGGGCTGGGGGGACAGGACAAGGGGGAATGGCTTCCACTGCCAGAGGGCAGGGTTAGATGCGATATTAGTATGGAATTCTTCCCTGTGAGGGTGGGGAGGCCCTGGCACAGGATGCCCAGAGAAGATGTGGCTGCCCCTGGATCTCTGGAAGTGTCCAAGGCCAGGTTGGATGAGGCTTGGAGCACCCTGGGATAGTGGAAGGTGATCCTGCCCATGGCAGAGGGTGGAATGAGATGGTCTTTTAAGGTCATTTTCAACCCAGACCATTGTAGGGCTCTATGATTCTCTCAAACATAGCATGTTAAGAAGAGAACGGACTATGCTCAAAGACCATTTCAAAAAAAAAAGGAAACCTTCCCACAGACTCCTATGGGCTTGGATCAGATCTAAGTGAAGCAAAGAATCCTGTAATGACAACAGGTTGGAATGTGAGGCAAGTGCAGGACCTGCACTGTAGCACAGAGGTGGCAAATTCATACAGAAAGTGGCACATTCCAGCAAGGAGAGTTTCAAGCTGATTGACTGAAAGAGTTTGGTCACATGGTGTCCGTGCTCCAAGTGTCTGCAGGCATAAACCCATCAGCACTGCACCCACCCTGAGCAGCTTCCGTCCGTGGGCATACCTTAACTCGTGCACCAGGTGAGCTGTGATCCGTGACCCCGAGGCCCCCAAGGGGTGGCCGATGGCAATGGCACCTCCGTTGACGTTGGTTTTCTCAGGGTCGAGGCCCAACACTTTTTCCACAGCCAGATACTGAGGTGCAAATGCCTCATTTACCTAAAGCACCAGAGAAAAGACAGAACTTTTACACCAACTTTCAGCAGGTGTGTGTGCACAAAGAAGATTAAATGAGGTGAGCTGCTCCTCCAGGTCCTTTTGAGAAAAATATTAACACTGTGTTTATAAAAGCATGCTAACTCAACATACATCTGTCAATTCAACCCAACTAAATTCAAATACTAAGCAAGTATGGAGGTATGTTGTATAAAAAAAAGGTTCAGTATGTTCTGAAGCAGTGTGCCCATGAAGAGCCTGCTGCTCTGACAGAAAAAGGTACTGTTCACAAGTGTGACTAATTACAAACATGAGCAGTCCAGCCAACGGAGTAAAACGTCATGTCACATGAGGATATTTTTGTTCCATGGAATGCAATCACACCATTTCCAGTGTCCACGTGCCTGAGATTTTTGTAGTGACTGTACAGCAGAAGCTGCATGGACAGAGGTCAGGCAGGCTCCCGACAGGCAGGAACACCTACATGGTATGAGTGGAATCTTTCTGCTAAAAAGATGAGGGGTAAAACCACTGCTCCTGTAAAAACTTCTCACCTCAACCAAATCCATATCCTTCAGGGTCAGTCCTGCTTTCTTCAAAACCTCTGTAATTGCAGGTACAGGGCCTGTTTGGAAATCATATACACAGTCAGTTAAATAAAAAAATTAATAAATGAAATCTTAGAAACTAGTTTTACACAGGATAAATTCATAAAGCCTCATGAGATCCCCTCCCATGAGCCTCTGTGCAGCCACAAATTCTGGATATGCCACTCAGCTGCTTTATTGGGCAGCAGGAGAACTCTTAAATCTCAAAATTGCTTGGTCTCCTTGTCAACATACAGCCAGGAAGAGCTAAGAGTGTCACTGCAGCTGCACACAGAGCTTTCAAGTCAAGAGAAGTGACAGTCCCCAGACAAATAAAACAACTTCACAAAGGTTTTGAGGCATTATCCTTCCCAGTACTCTTGGTTCCATTTATTCTTTCCTCATAACTTGCAGCCTCCAGGTAAACAAAAAAGTGATAAACCAGGCTGCTCTAGAGTTTGTTGGTCATGTGCTTAGTTATGGGTATTGTTGTTTTGGTGTTCTTAAATTTTCTAAAAATCTTCTAGTAAAAAGCCTAACATTTAATTAGTTTATTCCAAACAATTAAATACTCCCTCAGACCCAGGTCTTGGACAACTGAAGAAAGTAAGATTTTGGTTTTTGGACTATTAAGAGACTGGCAGCAAAACTGTCTTCTGGAAGGAAGCTGCCTTCCACAACCTAGTACAATCTACTATGGGAAATAAAACACAAACACAGCTACCTAAGGAAATACACACTCAAAGAGAATTTGAAAGGGTTAATTATGCATGTGCTCATAGGAGAAACATACTGAGATGGTGGCTGATCATTCAATTCTAAAACACAAACAATCCCAAATGTTATCACACCACTGAAAAATGGCGTTGAAAATGCATAGCTCAAAGAATAAAAACACAAAAATATGTAAATTACCAAAGAGACAGAAAAATTAAAAGAAGAAAGGGCCCAGTTCAGAGCTCAGTGGAGTATCAGGGAGTCCCAGGCAGCTTAACACTAGATTCTAACTGCATCTCATCAGAGAAGGATTTTAGTATGCCTGTTACGCATGAGAGTAATGGGAGGGTCTCGTGTGGACAATACAAAGACTCCTAATGACAGACATGTAAACCCTTTTCCCCCCTCCTCTCTTTTTTAAAATAATGAATTATCTCACTGAACACTCACTGTGAGACAGGACTCCCTATCAGCGTGTGAAAGGACAGTGGCACAGACCGAGCTCCTGTTTGTCAGATCTGCTGCTGTCATGTCCATGAATCTCATCTGATCTCTTTAAGCTGCTGTGGGACAAGCTGTGATGTGAAGGAGTTGGGATACTGAAGTGTTCGTGCATATGATTTATGAAGTTGGAAGAATTAAACAAGCTGGAAGAATTGCCTGACCTAGAGAGAATGGGCTGGTTTAGGAAGCACAATGCCAGCACAAAGTCTAGGGAAAGAAACCCTCCCTCCACATTTGCTTTGAAGGCTGCGTCAGTCAGACAGTCTGACCAGGAAAACAAATCTGACAATGCCTCATTTGCATTTCTACTGACACACAGAACCAGCCAACAACAGCTCCTCTGAACAGAACAACAGAGAGGAAAAGCAATGCTGGGATACAATGCTGTCTGCAAACTGAAGTGAAGAGAAAAATCCTCGGGTGTCTGGATTGGCTTTGAGGGATTGTTTGCACTACGGGATACTTGATGAGGAAACAGAAAATAAGGGAGTAAAACCACCAAGAAAGCATTTGTTTTGCCAGGTAATACCTGAACAGATGTGTATCCTGGGATCCAAGCAGCTTGAGCCACTGAGTAACTGCTGAAAGGTGTTCACACAGCCACTACTCCATCAGCAAGAAGTGAGGAAGGCAACTCACAGTTACACAGTTTATCATGGGATTTAGAGCTTACAGGAGACTATGGTCTTTTAAAGGAGAAAATGGTTTTAAAAAAAATGTTTGAGTGTTCGCTTTCTTGACTAAAAGAGAGTTAAAAAAGGGAAGAAAGAAGAGCCTGGGGAACTATGCTCGTGCTATTTCTGTGGGTCAGACTCCACACACCCTTCCAGTCAAACTGAGGAACAAATCTGTCCCTCTGCACAACAAGGAGGGACTGACACAGTGGGATAGACAGTAGGACACCCAAATGCCTTCAGAGCCACCAGCCCGAGCACACTGCAGCATGCTTTCCTTTCCTTTAGAATGCCTGAGACCAGAATATTTTAATGCTGCCTGATGCTATGAAATGATGTGCTTTATTGCAACTTACCAATGCCCATGATGGAAGGGTCACAGCCAGCTGAGTGATAAGCTACTACTCTTGCCAGAGGAGTAAGGCTGTGCTTTTTAAGTGCTGATTCACTGGCAATGATGACTGCACCAGCTCCATCACACACACCCTTGCAGTGAAAGAGAGAAGTGTTCTTAGTGAGAAAATACAAAGAAACAAAAAAGCCTCACATTCTTTAAACTAACCCTCAAAAAAAGGCTTGAGTCTAAGACACTCATTTAACATTTAACAATGTTTATTCAAAACAACAAAAGACAATCTTTCACTATTCTGAGGATGGGGAAAGAAAGTTAAATATAGATAAATGTATAATGAATTCCAATGTGTTAGAAAAGAAAAATAAGTCTTCCCTGCATTGGAAACATGATTCTGCAGACTTGCAGGAACACTATTTATAATGGATAATGTATGTGCTATTAATTATAAAAGATACTTTACAGACACTCACACACTGTGGCTATGATCTATTTTAGGCATGAATTCAGACTGTATGATCACAGTACTCCATCTGGCCCAAAGAACTTTAATCAATTAATTAAGATAATGACTGTAAGAGGAACAGTCCATAATGATATGCTGCTAAACACTGAGTATATTCTGGCCAAGAGCAGAATGTGGTTTGGGGGAGAGAGGACAGTAGTCATGGTACAAAGATGAGCAGCAGCAGTATGCCCACTAACAAAATGTAGGTTTATAGCAAATGTTCATAACCACTGCCCCCCAAAGAAAGCAGAGTGGCCACTGCAGCCACCACCAACTTCACAACTCAAGGCTGATGAAGAAGTGTCAATGCCACACTGCAAGATCAGTGGCAATCCACAGAATCAAATTTTAGGCCTCAGGAGCTGACTGAAGGATCCCCTGGCATCTCGAGGCTTGAAGAGTCTGCCAGGGGCATTCAGCTGCAGAATTAGACGTAATTTCCATCAGGAGACACCACTGACAGCCATCTCGGTGAGAGATAAAAACAGTGGCAATAAATGTGGAAAAAACACAGAGGGGACACCTGTCCAACCCAAGGGTCTGATG
Source organism: Orthonyx spaldingii (assembly GCA_013397795.1). Classification (NCBI taxonomy): domain Eukaryota; kingdom Metazoa; phylum Chordata; class Aves; order Passeriformes; family Orthonychidae; genus Orthonyx; species Orthonyx spaldingii. The sequence continues at coordinate 419,097 of VZTJ01006363.1, read as the reverse complement.
TACTCACTGAAGCATTCCCAGCCGTGACTGTTCCATCCTTTTTAAAGACACATGGAAGTTTTCCCAGTTGTTCCATAGTGGTCTGGGGTTTTGGGTGTTCATCCTTTTGCATGCTTTCTTTACCCTTTTTTGTCTTTACTTCAATTGGTGCCATCTCAGCATTGAAGTAGCCAGCATCATTAGCTGCAACCACAAAAAGGAAAATAAAAGAATTCAGTAAAAACATCAAGATGATTGCTCAGCTTGACCAACAATCATATTTTCATGTGCACACAACTTCTGTTCTATTTTAACCAAAAGTCCAGGGACAGCAATACTTCTGTTTTATTATGTTTAAATAAATTGGTTTGTGTTTTATTGTTGAAGTTTCTTGGGATTTTTTGTTTTTCTAAGAAATTGGGCAAAAACTATACAAGTACATTCTCAAACTTCTCCAAAGAAAGTCTCAAATACTGAAATTTTATTTCAGGTTTAAACACCTGAACTCTTTTTGGTTTCAGTTTTTGCATTGCATTGGGTTTTTTTGTAAACCACTGGGTTTATTTTTAGTACATATTCCCATTTATTGCTGCTTTATTTTACAGTTCTGTCATTTCTCAGATGGCCAAGATGTGTATCTCACTTAGAGAGGAATGTGGAAAAAACCTCTTGAGCCACATTGTTTCTGTTGATAAGATACTGTATATCAATCCTATTCAAGGTGCTCCTCCAAAGGCTGTCACTGTCAAGCCAGGATCTCAGAATGGGATTCTGCTGCCTAAACAACCTGAGACAATTCAAGACATTGTAGGCATCTAAGATGCCCAAAAAAGCATCTGGCCACATCATATTAGACAGAGATTTAAAACTGAGACACCAAAATTGTCAGGTCTGACGTTGTTTAGCTACCTCTAAACTTCACAATAAATTCCTCAAAACCTTTTCCTTTCGTGATTACACACAGGGCACTCTCTTTACTCTGGGATAAGGCGATCTGGTCCTACAGGCAGAAATAAAAACAGCAAGGTAAAATCCTAGAAAACAAGAAAGAAGCACAGTTTCTAGCAAAGGCTCCAGGAACGGCAGGAGTTAGGTAACAACAGGAACAAGCAGAAAAGGTAATAAATGATGAAGAACACTTACAAAAAGCACTTCTACACCCATTGGGAAAAATACCAAATCTTCCTTCAAGAGTGCAGCTGCTAAAATGCACCATCATTAGAATCTAAAACTATGCTTAGATCTTTCCTTCTTATGTTTACCCTTGGCTTGCAACGTATGTTGAGACCCAGGATGGCCACTGCACCTTCTACTGGTTTTTGGCCTAAACTTCACAATAACTGAGTCACAGAAACCCAGGACAGTTTGGGTTGAAAGGGACATTAAAGTCCATCCCATTTGACCCCTTGCCATGGGCAGGGACACCTTCCACTATCCCAGGGTGCTCCAAGCCCCACCCAACCTGGCCTTGGACACTGCCAGGGATCCAGGGGCAGCCACAGTCGCTCTGAGCACCCTGTGCCAGGACCTCCCCACCCTCACAGCCAGGAATTCCTTCCCAATATCCCATTCAGCCCTGCCCTCTGGCAGTGGGAAGCCACTCCTCGTGTCCTGTCCCTCCAGCCCTTTCCCCAGTCCCTTTCCAGCTCTCCTGGAGCCCCTTCAGGCCCTGGCAGGGGCTCTGAGCTCTTCCTGGAGCCTTTTCTTGTCCAGGGGAACCCCCCCAGCTCTCCCAGCATGGCTCTAGAGTAGAAGGGCTCCAGGCCTGGGAGCATCTCCGTGGCCTCCTCTGGACTGGCTCCAGCAGCTCCACATCCTTCTTATGTTGGAGTCCCCAGAGTTGAACACCTTTGAATTACAGCTTTGGTCACGTAAACCACCCAAAGAACAGTTTAAAACACAGCTCCTAAACAAATACCCCTCTTCAGATTCCATGTGCTCTGACTGTTCAAGCATTCAAGAACAACATTCGATTTGCAAAAGAAAGAGAAAGGATTTGGATGAATTACAGCACATGCTGGCACACAAGAAGGATGTGGGTCACTGTGGGAGACTGTTCTGCCGTGCAGTGGCAAGAAAGCAGGGCAGTCAGGCATGCCTGGGACAATGCTGCATCCCACCAAAGGGGCACCAATAAATGACATTCACCAACATGAATCCTGCTCAGGCAGGAGGTGACCCATGACTGGCAATGGTGTTTGCTGCCTCAACAGCTGTGGAATGTCCCTGAGGAAGGCACAGGAAGGCAGTGGAAAGAGGCTCCTACGTAACCCGGTGAGGGGTACACCACCTGACTCAGTACACTTTCAAAGCCAAGCCCCCTAAGAGTGGGTTATTTGTACCATGGGGCCAACAAAATCACGAATTACAGTATGCAAACAAAAGGATAAATTACACCAGGAGCTAGAGGAAACCCAAGAACACTGAATCAATGCTAAAAACGGACTAGATTTGAAACTTGTGCCACATAAACACTTCCATTCCTCAATTTACTCACCAGCTTTGCACCTCTGCTGTGTTTTGAGTGCGTATCGGTCACAGTCCTCTCGGGAGATGCTGTACTTTGCAGCCAGGTTTTCAGCTGTCACTGCCATAGGTATTTTAACATGTGTATCTGTTAGGGCTTCCCACAACGTGTCTTCCAACTGCATGGAACATTGTGAGAAGAAAGTCAGAATGCACAGCAATATAATATTTATTACTGACAGCCTCCAACTGTTCAGCAGCCTCTTGGAAACTAAGGGCTCTTTGTAAAATTAATTCAGGTTACCCAAATTTATTGATTTATTACTAAAATTGATTTATTAGAACGAACACACTGAAAAACAGTGTGGAAGTTCTTGTCTGCTATTCTAGTTAATCTCCACTGTGCTCTAATGTGATTCTTTACACTCACACATGGCCTCAAGAGCCTTGGGAAAAGCCCTAAAAAAAGATTTTTAGTATTTCAGCATATTTCACTTCTCTATGAATTATTTATTAGAGCCCTGTGAGCAAACACACCTCTCTTGTTGCTAACAAGGAAATGTGAGGCCCTGTAAGAAGGCACAGCAGCCTACTGATTCTTTAGCTCTTCCTCTACTGTCAGGTAAAATTCCCTTACTAGAGCCAAAGGTTTCTGTGGGTATAACACAGCCTCTGACATTTTGTACATACTACTTGCATGGGATGTACTAAGTGAACTAAATTTTGTGTCTAAGAGTTTATTGGTATGTTCAACACGGAACAGGAACTCAAATACAGTTTGGAAAAGATGGAAAACTGGCACGCTTAACAAAATTGTCTGAACCTACTGTTTAGATATTATCTGAATATTAGATAAATGCTTTAAACTAAGTCTGGATCTAATCTCCAATCATTTCATTTGCAAAGCTTTAGTGCCTACAATCCTAATACTAAACATTGCTTTGCTCAGAAAACCGAAAAAGTACCAGACCTTGAGTTCTGCTCCTAATCTGGTGCCAAACCGAACCTTTCGAACCGCGTAAGGAGCCTGGCTCATGCTTTCAGCTCCGCCACACAGAACAACTTCTGCGTCATTCAGGCAAATTTCCTGTTAACACAGAAAAACAAAACAGGTCTAGGATTTAGCTTGTTGTTTGAGTAAGAAAATAACAACTGCTTTAAAAGAAGAGGTTGCCACCCACAAAGCAACGAACTCAGAATGAATCCAAACGTAGTCACGTGTGTATATTTATGAAGGGTTTACCCTTCTTTTAAAGTTGGGGTCTGTCTCCTTCACGCCATGTCCCTTTTTCTTCCTTTCAGCAAAGAATGATTGCATCCCTGAGGGAAGAAGAGAATATGGGCGTGCACACATGACAGAGCAGAGGAACAAAGACATTAGGCATCTGCATGCTTGCGTGGTTTGGTTGAATTTGGTGGTTTTGAGCTTCCACTCTTCCCAAAAGGAACACTAATTAAACTTCAAAGCCTGAAGTAAGACCTTATGATTCAAAAAAAATGGGACATAATTTTAGAAGACAATAGCTAGGCAGCTGCCAAAGTAAGTACCCAAAACACACTAATTCATCAATGGCAAAGCACTCAAAACCTAAAAGCCCCAATTCTTAAATGCACCATCAGAGCATTCAAAAATAGTGCCTCCTTAAAATGATTCACTGAGTTGGACTGTTGAGGTTATATAGGTACTAGAATGAAAGAAAATTAAATTACCCCAGAGAAGCTGTGGCTGCCCCATTCCTGAAGTGTCCAAGGCCAGGTTGGACAAGGCTTGGAGCCACCTGGAATAGTGGAAGGTGTCCCTGCGATGGCAGGGGAGTGGAACTAGGTGACCTTTGATGTGCCTTCCAACCCAAAGAGTTCCATGATTCTGTGAACTTGATATACATTCGAGATTTCTAGTTAATAAGCTGTGTGTAGCAATACGTGCTGAGATGCTTCCTAGAGTTACTAAAAACTTCACGAGCATCTAAGCAGCACTGGCTGCATTGATGAAATGCCATCTTTGAAAATGACCTCACAACCATACTTTCAATAAAAGTGGTCACATTCTCCTAGCAGATTTTTTCCATGTGGACAAACATGTGTATGGCCTTTGAAAAAAGCATTAGAAAAAACAGTCAGGTGGATATTATTGCAAACACGTAACCTTCACTCTGCATTTTTCACATTTTTTCCTCTAGAGGATCAGACCTAAAATAATTCTTTAGCCAAGGAAAACAAAAAAAATCCCACAAAACCAACAATCTGCTTGTTCAAGTATTCATCAAAGCAATGTATGAGCAAATGAAATAAAAATCCCCGTACTCCTACTCAACGGTTTTGGCCAACTCCTCAAAGAGAAGTTGATTCTCTTCTATTTTTAAAAAAGTGACACTATAAATTACTTAACCCATGAGAGCTTTGGATCTTTGAACAAAAGAACACTTAAAAAGCCCAGGCTGCTGCTTACACAGCTAGTCAGATGAGAATATAACCAATGACCAAGAGACGAAAGATTCCTGAAGTCCAGTAATTCCAGTCCACACAAACAGGATCGTGGGATGCAACTATTGCACTGCTGAGCTCTTTTTCACCAGCTAACACTTGTTGCATTCCTCACATTGAACTAAAAATTGCTACAATACTTGTATTTTAAAAACCAACTGCACGATGTGACACTCTGGTGGCAGAACTGCAAAAAACTGTGCTGGGCAATAGAAGTGTCTACCAAAATCCATGTCCAGACTCATCCCAAACACAAACATGTTTCTACATGCTAACAGCCTGACAAAAGTTACAAGTAACACAGAAATACAGCTTTGTACCTGACAGCCATTGGCAATGGACTGGAAGCCAGAGCCACAGAGTCTGTTGACGGTGAGGGCAGGCACGGCCATGGGAACTCCCACACGCAAACCAACGTGTCTTGCAATGTAAATCGCATCTGAGGAGCTCTGAGGGCAGAACAGGCAAGAGGTTTTGTCACACTCTCATTGGCTTGAAAAGCAAAAATGCCTTGATGAAAAGTCAGAATGGTGTAATTGCATCCCTGACAGAAGACAGTGTATGTTCAGCAGAAATCCTACCACTCACAAGATGCACTTTGATTCAGTTCAAAAAGACACCATGCTACTGGATCTGAAAGTGTCACTGTCTTAAAGTGCATTTTAAAGAAAGTGTGTGATAACTCAGCAATTTAATGTTTTCCCTCATCCCTTATTTTCAAAACAGCACCCTCACAGCAGACTGACACAAGGGCAGATCCCAGCTGGTGAGCTGCAATTATTTTAAGGTAAATTAATATTGCTCAGACTAACACGGGAAGGCCTCCCAAGACCAGAGAGAACACTTATGCTATGGGGGAACATGCCTTAAGCTAAAATGTATTATAAAGACAAAGTTCTATGCACAGTGCTACAAGACTAAAGCAAGTTCAGAAAAAAAATTAAAATTAATCAAGCCACTTCTGCTGAAGAAGGGAAGTTTGAAATAATCATACATTCATGGTTAATTAAACTTAATCAAACAATATCAGTAAACCAGAATTTTAAAAAATAATCTACTGGAATGTGGAAGTATGATGCAAAGGAAAAGAAATGTACTTTCAAAATTAAAAGAAACTTTATCAGGAGATTGCTATTTTTTATGTGAAAGCACTACAAGAGATTTGTATGCAGTAATTCTTTCTTAGGTCACAGACAGCTCTTACAAAATTAAAAAATTGAATAAAAGAAGTTGAGATGGTAGCTGTAGGAGACAGAATAATTTAAAGCTACGCTTTTGGCTGAAAATCTGAAGAAGGAATATTGCTTGTTTCTTCTGCATCCTTGAAACATGCAGTACAAAACAAAAGATTCCACCCTTAAAAATAAACAGAATACAAAGAAAAAAAAGCTAAAAATGTTCTTTGTTGTCTTGCCTAAAACAGTGGTCCTCATCTACATGTGTGGGTAACTGCAGTTTTGCAATGCATACACCAGCATCCTCCTCACAAGCTCTTTGGAAAAGACATGATTGTCCAAATGTCTCTGCCAATCTGCGGGAGCTCAGGACTTCTGAACAACGAATCAATATGATTTCGCACACGCCATTTATTGTTTACAAAACACTCTTATTTATACCTTTACAACTGCTGTACACGCGATCACGCATTACATGATTGGTCCCCCCAGCTTGTCCACGTGCTCTGCATGCACTTTTCAGAAAATATAACTGGTTCTAGTGTAGTGCAGCACAGTCTTTCTTTATCTATTGCTTGCTGTCTTGGTATTCTGTTGTTCAGCTTCTCCTTTCCCATTTTAGCGCAGCTTACATTTCAATGGCCTTGATGAATTCTTGAGGGCTTTGATAAGCATAACTACAGGTGGTTTTGGCTGGGGCACACTGTCAGTGTTCAAATGCATTACAACACCAATCAAGGCATCAGCTCAAAGGAAACTCACATTCACTCAAAGAAAGTTCTATAGAAAACACAAGAGAAATGGACTCAAATCACTTATAGGCTTGACACAGAAAGGGAAAATCACTGATCACTGAGTCTCACAGCTCGAGCTATCAAAACAGGGCAAATGTACCTGGGATTAGCAACTAACCAGTTAATTGACATATTTTTAGGAGGTCAGCTCGTGCTCGTTTAAACTACCTGTGGCACTAAAAAAAGCAAGCTAAACCTTGTTCCCAGCAATGCCACAAATCACGCAGGATACACCCCTCAAACACCAACAGGAAACACCACACTGCAAATTGTTGCTCACTCCTTTCACTCCACCCCGTTGGCTGCCAGCCAGAGGCAGCTATCTGTAGGGCCACACCGAGGGTGCTTGAAATAGTCCCTGAGCAGCAGATTTTCCAGGCTACCAACCTGCATGACATTGCCCACGACGACGCTGTCCACGATCTCGGGAGGGACCTTGCCCGCGGCCAGCGCGGCTCGAGCAGCGTGTTCCGTCAGGTCAGTGGCCGAGAAATCCTTCAGGGATCCCCCATAGGTCCCAAAGGGAGTGCGCTTGGCTGCAACGATGAACACACCTGCAACGGGGGCAGAAATTATCCACAGACACAGCATCTCACACACAGGAGAGCGCCAAGCCAGCCTCTGGTGCGTAACATCCCAAATTCACACAAAACACGAACACAGGAAGCTCGAGATAAATGATGTCATGGCGCTTTAGACAGGGAAGGCATGAAGAATTAATGGTCAGAAAGAGAAGCTGGGCAGATTCCGGAAATATCCCCTTTCTACATTGAGGTGTGACAAAAAGTTAAGGTTGGATACAAATGTGGACTTGGAGGAGGGTGCCACATACATCAAGCATTAGTGCTAGTGCATACTGAAAGCATGCCAGTAACATCTAGGAAATCCTGTAGTAGACACCTCTGAAAAAATCAGATGAGGAACAGTGCTTTTAGCAAAGAAGCCATTCCCTCATCCTTGAAAAATCTGCAGGTTTTTGGTTTATATTCTGAAACAGTTTTCGCCCCCCCCAAAAAAAAGAACAAACCAAACAACAGAAAACAAACCCCCCACTTTTTATATGCATTTAAACTTTGATTCCTTTAGCTTTAGATGATAAACACTCCCTAAACAAAAACGTTATGCTCCTGCCAGAAACATATATGTCACTTAAACTGCTTTAGCATGAATCTTCTGGTTCTTGAGAAGAAAATCCATTTTTCACTAGGCAGGAGACCATGTCTGAGCACATGTGTACAAATGCAGGGGGCCAGGAGCAGTCAATACAAATTCCAGCTCGGGAGAAGCCATCTCTGAACCAAAGCAAACATCTCCTGGCTGCCTGTCACAGTAGCTCGCTGTTCCCATGTGCAGAAAAACAAGTGGGAGGCAGGCTGTGAACTTTCCCCCAGTTGAACAATATCACTCGCACCCCCTGTTTCCACAGCTCCCACCAAATGCCCAGCTATTTTAGGTAGCACTGCATGGTCACATACAGATATAAGAATGCAGGCAGATGAAAATGCCTGCTCATTAAGCTGGTCACGAACACTGATTTCATGTCATCTGATTAATATTATTTGGCTTTTTGTCAGAGAGAGGGTGCTCCTCCATCTCACGTGTATTTGGATCCCAGGCTGCATGACTGCTAGAAAAGAACTTTCCAAATTGATCAAGGTCAAGGTTGCCCACTGACAAGGTCTTGAACACAATGCAGGTATCTAAAATGCACAAGGAGGATGCTCAGAATCATATGACAGAATAGTTTGGGTTGGAACGAACTTTAAGGATCATCCAGTCCCACTCCCTGCCATAGGCAGGGAGGCCTTTCACTATCCCAGATTGCTCCAAGCGCTGTCCAACCTGGCCTTGGACACTCCCGGGGCAGCCACAGCTGCTCTGGCCACCCTGTGCCAGGGCCTCACCTCATGGCAAAGAATTTCTTCCCAATACCCAATCTAAATCTTCCCTCCTCGGCATATCTTTCCTGCAGAAAAACAGGCCTTGACATTCACATTCTTCACCACTCCACCTGCCCATTTATTCCCTGCTTCCTCCAAATTGTGCCAACACTAACTGATTACAAAGCTTTGCTGCAGACCAGCTTGGGGACCTGACCAAGCTAACAGAACTCTTTTTCCTCCCTTTTGTCCAGGTTGCCAGTTATTCACATTATTTGCTCAGTCACATCCACCGTGGCGTTGCCTCATAAACAGTCCAGGGGCAAAGATGGAACTTTGCCCTCAAACATTTCTTTCACAACAACATCTCTCTCTCTCTCTCTTTCATGGAGGCTGCTCATTGCTGCCCACTTCCCAACAGCACCGTGGGGCCAATAAACCACGGCAGGTCATACACCAGAGGCAGCTGAACACTAACCCAGAGCCAGCTGAAAATGAAGGGCTCATTTTCACTCAGTTTTGTGCCTGAGTTCACCTTCTGGCTGCTCAATAAAACAGTAACTCAAGACTAAGAGAGAAGGCTGGACTGAACCAGTAAGACAAAAAGATGAAGAAGCAGCAGCAAAATGAGTTATGCTGAATTAAATTGAACACAGATACTCCCTAAGGGTATGTAACTCCACAGCCTGCCAAATTTTGCTTGAATGGAGAGGCATCTACAAATGCTACTCCCTCCACGGAATTTCAGGAGGGGCAACAAGGGGTGGCTGAAGTCCTGAGTGAAAAACGATTCTTTGTCCTTTGACCACTTTTCCTAAATCTCCATTAATTAGTTCTGTCCTACCTATCATAGCAAGATGTCAGAGTGTCAAGATGTCAGCAGTTTTCCAAGGTGATAAACACTAGATGAGAGCAGAATAGTACCAAATGCATAGAGATCAGAAAACTTTTGGGGTAAGAAAGCAAAGGTCACTCTGAATCCTTACCAAACACTATATTTGAGACATCTTTTAACCTGGTTTTGCTAACCACTTGCTGCCAAACAGGGAACTGAAACGCTATTTAATCCTCCAACATGTCTTAAATGCGCTTGGTATGAAAATAATTCTCCATCAGATCCTATTTTGAAAGCCTAGAAAACAACCAATAATATAAAAAAAGGAAATTAAGAAGCAAGAACAGTATATGAAAGTATTGTATATTGAAATGGGAGAAAATCCTGCAGCAGGCACAGAAAACTAAGATCTAACATGTATGGGCAAAGTGTTCTCTGTTCTATCCAGTTCAGCAGAATCACCAGAATTAATACAATGCTGACTACACAGGCTTTAGCACTGCAATCTCACACCATGACTGACACGTATGTTATTATTTAGCTACAGTCTGTTAAGCAGGAAATTGCTGTCAAATAGATAAAAAGTCCTATTGCAATAAATTTCCATTTTGCTTTCATACAAGAGCAGGTCTTGAAGGGTGTATTTACCTCATTTTTAAGAGTCACAGAATTTAAACCATGTAGAGCATAAATTAGTTCTTTGCACAAAACACTTTCAGGAGCTGTTGTGACTTAAAGAGTTTATCCTGCACTGTCAGTGCTAACACAGGCAGGGCCTGGCTGTGACAACAGAAACTTACAGCCACTGACATTTCAGGTGTCACTTCTAGTCACTGCACATAAACAGAATTACAGAACGATCTGGGTTGGAAAAAACCTCCAAGATCATCAAGTCCAACCATCCCCCAGCACTGCCAAAGCCACCACTGTCCCATGTCCCCAGGTGCCACATCCACACGGCTTTTAAATCCCTCCGGGGATGGGGACTCTACCACTGTCCTGCACAGCTGTGCCAGGGCTGGACAGCCCTTTCCATGAGAAAACTGTTTCCGATACACAATTCAAATTCCCAGTTACATGACAGGCACGCACTGCTTATTATACTTTTTTCTGCAGCACAACTGAGTCGAGCACTGGGAGCCAAAACTGAATTACTGCATAAAGCAGTGCTGAAAACAGAGGTTGTGACTGACACTCTCCGACCCTTCTGCACCCCCTCCCCATGCTGTGCTCCCCGTTTCCAACCTCTGAACAGCATTCCCAACCTCTGACCACATTCCCCGCTCACTGAACCCCATTTCCACTGACGATCATTCCCACCCTCTGCACCTCATTCCCACCTCTGACCCTCCTCCCCAATCTCTGGCCCCACGCAGCCCGGTGTTTTTTGGAAGCTCCTAATTACTTCCAGCTGTCTGGCCGTGCTGGCACGGACGGGACCGCGGGGAGGGAAACCGCCCCGGGAGGGACGGGAACGGCTCTCGGGGGCTCTAATTTGTAACCCCTGAGGGCCCTAGTAGCTGCCCTGTGTTGGGGACTCCCACAGCGTCAGAGCCGTGCCCGCCCGCCCTCAGGGTCCCCCCGAAGCCGCTGAGGGAGCCGGGAATCCGCGGGGGGACGGGATCCTCACCCCTCAGCAGCGCCATGGCGGCTCCGCGCCCGCTCCGCGCCCCGGCCGAGTGCCGCGCCCTCCCGCCCGCACATTCGCCGCGCTGAGGGCGGAGCGGGCGGCCCAGCATGGCCGGGAGGAAGTTTACTTAAAGTTATTATTCTACGCGGAATTTTAGTTATTTATTTTACGTGTGGGAGGGGGTTGGGGGAGGGGGGTTGTTTGTTTGTTTGTTTTAAAATTTTGCTTCTGCTTGGTTCGATTTTTCCGTGCGGGTTGTGGTGGTTTTTCTGGCGAATCGGCGGCAGGGGAAGCGGGGGCCGGGAGGCGATCGCTGAGAGAAGAGGCTCCGCCGCCGCCCGCCTCACGGGTAATTACAGCTTGTTACAGTTACTTACAGATAATCACGGAATCGTTCCCCTTGGAAAGGACCTCCGAGATCATCGAGTTCAACCTGATCCCCACCGTGTCACCAGCCCAGAGCACTGAGTGCCATGTCCAGGCGTTCCTTTGACACCTCCAGGGATGGGGACTCCAAACCTCCCTGGACAGCCCCTGTCACGGCCTGACCACCCCTTCCATGAAGAAATTCCTCCAGATGTCCAACCTGAACCTGCCCTGGCACAGATGAAATCTATAAACCTCCTCGAGGGGGTTATGAAGGGTCGCATCCCTGAACTCGTGCACAGCCCATGGCTGACCCAGCACTGCCCTTAATTCCAAGCTTTGGCTTCCCTGGACATGCATGCAGACGAGCAGGAGCTGCCTGCAGCCCATCAGTGTGACACCAGAAAGATCTTGGATACCCTCATTTTCCAAAACTGCAGACACTGAAAAACTAGGGGATAAATGGGCTACAAAGCCTGCAATCGCATATTGGTCATTAGAGGAAGAACTGATCCTTCCGTGGGCTGCAATGAACACATCTCAGTCTCGGTGATGCAACGCTATGGATGCTGCAAGAACCGAGAGCAGGACAGATCCATCAATGGATCTGATAATATGAAACAGTTAAAAACACACAAAAATACCCTAGAATCCCAGAATTCTTTGGATTGGAAGGGAGCTTAAAGCTCATCTAGGGTCACCCCCTGCCATGGGCAGGGACACCTTCCACTTTCCCAGGTTGACCCAAACCCCATGCAACCTGGCCTGGGACACTTCCAGGGATCCAGGGGCAACCACAACTGCTCTGGGAAACCTGTGCCAAAGACCCACCACCCTCACAGCCAAAAATCTGCAACCTCCAAGGTGCACCAAAAACCCACCTTCCACAGTTCTGGTGGTTGAAATTCACCTTCAAGCACGATTTATCTATATAATTGCTCCAGTGGAACCATCCCAGCTGTCAGGAAGAAGACAGGCAAGTCAGTGAAAATATTTTGTGTACAAATAAAAATTGCCATATGTCTTCATGGACATATTTAAAGTCCTCTAAATTTTCTAGAAGCAAAAAAAGTTATCCTGTGAAGACTCCCATTTTTCATTTAAAATAATCTTTAACTGCTTTCCCTACATAATTTCAGTGATTTAATAAATCTATAAATCAGTGAACACACACCAACATGCAACTTAGTCTTTTAAAAGAGCTGAGGGTTTTGCTGTATTTTCTCTCTTTGCCATTGACTTCCCTCATCTAAGTCACATTTAAGGCCAAGGGAAGAGATTCTGCCCCTCTGCCCCGCTCAGGTGAGACCCCACCTGCAGAGCTGCCCCAGCCCTGGGCTCCAACAGCACAAGGACCTGGAGCTGCTGGAGCCAGTCCAGAGGAGGCCACGAAGATGCTCCCAGGCCTGGAGCCCCTCTGCTCTGGAGCCAGGCTGGGACAGCTGGGGGTGTTCCCCTGGACAAGAGAAGGCTCCTGGGAGAGCTCAGAGACCCTGCCAGGGCCTCAAGGGGCTCCAGGAGAGCTGGAGAGGGACTGGGGACAAGGGCTGGAGGGACAGATCACAGGGAATGGCTTCCCACTGCCAGAGGGCAGGGCTAGATGGGATATTGGGGAGGAATTCCTGGCTGTAAGGGTGGTGAGGCCCTGGCACAGGGTGCCCAGAGAAACTCTGGCTCCCCTTGGATCCCTGGCAGTGTCCAAGGCCAGGCTGAACAGGGCTTGCAGCACCCTGGGATAGTGGAAGGTGTCCCTGCCCATGGCAGGGGGTGGCACTGGATGGGCTTTAAGGTCCCTTCCAACCCAAACCATTCTGGGTTTCTGTGATTTAAGCACATGCAGAAGGAGTGGCACTTCCTCCCCTCTTCTCCACTCATCTACAATGGCTCTCAGGGCTGTAAGATTCCACACTCGGAATTGTGTGTGGAATTTCTAATTAGCTGCCAATATTTCAGCACTTCTAAAATCAAGTTATAACTTCTAAACCCTTCAGTGTCGTAAGTAAAAGCAACTCTCCTAATTTCTCTTTATAAACTACTTTGTAGTGTTAAAAGTTTTTAACAGACAGGAGTATATACTGAAAGGGGTTATTTTTTGCATTCCTGTTTTTGACCAAGAGCCACAATTTCTTCAAAAGTGTTTATTTCACAAATTTTTTTATCCCCAGCTGAATATTACAGTGACTATTACAAGCATTTTCTTATAAACAAAGGTGTAGTTTACAGATTTGTTCAAAATGGAAAAATATTTTATAAGCAGTAGTATTTCATCTACAATATTCACTCATGTATATCATTCAACTTTGACAGCAGCTATACCTTCTGCTCGTTAAGGTAATGACACTTCACACCACAAAAAAAAAAAAAATATCCCCAAAGATTTCAATATAGTAGCACTTTTTTAATATTTTTTTTTCTTCTAACTTCAAATTAATCTGAAACTCTTTGTCCACTGGCATTCACACCTTGAAATAATCTGGATACTCATCAAGGTAGTAGGTCATCTGGATTGTTTTACTTAACATCTACCTTGCTACAATTTCTTTCAGAAGAAAAAAACCATTTTATGACTGTAATATATATATGAATCAATAAAGTTTGAGGAAAAAGCTTCATGGAAGTTCATGCAATTCATTTTAATTAGGTTCTATTTATATGCAATGATAAAATGCTGATTTTTCACTTAATGGTCTGAAAGAATAAGTTTGCACTATTTTATTAATTTACTATTGAAAATGGAGGAAAACAACCTATTATTTCAAGTGCAGCTTTTTCATTTGTACCTTTTGGAAATCACACAATGAGGAGTCATGTCCTGCAAAGGTTTCAGTGTTTAAGTTGCAGGGTGATGAAAAGCAGCCACTATGCTTAAAATATGCCCACATTTTGGTACTGTTTCATGAATACGAAAAAATTCTTGTAGATCCAGTGAAATAAACTGCATGAGCAAAAAATGTTTGTAATGTACGATTGCATAAATTCAGTCTTGAGGTCTAATGTTCTTTACTACAGTCAACTACAGCAGCTTTATCAGATAAGCAACCTCAGCTACAAAATGCCAAAAAAAGGAAAAAAAAAAAAAGAAAAAAGAAGAAAGGGAACTTTCCGATGAAAATGAAACATGGACATTGTCCTGCATGCTTCTTGTAGGTCAGCCAGCATATGTCTGAACTCATATTTGAAGTGTTGGTTTTGTAATGCTGGTGATTTGGGCGTGTCGATGGTTTAATTTATTTTATTCACAATAGTGCTTTTCTGAGATATAAGCCAACTTATTTGCAAAATTCACCATGGGTCACTACTGGATTTTTTCCTAAGAACTTCAAAGTGTTTTTGCAGACCTCCTCAAAGTAAGATTTTATAAGTAGGCCTTTAAATCCATAGACGACTTTTTCTATGACAGAAGAATAAAAATATTCCATTGTTTTAATGCTTATTTCAGAGAAACAGTGGTTCAGCTAAACAGCTAAAGGCACAGAGTGGGAAAATGCTAAACTTAATAATCAATATTTAAAAATAAAGACAGATCTGCAGAAGATCCAGCTTTCTCTAAGCCATGCTTTGTGTTCATTTTGCTTTTTAAATAAAGAAGTGTAAATCTGAGGAAAGAAAGGCATGCTTGAGCATAGCAATGAAACAGAACTAACATTTAAACACAAACTTTTAAAACTGCTAACAGAAAAGATAACACATATTAAAGATTTTTCATACAGAATTCTTTTCCAGATGGATCTCACTGGATAAACTACATGATCACAGATCAAGACGTTAAATCCCAGTTCCCACCTACACATACCAAGAGTTTTTAAGAAAGAACATATAAATTACGATCCTGAAAGTGCCAGTGAAGGACCATTATCCCCTAGAAGACCATTAAGCACATTTTACAATGGTGATCAGCAACAGTCATTGCAGAAGAAGATTCTGCAGCAACCTGTCATTTAGTCTGAGTGATAAGCATACGTTTAATCAATGCATTGGGAACTGTACTCCAAATAATTTACATCAGAAAGAGGTAGAGACCTAAACTGCCTGAAACTGCTGACCTAAGGTGAATCCTGAGCAACAGCTCTCTGTTCAAACCACCTTACAGAAAGGCTGAATCCTGCTTTGAATTATTTATTTTTAAGCCATGGTAACTACTGGAGCATGGAAAGAAGGGAGAGGAGATAACTAAAAAAATTCAGAGCGCTGCAAAGACATTCATTTTGAAAAGAGGTAGGTAAAAATAAATAAAGATATTGTGGATTAGTGGGCAGCAGGGCTTGCTGGGCACCGACAGCAGACTGGTGGCATTACCCTCATTGTACGGCAAGGGGAGATGAAGGCACTACTGAAGACACAGCAGAGGTGAGTGCTCAAGGACTGCAATCTGGAGGTAGTCCTGGCTCTATACAAGCAAAACGTCTGTAATTAGATGGGTGATGGTTAAGGGGAAAAAAAGTACTTTTTAGCTTGATGTCTGTTCTTCAGTGGTAACAGCTGTTTTAAACTGTAGTCTCCATTTGAAACAAGGTATTTACCCACTGGCATAGACCAACATAATTCTGCACAGCACTCAACTGTTTCTTTTTAAATGTGCTTTTTTGGGTAGTAGTATACATATATAGTACATACAGGACTACTGCAGTTTGTATATACACTGATTATATACATGATGTCTAAATCACAACACACTCCTTGCCTAGAAAGGAAACTGCAGCAGACAGGAGTTAGTGTATCTTCAGGAAACTTCACATTCTACTTTCAACCTCTGAGCAGACAGCGTACCTGGTCAGAAATTTGCTGTTTGGATTTACACCAGCTAAAAGGAGTCAGATGGTGAGCGTGGGTTTTTGTTTGAAAGATCTTAGCCATGGTGGAAATGTGGACCACAGAAGGAACCACAAAAGCAGGGGAGTTAAGATTGATTTAAACAAGACTATTGTGGAAGTGGAAAGGGCAGAATGCTGGGTGCCACACATCCTGATTGCAGTTTGGCACGTCGTGCTATGGCAGAAGCGTCCCCACGATGAGCAGCCATGGAGCAACGCTGACCCACAGGAACCCACCTCCTCCCCTGCTCAACCACCGAGAACTCAGCGTGTGCTGGCAAGGACCAAGAAAAACCAATGGCTAGTCCCCTTCAACACCTGTGCAGTGAGGTCAGAGAGTTGGTTTGGTTTAGTTTATAAGTCTGGTAAAGAAAAAAAAAACCTGAACAGAATCTGAATTGATAGCAATTACTCAGGATTGTTGTAGACAAAGAGTTTGGGTTCACTCTTGAAGAAATGGCTTACATTACTAACACACCACCTGACAATTTTTTTTTTTTTTTTGTGTTAGAATATTTCATCTCTTTTAAAACTTTAAAAAAAATTTTAAAAATATTCTTCATTTATCCAAGCTGTGTATTTGCATGATTCTTAACCGTTTGGATGGCTACAGAACTGAATGGAGTTTTTCCATTGACAGCTACAGCTAGGACTAACCCATTGTACCTAGGTAGGGTTGGATGATTAAACTGGGTTGCCTTAGCATGATCTATGCATGAGATTCTGATACTGGCCATGTAAGAGGTCCAAGAAGCTTGACAGCCACTGAAAGAAAGTTTTTGACACTCGAAAGGACAGGGAAAGCCAACAGTAGGGATCAGGATGATGCTATACTAGAAGCAGAAGGCTTAAGGCAGTCCTTTGCAACCTGATTATTTCACTAGGACAAAACCTTTCCTAATGTAAATCTCGTAATGTAAGGAAGTCCAATGGAACAAAGTCCTGCCAATTTATTTACATTTCCATGAAGCAGATGCACTGAATGTATTTAGCAGGAGAAACAGTATTTCTCAAACACAGAATTTGTGACAAATTCCACATCAGTGGAAACAAGCAGCATCCCAGCTCTGTTATCTTTATGGTGTGATAAATATATACCTTCTGCAATTTACCTTCTGAATTCACCATCATGAATGCAGTTACTAGCAAGAACTGGAAGCAGAACTGCATGTTCTGTTATTCATACACACAAGACCACCTGCTACTAGACAAATGACACATCCTTCAAGGCAGCACAAGTGTCTCAGATTTTGTTTTTGTCACAGACACCTATAAAGATCACAATAAGCTGTCTCCCACTTCCATCCTTTTTTGTTAGTGGCTTTTGGAGATGATTATGGGCTTTGAACTATGTCAACATAAAATCAAGCAGTGAAAAATAAGTCTACTTTTCAAGTATCCTTATTTCTGAGCTGCAAATTACAAAAAAAAGAATCACATACAGACCAGTGTCTTTTTTAGTGTACATTTTAGCATCCATATGTTACTGTGTACTGGTTCTTGCACAAGCTTGTTTGGTCCATATTTAAAGAGCTCCTTGAATTCCTTTTATGATTTTTTCTTTCATTGCTGGAGGTCTCTGGGTGTGAGAGGTGACCTTATTTTACTTTCTTCAGACTTTATTGAGAAAATCCAAGTTGAGAGAAGCAGGGAGATGAATGGAGTCCATGGTGATGGCAGATGGGTTGAATGGGAACAGAACTGGGAACATGTGCTTGAAGTCTAACAGCAGTTGTGGAGAGTCGTTCCGTTCTTGCAAGTGCTTCTGTTGGGTGTGGGAGAGGAAAACAAATTTAGCATCAGTTGTTGCCTTTTCTTGTCGTGTTTAACACCATCAAAGGTTTGAGAATGTACATAATTTTATAGATATTGCAGAAAACAGTGAGAATTATTGTGTTCTCTACTGCAGTAGCCTTCCTCTGAGCAAGTATTTACAGGAACTTCTATACAGACTGTAAGAAACACTGCTTCAGCAGAATCTGGTTACATTTTCTACATGACCACAAAACAAGATACAGGACCTGGAAACAAGATGACCCCCTTGCACAGCAAACCTGGACTACATGATACCAGCAGACCACCTTTGATTCAGCTGCTCAGCGATGGAGACATATTCTGGGGGTAGCTGAACACATGCCCTTTCTTTTCCTGCCTGCTTCTTGTGAGCATTAAAAGTGTTTGGCTTTAATTTGTTTATTTTTCCTTTAGTTGCCAACTTCTACCTCCTATCTCCAAAGTAACTCCATTTCACCAATGCTTTGTTGCCTCCTGCAACCTTAATCCCCAGTCATATCACTACTGAAGAGCTGAATTACCTGAGCTGGGGATTTGGGTGCTCACTCTGTGATTAACAGCCTGGTTATGCCTGCAGCTGCGTATTTGAAGTGTGTGTACACATAGAGAGCACTGAACTCAGGACAGCCTGCAGCAGCATGCCTTTTACAAAGTGCCTGAGTTAGTGGTGATTTAATACAGATGTCACTAGGACTACAGAGATGTTGTTTGTGCCCTCCAATTGACAGCCCTTTAAATTTACCTGTATGTTTCGTATGAAAGCTACTGTCACACGTTCTTCAAACTCATTCACAGGAGTGTAGAGATTAAGTATCTTTACAATCTGTTGAAAACAAAACAGGGTTACAGTCGTGAGAAGCCAAACTTTTCCAGAATACAACGCACCACCAGCAGTTTGTCATGATATGGCCACAACAAGTCTGCCATGACAAAACTGAGAACATAAGCAGCACAAGTTTCATCCTGATGTTTTTCTTTGTCTGCTCTATGGTACTGCAAGATCTACAGACCTGTCAAAGTCACTTCTTATGGCAACGTTTGTAAATTGGGCGTAGACTTGGACAACAGATTTCTACAGAGACTCCACTTGGCTGGCACACAGCGACAGGGATGAGTGCTGATGTCACCTCTACAATACTACTCTTGATGCTCCCTCATTCCTGCTCCTCCCCTATCACCCCTCTGCTTTTCTCAAAAGCACATGTTCAGGACAGGGTGATGGAGATACATTAGAAAGGCTCTCCAAAAGCCATTGGAAATCAGCTCACATCTCTTACTTCTCCCTTCCTACAACATTATCAAATTAAAGGTACACAATCCAGAAGTAAAAAACATGAGTTTATATCCTCCTGGAATGGAGTCTCAAAGTTTAAGGTCAGATCCAACTAGCCTACGTTGGCACTTCTCAACCTCCTGCCCCAAATATGAATCCTTGGTGGGCATCCTGGAGACATAGGCAGTTTAAGACCTGGCAAAAGACAACAGGTGGGTTTAAAATGCCAAGAATCTGACTTACACATCAAACTGCTGGGGGCTGGGTTTCATCTTTGCACATTTCTGGAGCTCCAGTGCCATCAGTGGCACTGTAAGAAAGGAGCCACCACCATGACCACCTCTGAGAGGGGCCAAGGTGTAACATCAGTTCTGGAAAGGACTAGCTGTGCCCACCAAAAGAATGGCACGCTGAGGCTGGGCACTGAAGAGCTGCCAGCAGGAGACCACCCTTCCCCACTCCTTTAACTTTCCTGTGCTGTAACCCCCTGCCCTGCTCCCCACCTGCTGGGTCGTGAGTGATGTGCACAAGGAGCAGATGGCCTCGGCGTCTTCCGAGGTTTTCTTTTTCAGCTGCAGGAGCTGCGCTGCCTGAATCAGGGGCTCCAAAGTTTGTGCTGCTCCACTCTGCTGCAGATTCTTCCCACGCAGCCATTCCTCCAGTTGGCTTATGTTAAACCTGGATATGCAACCAAGACAAGATGTGAGTTGAGAGATAAGAAGTAGCATCCCAAAACTCCTCTTTGGGGCTCCAGGTACGTCGCAGTGCTGGTGTATGTGGCTTTACGTGATGCGTATTTGTGATACACACGGCAAGAGGCAATCAGACCAAAGCTTAATACTCAACAACTCAGAGTAAAATTTATACTCTATGTACCTTACAAATAGATGAGCCATGTAACAGCCAAACAACACAAGGAAGGTGTTTTTCTATAGCATTCAGATTCCTCCAAGTTTCAACAATTAAAATAAAGCTTTTAACCAGCTTTTATATGCTAACAAGACCCTGCAAGGTACCCAGGTACCTTTGAGAATACCTACACAAAAAATGCCCACTCTCCAGCTCAGGGGGAACACACAAAGATCGAACAGGGGAAGGGGAGAGGATAGCAAAAGAAAGATTTAAATAATTTGCACTGAGAAGTGCATTTTATTTTTCTATTTTCCACCACCTTATAATGTTAACAAAACTTCCCTAAGCAGGCACAGCCCTGCCCCAAGCCCCAGCCCCACCTCAGCTGCATGCCTGTGCTCCACGAGCAGACATCCTTCCTCAGCAGGAGGTTGTTCAGGGCAACAGCGTTGATCATGTAGAAGAGCTGCTTGAACACTTGCTGGATGATCTCTGGGTCCAGGCCCTGGTCACACATGATGCTGTGGAATGTGTTCAGCTCACGAATCATTTCATCCAAGCTGTAGGAAGTGTCACCTTCTGGCGCAGTGGAGGTGTATTTCCTGTAGCCCATTGGTTTGACACTGGAAAGCCCTTGGATACTCTCATTTTCCAACACCGCAGACACTGAAAAAGGGGGGGGAAATGGGCTACAAAGCCTGCATTCACGTATTAGTCATTAGATGGAAGAACTGATCCCTCTGGGCTGCAATGAATACGTCTCAGTCCCTGATGCAACGCCATGGATGCTGTGAGAACCGACAGCAGGACAGATCCATCAATGGCTGGTTTACTCTGATAATATGAAATAGTAAAAATCACACAGAGATATCCTAGAATTATACAAGAGTTTGGTTTGGAAGAGACCTTAAAGGCCATTTAGGTTCAACACGCTGCCATGGGCAGGGACACCTTCCACTCTCCCAGGTTGCTCCAAGCCCTGTCCAACCTGGTCTGGGACACCTCCAGGGATGTAGCATTCCTCAGATGAATCCTCATGGATTTGGCTGCAGAGGTAACTCTTCTCCTACCTTCTCTCACCCTCAGAAAACAAGGTCCTTATTAGTCTTTTTGCTCTTCCCAATCCTCTCCTCCCTTATAATGCACATTTCCAACCATAAAAAGATTAACCACAAACCTGGTCTGGAGGGGAATGCTTCCCCTGTGAACCCACCAGCACAACCTCACCTCTTCCACTGCCTCCCCAATAGGAATGAAAGAGATATCTTCTCTAACGGGGGGAAAAAACCTCATCCCTATGAGCATCTATCATGGGGGAAGATGAAAACTCTCCCGGGTCATGCTGGTGGTGTGCAAAGTTCTTAAAAATAGCTGGAGCAAATAATCCGGGCCAAGAAACACCCTGTCAAAGGGCAGCGTGCTGTGAGCTCACCGATCATGGGCTGGAGGATGCCCCCTGCAATGTTGATGAGCTGCTGGTAGATCTGGATGGAGAGGTGGCCCAGCACCTGGCGGTACTCGGTCAGGTCGAAGTTCTTCAGGCAGTGCTCGTTCTGCTTCGCCGTATTTTGGGTCATGAAACCCTGATCAGGAAATTAAAATACCTGGGTTCATTATCCCACCCACTTACAGTCCATCAAAATCACTGCACTAAAACCCCCCTGCAGCCTCAGAGTACCATATACCAAAATATGTTACCAAGATACGTTATAGAAAAGATCAACACTCATAAATCACCTTTGATTTACTCAGGCATTTGTTCATAAATTATTACTAGACGACTGCTTTTTGAAGAAAATAATTAAACTACCAATTTTTCATTTTATCCATATCAAGGATCTGCACATTTGTATTAACTGCAACATATAGGATTAGAAAAAGACATTTCAGGCCCTCTGAAAATACTTTTTAGCTACAAGCTTATCCCTTTGAGTTCTAATTGCTTATGGGAAACAAAATATTTTGAAATTAAGATTTCAGAAAATTGAATAAAAATTGTGACTGCATGTTATATACTTTGACAACATTTTAAACTGTTCTGGAATTCATAAATCTCCCCAAATAACTGAAATTGTTGCCTGCCTTTTGCTGATATAGCTGATTTCTGATCCTGCATTTGGCTGCCGCAAGCCCTCAGTTCTGGGCTTAAATATTAATACCAGTTTTAGTGGCAGAAGCCAATATGATGTTTTAATTAACACAGATGCTTTAATTGCCTGTTCATATGGTCTCATTTGGAAAATGAGAACTATGCAACTGTTATTGTTGGTTGCTGACTAGCAAAATGCAAAAATACATAATGTACAAATTTGAGCTGATTTCACAAATTTCCCCATTTTCCTGACTAATCAAAGAGCATCATGCTCTTCACGTGACAGGATTGCACATGGTTTGGGATTTTCTTTTAAACCTTTTCTTAAAAATAGGCTGGATTTAAAACTAAAGATAACAGTATTTTGGAAACTTCTCAGAAATATTTCTCACCGCTATTTTTTGCACCGAATTGCCAATGGAATTTGCAAACAACTCGTTCATTTAACACAGTAAATAATGGCAAACAACGTAAAATTTAAGACTGTGTTTTAACCCAGTGGTTTTCTGAGGAGGATTTTCTTTAAATGCAATATTATTATCCATACAGAAGAGGGCAAACAAGAGCATAACTGCTAGTAAGTATTCTCTAAAGTATTTTTAATTTAACGTTTAATTTTACATCTTCGAAATTCAGTGCTGAGGTTTTATACACAAATCATTTTCTTTTGAATGACCTGAACAGTTAATTTCATTAAATACTTCTTTTTTTCCTTACAATCCAAATGCCCAATATATCTAACAAAAATCAAGACTGAAAAAAACCAACAAACCAGTATTTGGGTCTCTTGAAAAATTCAATACGCAGAATACATAGCTGTAAGGATGGCAGTGTGTAATGTTCTAGGAGAACTGTGATAATCTCATTTTTTTGGAAGGGACCAGCTTTAATAAAACTTATTGGAAGCTATGAACGGTTAATGAAAAGCTGTGGGACCTACTAAACCCAGGAGTATAGCCTTCAAAACAGCCCACCAGAAGGAATGTAGAGAGGCTGGGACAGCTGGGGATGTTCCCCTGGACAAGAGAAGGCTCCAGGGAGAGCTCAGAGCCCCTGCCAGGGCCTCAAGGGGCTCTGGGAGAGCTGGAGAGGGACTGGGGACAAGGCATGGAGGGACAAGACACAGGGAATGGCTTCCCACTGCCAGAGGGCAGGGCTAGATGGGATATTGGGAAGGAATTTCTGGCTGTGAGGGTGGGGAGGCCCTGGCACAAGGTGCCCAGAGCAGCTGTGGCTGCCCCTGGATCCCTGGAAGTGTCCAAGGCTGGGCTGGACGGCAGTGTCCAAGGCTGGCTTGGAGCAACCTGGGATAGTGGAAGGTGTCCTTGCTCATGGTAGGGGGGGAATGGGATGAGCTTTAATGTTCCTCCCAACCCAAACCATCCTGTGGTTTTAGGAGCTTTTCCAGGAGCTGCTGTGCTATATCCAGATGAACCAAGGAGGGAAGTCTGACCCCCATCTCACAGTCAGAGGGAAGCTTCTGGTGGCAGGAGGATGCAGGACCCTCCCTGCAGGGACACCACCCCCCAGGCAGGGCTCTCACCTCTTCCCCACTGTACTGCTTCAGGCAGTGCAGCAGGCGGCACGTGTTCGCCAGCCAGAACGACGTCATCTCGAAGTCATCGTGGTGCTTCTGCAGAGACAAAATGAAAACATGTGAGATCGCCCCTCCCTTTCAGGAGGTGGTGGCATCACAAAACAAAGCAATTCTGAGTTTCCCCACCCAGAATCAGGAAGTTTTTTCTGCGGCTGGGCAGTATTAGCCATTTTTCCCCTGCAAACCTTTTTTTTTTTAATCTCTAAATGGAAACAATTTTATTGCTAAGATCACAATTCTCCTTGCTCTTCTAAAAAGGGAGGCTCTAAGAGCCATTTGGCTTGACAATCACTGTGACAGCTGAGTGTCACACACTTATGCATGGTTATTAGCATCTGACAGTCTCTCAAACCCCAGACAAGAGCAAAAGGGCACCTGCCTTCAGCACTTTCTTAACACCGTTGATGGTGGAGGTGAGCAAGGAGTGCACCTTCTGGTCATCATTGATGTAATCTGCATGTCTGATGCACATGTAGAGGATGTAGGCAGGAAGGCAGGGAACAGTAGCAGACACTGCCTGCGGCTTGAGATCTAGAAGATTTGACAAAAAATTTCACAAAAAAACCCAAACTTAAATTTCCCCAATTGACAGGTGAAGCACAGAACACCAGAGCTGGAAATGTACCCAGGCAAACCCCTCTCCCCTCAGTCCTGGGGAAAATAATATTTCGGGTCTGCAACTTGCATCCCCCTCTGCAGCGTGGACGCAGAGCCAGAAGTCCAGCTGCAGGACAGAGGGACCTGCCCCAGACCCTCAGCACTAGGGCTTGGGAGGGCAGCTCTGTCTGCACTGAGGTTTGTGACACCACCCCATTTCACCTTATAGATGCACAGCAGAGCCAGAGCTTCTTGGCCACGTAAAACCCTACCCCGGCAGCACACAAACCACTGTAGAACCACCATCAGCTCCCTGAAGCTTTTGGGAATACCTCCCACAAGTTATAAATCCCCTCTCTGAATTGATGACACATTAAATCACTTTTTCCCTCAAGATACTGAATCCAAATGGCAGCTGTGGGTATTTGGGGCCTCTAAAGAACAAGCTTGTCTGATTAGGGGAACTTCAATGCCCACAGCAATGGGCTAGCACTGCTCTTTGAACACTTTTTGGGTCCTCACTAGGCTCTGCTGGGGAAGCCTGACTTCTGGAACAGCACTGAGTCAGGGGATGTTGCAGCAATTCTGACCAGACTGTGCAGTGCAGAAGAGCTCACAAGTTCATTATCTGTTGTCTGTTATTACCTCATAAACCGAACTACCTTTGTTCCACTGCTGTGCCAGATCCCAGGGGTCTATCCCCATCTATCACATCGTATGAGGCTCAGCAAGTTACTGCCTGCTCTAAAAACTGTGGCTTTGCTTTGCATTTCCCATTTTTTGCTATCCCTGAGGGACTGTATCCATACTGGTCTATCAGCTTAGTGCAGCACTTCTTTACCTACCCAAACTGCCATCAACCACAAACATGCAGGCCCAGAAGGGATTAATTGAGAAGATCTATTTGGCTACCTTGATTTTTTAATCTCAAGTTTACAAACTACCCCATGCAGGAGAAGGAGCACCAGGTAGAGGAGTAGAGCAAATTCCCCACCTGTAATGAGGTTTCGGATTAGGAGTGGCTCATCTTCTTTGTAATATTCCAGCATGCCCTGAAAATCTTTCTCCTTCCTCTGGACAGCAACCTGCATGCTCCGCTCATGTGGCCTCCTCTCCACTGGCACCATGGTCTGGGATGCTGTGAAGAGAAAAGACCGTCAACAGTGGCACCTGGAAATCAACAACTATTCAGGCCATCCACTGGCCTTAGTGCAGACACCAAGTCAAAAAGTTATATATAAAATTCCCAATAATGTCATCAGCTTTGACAGATATTTAAAGACATAAACAATCAGGTCCTGGATTACCACTCCACAGAGTGCTGACTCTAAATGAAAGAAAAAGTCCAAAACTTGAATTTAAAAGAGGAAAAAATGAAGCAATTTTTTATTTTCCAAGAGACCACAGGCTAGAAGGTAGCAACCCTAGTGTATGATTTTCACAGAGCGGGGCAAAAAGCAGGCAGGTAATGCAAAATCCCTAAGCCTGGCATCTTCTGTCTGCCTGCAGAGCTGCAAACCATGGTGGCACACTGCTGAAGTGCAATAAAGCAGAAGAGACCAGCATGCAAATACTGCAGCAAGCAGCATGCAAATCACACTGACAGAGACCAGCTGGGCGAGCCGTGGAAACCCTCCAGTTATTCAGCTTAATTTCACTTAATGCCTGGTTTCCAGAAATTAACTCATGAGAATGGGGCTCTCTGATTAATCACGGCTTCTCCAGAGAACAGGAAGTGCTTTCTATACAACACAGATGCCACTTTTAAGGTGCTTTCTCATCAAGCAGAATATGCATACACATTTTAATACTAAAGGGTTATAATCCCTGCTTCAAAACTGACAGATCAGAGCATTTTCCTGCTGGCCACTGGGATCCTTTCTGTATCTCTGCCTGGCTCACTGCATTGGCTGCAATGACAGCAAAAAGGTTTCCTTAAATATCCTCCAAACCCACACACAAGGTCAGCATCAGCTCAGTGCCTGCTGCTAGTTCAGTGTCAGAACAAGCAAAATCTTACTGTCATAGAAAGAAAAAGAGAAAAAAGAAAACCCAAACTCTGCAGTTCTCCAAGGCCGGCCAAGGAGTAAAACCCAAGTGCAGTTCCCCCAACCCACTATCTCCCAATGCACAAGTTACCTTCAAAATCTTGGACCTTCTTCATGTAAATCTTCAGCTGCTTCTTCAGCTTCTTTTCATTCTTTTCCAATTTTTCCAGCAATTCCTTAAGATCCTGAAAGACAGAAGATACATTAAAAAAAAACTCCCAAGAATGACTTATTTGGGGTGAGTTAGAGGCTGGAGACTTGGTCTGTGCATCACCAAGGCATAGTGTGAGCATCTCAGTGGAAGAGGAGCATCACCTACAGCATTTAACCCTGGCTGTTAATTACATTCAAACCGTTTTATTTTTTATTTTATTTAGATACTGGAGTTGTTAAAAAATGCAAAAATTCAAGAGATGCCAACATTCCCTCCAGACCTTGCACACAGATACAGAAAGGGAGAAAGGAAAAACTGATCATCCATAAGGCCAACTTTTTTGGAGTGGAACTGCCCTTCCATGCTTCCAATAAAAACAAGTAAGATGAAAAGACTGTGCTGCTTTTGTGCCTAAAGGAGTAGAGGGATGCCCAGTGATCTGATTCGGAAGGCAGTGCCACAAAGTAGACAGGCTTAAAAAAGCATTAAAAAATGTTTAAAATAAAGCACCTATGTAGTCACAAAAGTCATACAGCCATAGAAAATCAGCTCAAGGCCAAGTACCAACACTCCCAAATGCACCAGTGGGAGATGCTGATAGATACTGCACAGAGTTTAGGAGGGGTGAAAAAGACCCCAGTGCATTCCCCTCTCTGTTATGCTTCCTATCTCCTTTCTCTCAAACTGTTTTTTCCCCTCTTCCTGTGTTTTCAGCACAGCCTCTTACCAGGTTTTCATTGGTCAGACGTGTAATTTCTTGCTGAAGTCCAAACTCCACCTGGACCTCTGGAGAGAGCTGCAGAGTCTGCAGGAATGCTTGCTGCTGCTTCTCCAGCTCCTCTTGCATTAAATCCACCTGGTTTTTCAGTGCTTCCATCTCCTCCTCATGCTCCCTTCTCTGATCCTGGAGCTGTGCTTCCAGCAACCTGAGAACAGGACCACACTGATCATCTGTGCTGTCAGCATGATGGTAGTAACCACCATTTGAGTTTAGAGCCTTCAAAATCAGCCAATGTAGGATATATTCCCAGTCAACCTCCCTACAGAACTGACAAACAAGAAGCTGTGGCTATTATTGCCACATTAGTCTGTCATTTGCTATACTGCAGATGAAATACTGTTGAAATTAAGAGACCTGAAATTAAATGTTGGGTTGTTTGGGTTTTTTAATAAAGTGGAGGAAAAATCCCAAAGCACCCTTTTTTATATAACTGCATCAAACATTCAGGTTCCTTTACTTGCAAAAAGCAAAAGCATTGCAAGAAAGCAGCACAGATCGACACCTGCAGGTTTTGTTTTCAAAAGCTCAGCTTGAAGGACATTTGTTCCTGTGCTCCTTTCCTGTCAAACATCAATTCTCACTCTTGAGAACTGAACTGCAGGTCTTGCAAATGGCTCTGTTCAGCTGGAATGCGACCGACTTTGTTTGCTACAGCTGGGACTATCACAAAAGGCAGAAGATTAAACCCTCCCTTCCTCCTAGTTCTTTGTAGAGCTGCCATCCATCTTTGTTTAAAAACAAGTACACTCACCTATACCCCAATCTGCTTCCTTCTAGCCCATGACATACAAATACTAACACCACGACAAACAGCTGAGAGAGGCCACCAAAACCACCCCTTCTCCCACGTTCAGGCGTGCATTCCATGTATTTCTCCAATAATTTGTCCTGCCAACCCTTCCCACCACCCTTTCACCTATACCAGGTCATCTTCCAGTCCAGGACAACTGTGGCAAGAGAGGTGGTTGTGGAATGCTGAGCTAAAGGGTTAGTAATACATTCAATTAATGGATTATCCAGCCATTTGCTAAGCCAGAATGCCTTTTCAAATCCAGTGGAAGAATGATTCATCACTGAGATGTCAACTGCAGACACCTGTGTTGATGGTGATGGTGACAAACCTGGCAGATGACGTGATTTTTTGTGTCCCCTACCCTCTGCTGTATGGAAATCTCCCTTCAGCTCAGCAGCTCTTGCCAGAAGACTGAAGTAAGTGACTCCAGAAGGTATGAGGGCTCAGAGAGGGCCACCAAGCCAGAAACTGCAAAGTATAGTCACAGATTATACAGGACAATGGTGGCCAAGACAAGGAATGATCCAAGAGGATAACCACGCTCCTGCCCCTGCTGCAGCTCGTAGATGTGCCTGGTTAGAGCTATGGATCACCTCACACCCAGTTGAGGGCCTTCTGACATGGGATGCAAACAGCAATCCTCAAACATGAGGAAGACTGTGCTGTCAATAGCTTCACACTGACCCAGGCCATGCACAGACACAGAGCTGGGCCAGTGGGGACAAGGCTACAATTCTCTCTGGTCCACAGGGAAATTGATGGTGATCCACACCTGTGAATTGTTTCCCTACAGGAACAACTACGCGTGGAAATTTTTTTTGTTGTTTTGGCTTTTTTCTTTAATAGCTTGTATAAAAGAGTGCATGCATTTAGGGAAGATTCCCGGATGGAAAGTACTAATCATTCCCCAGGTTGTTTTGTGTGGTAGTTGTTTTTGTTGTCTACAGAATATTTAACAACACTATCTCTACTCCCGCTTTCCAGCACAAGACAGAAAAGCATGTTTCCCACCTATAGAAACATGGGCAATAATGCAGTCAGCCTCATAATCCTGTCAGGAGTTATATTCTTAATAGGCTTGGAAAATACAGACCCACTGTGAAATAAGCATTAAGTACTTAATTTTCATTTTATTTCTTCGTATTTGGATTAGTTTGGATTCAGTCTGGATAATCCATGAGATACCCTCAGAAGAACATGCTCCTTCTATGAACCTGGGTTCCTACTCTGCTTGGAAAAACACATGAAATAATCCCTGTTATTTCTTCCTGTTACTGTCTGGTTTCACTCTGATACCTCTAGATGTGACCACTTTAGACTACTCTACACAAAATATTTAAAAGTTTTCATCTCTTTAATGTCCTTAAATCTTCAATAAAAATCATACCTATTGGAGCCTCACAACCACCAAGCACGGGGGTGATGCAGGACAAGAATCCAGGAGGGATATTTGCCCAGCAGAGCAGGGCGTGGGGAGAGCTGTGCAAGGAGGCACCCTGTGTCCACCACGTGCCTTTCTCACCCGTGGACAACAAACACTGGATGGGAACACACAATCCCCAGGACCATGCAAAGGTGACCATACTGGGATACAAGGACAGGCCCTCCCCTTCCAACAGGTCAAGGATTGGGAGAAAACACTTCCCAGAGGTGCCATATCTTAGAGCAATTTGGGAAAAAAAACCAAAATGCGAGGGAGTTTTTGGCATCTTGGAGCTCCCAGCTTCCCAAGTCCTTCATCACCCAATTTCCCATTAATGTCACATAATCCTTACTGGATGACAGCTCAGGCATTAGTGACAACAGCCACCATCAGCAATAGCCAACTGCAACCATGACTCCTCTGAAAATTGGAGGAGGGTCTCAATTCCTGCAGTTTGGAAATCCTACCTCCAGCTGCTCCCAGAGAGGACACTGGGCCCCGTCCAGGACCACATGGCAACAGAAGGGCAAGAGAAAGAAACAAAAGGGCAAGGAAAAGGGAGGAGAAGGGAGAAGCAGCAGTGGAGAAAAAAAGAAAATGTTTGACCTGGCAACTTGCTTTAAACCTTGATAAGCCAAGCCGAGCTCTCCATCTTCATTGAGATACCCCCAGTCCTCAGTCTTGCTAGAAATAAAGGACAGAAAAAGGAAACAAGAGGACAGAGAAAGACAAAAGGTCAGTTGAAAGAGAAGGGGAAAAGGTGCAGAACCTTTGTTTATTTTATTTAGTATTATTTTTTAGAGTGCACTTCTATTGCATTGCATTTCTTTTTCCACCACGGGGAAGGAGAGCCCTGCCCTGGCTGTGCCCTATATGACATTCTAAAAACAAGTTTCTCCATTTCCTTCCCACTGCAGCAACTCCCACTGGTCTAAAATAAATTCTCCTCCTTCTACTTCAGCCAAGTACTCTATTTCAGCATTTGAGTCAAACACATCAGTCTTTCCTCAGAGCAACCTTTGATGCAAACACTACATGCATCCACACAAGATCAATCTCCCCTGTATACATCCAGGCAGAATAATGCACAGAAAAGTCTCACCTCACTGTAATACTTTCAGCAGACTGGGTTTTTCAGTCTCCTTTTAGCAGATCGTTTGGCTATTTTTTTTCAAGTTATATGAAGCAAGAAGCTGATTTATCTTCTTTAATGAAGTGCAGAACACATTACAAATGGGTGATGTAAGCTGGTCAACTTGACCAGAAACACTTGTTACAGCAACATTTTACGTGGTTGTGATGTCAGTTAGAAAACTGTGTTTGTTTTAAGACATAACAATTTTAAAAGTAAGTGTAGCAGTGGGCAGGCCACTGAGAATCCACTGGTGGTCTGACCACTCACAACCCTACTTTCCACCTGTCCCTCCCCTGTTCACCCAGGACTGGCCAGATGTCACTGGTCAGTCATTTGCCTGTTGGCTTGTCTCTCGCCTTGCCCTCCCCCGACAGAGGGCATAAAAGACCTGGGCGAGAGAGGGGCTGGACCAGTCTTGCCAGGTTCTCCACGTCACAACTTGTTCTATGCATGACCCTTTTCCCTCCGTGAGGGAGAATAAAAGAACGCTGATATAAATGCAACTGGTCCGTCTGTATCTACCGGCAACAGCTGCCACCGATCAGCCCAGGACCAGAGCTCCTGGGACAAGGAGCTACTGAGGGCTGGATTCGGTGGCCCAGAGGAGCCCACCGACGAAACAGAAAAGATACAAGTAAGCAGAGAAACTATCAAACTTAATATATCATTATATTAAAAAAATAAACCACACACAAAAAGAAGCAAGCCAACACACATCTCCTGTTTTTAAAAGAGCTGTAGCAGATGCCATTCCCTGACAAGGGAAATCTCTGCATATTTTAGTGGAAAAGTACAAATTTTCTACAGCAAATTTTCACACGAGGAAAGCAGTGAGAAATGTGGTGTTGCAACTGCCTTGAAAGGGCTCAAGAGGTGCCTCACCACCACAGGCAGCTCATGCATCCCTCCCATGCCGGTGCCGAAGCACAGCACTGCTCAAAACTAGCAAACATTTCAGGCACTGACATTTGCAAAGTTCATCTGTTAGAGCCACATGTTTGAATTTAAATTAAAAACCGTGTTGCTACCACATACGTAGCAGGTTTCAAAAAGGGTCTGCAGACTGACAGATACAGGGAGGTTTACTGATCTCATTTGCATGAATTTGTTAGTAAAGCCTCTTTTTTTGGTTCATATAATCTTAGCAGGACATGTCCTCAGGCATGGAAAACCAAAGCAAAAAGCAGGAAGGATCCTCACTATTTATTGCATGTCAGAAACTTGAGAAATCTCACATGATGAGCAGTTTTTTAAGAGCTAGCCTCCTTGGAAAAATAGCTTTCCTTCCTTTTTTAATCAGAGGCATTGAGGTAAATGAGAAGAGCAGCTCAAGCAAGTGCCATTCTAAGATAAATATATAAAAAAAGACGATTTAAGGTAAAGCTGCACTGGGAAATAAGCATTCAGTCCATCTCCATCAACACAGCACTGACTTAAAAACCACTGTGCTCCCCCTTCTCCCAGAAGTTCATGTTAACCAAGACATAAAAAGGGGTCCTTTCAACATAATTAGATTCATTAGCATCTGAAACATAATTTCCTAAAATGCCAAGTAAATTCTATTGTCAAATAAGGCTGGAGAGGAGTTGAAAGGGCATGATTCACAAAGCCTTGTTTCCCCTTTATCCTGATCTTGGAGGCACAGGACTGGGGGAGCAGCTGGGACACGCAGTCAGCAAATTGTCCTCATCAAGAGCAAAACATTCCTGCCCAAACACCTCCCTGCCCTGTGAAAGTAGCTTAAAGGAGGTGTATGTACACCAAACCCGGAGATGTTAATTTCAGCATCTTCAGTAAATGATCGTATCTGCATAAAGACAGGGCATTTCACTTTCAAACACAGATATATATTTTTGTTTTAGTTAAAAGGAAAAATAAAGTGCATCACAGACTAGATATATGGCAGAGTGGGAAGATACCCACTGGACAGTGGAAAGCAGGGATATGAACCCTTTACACATGATGGCCTCTCCAGCTGCAAAAGCATCCCCCATGTGAAGCCAGAATCAGCTCTTCACTTTCCACAGCAGCTGCAGGTGGGACTTGCCCAACAGGAAGAAAAAATCCATTTACTCAACAGAAATCACCTGGAAGCTACCACGGAGGCTAATTTCAAAGACACAGACTAATTTACATTGAGCTGCCAGTTTATTATCTCTAACACCATCACCTGGTCTCTCACTGGCTCTGCATTTCCACCAAGATCTAACAGGCTTGAAAGAATGATCCCAAGAACTGAAAAAGGGAACAAAAAGCCTACTTAGCTTTAGATTCAGTTATTGAAGCAGAAAATGAGGTAGGAACTAACTTAATAATTTTCCCCTTGGCAGCTGAAATTCAGCAGAAAATAGAAAAAAAAAAAAAAAGGGAAAAAAAAAAAAGCTAAGTTTAATGCATTTGTAAAGGAAAGGCTGCTTTTGGTTCAAACTTGCCCTTGACCTGGAATCAAAGGGTTTTCCTCTGAAAGCTTTGTGGAGAGAGAATTGATACATGGGCAGCGTTAGCAGCACTTGGCAGAGTTCTTCCTGGTCTCCTCCTGCTGTATTTAGAAGTGCTGCATTGTACAGATATGAAGAGAATAAAAAGTTCATCTCCCACCAAAATAAGGCCATGCTCTGTCCTCAGCCTAAATAGCTACGACGTGATGACTTGGAGATAGGAGTGATTCCTGGATGGAGCAAGGTTTTACCACATCAGTCAGCCTGGGCTGGTGGAAGAACGTCCTCATGGTCAAAAATCACCACAGACTGGGGGCAAAGAGAAGCTGACAGCCCTGAAGGACTGGGCCATCCAGAGGGACCTGGACAAGCTCAAGCAGTGGCCAAAGGGAACCTTATGAGGTTTAACAAGACCAAGTGCTGGAGCTGCACCTGGGTCAGGGCAACCCCCGGGACCAGTCCAGGCTGGGATGGGCAGAGGGAGCGGCCCTGGGAGAAGGACCTGGGGGTGCTATGGGTGAGAGCTGAACCTGCCCCGGCCCTGAACCCCCCCTGCCCTGGGCTGGTCCCCAGCATGGGCAGCAGGGGAGGGAGGATTCTGTCCCTCTGCCCCGCTCAGGTGAGACCCCACCTGCAGAGCTGCCCCAGCCCTGGGCTCCAACAGCACAAGGACCTGGAGCTGCTGCAGCCAGTCCAGAGGAGGCCACGGAGATGCTCCCAGGCCTGGAGCCCCTCTGCTCTGGAGCCAGGCTGGGAGAGCTGGGGGTGTTCCCCTGGACAAGAGAAGGCTCCAGGGAGAGCTCAGAGCCCCTGCCAGGGCCTCAAGGGGCTCCAGGAGAGCTGGAGAGGGACTGGGGACAAGGCATGGAGGGACAAGACACAGGGAATGGCTTCCCACTGCCAGAGGGCAGGGTTAGGTGGGATACTGGGCAGGAATTCCTGGCTGTGAGGGTGGGGAGGCCCTGGCACAGGGTGCCCAGAGCAGCTGTGACTGCCCCTGGATCCCTGAAATTGTCCAAGGCTGGGCTGGATGGGGCTTGGAGCACCCTGGGATAGTGGAAGGTGTCCCAGCCCATGGCAGAGAGTTGGAACAAGATGGTCTTTAATGTTCCTTTCAACTCAAACCAGTTTGAGATTCTATGAAAAAGAAATGGGAGTGCTTTTTGCAGAGAAGGTGAGAGAAGAAGTGGCTCTTGGTTATAAATCACACTTCAGAACTGCAACCCCACCAGAAAAGCTTCTCATTAAAATATTTACTGATCAAGTTTAGAAAGGGAAGGCATTTCTGTTTGCCATGCTGACAACTGCTAGGTATAGAGCTGTGTAAGTACAAATGCAAATTTGTGCTGGGGGAGGCAATGTTAATTTATATCCACAAACATAATAATCCAGGCTCCCCAGGCATTTGTCTTCATCCATTTTATTGCCATCAAGACCAGCCTACAGCTTATAAACCAAGCCAATACACAGACAACTGCACAGGGAACCCTGTAATGGGGAGGCTGGTGGTACTTAATGAGCCACTGGATAAATCTCAGCAGAAGATCAGGGTGAGAGCCTATAGAGCTACTGCTGCTGTATTTCAAGAGCCAAGCTCCAGCCAAGCTTCATGAGAGGCAGATGAAAATAAAGAACTGAGCCTGGAGACAGCAGATTTCCCCTCCCAAAACTCAAGAGGCCAAAAACTACCACGGCTAGATCACAGAACTTCTTAAATTGCAGCTCACCCATGCAATTGCAAGGAAAGAGATTTGTACTCTTGTGGAAAATTAGATCCTGGAAAATTACGGGCCCTGGAGGGATTTAAAATCCATGCGGATGTGGCACATGGTTTAGTGCTGGCCTTAGCAGTACTGGGGGAAGAGCTGGACCTCAAGACATCTTTTTGAACCTAAATGATTCTATGATTCAATTCTCTCTGCAGAACTCAAGTGTGGAAACCAGAATGTCTGAAGAAGGATTGGAGCCTCCTGGCAGGCTACAGAACACAACATGTGCACCAGTATGGCCAGATACCAATTAATACTGGGGATCAGTGACACCACCGGGTCAGACACATGTCCTGTGAAAGCAGCAACTCTTTTTTTGACTCTCTCACCAACCATCCCTGCACATGAACATTGGAAAATTTAGGGAGTAATTAAAGCTGTGCCAAACAATGGGATTTCACATCTCATATGAGTACCCACAGCTCCAGAAGAATGTTGAAAAGAAGGAAAAAGAAGGAAAGAAGAGAAAATTCACAGAATTCATTAAGTGGCCAAAACCCACTCCTTGCTGCAGGAGGCACTCTGAGCCCCACTGATTTACTGACAAGAATGTGATGTGCAAATTAATCTCATCACCTCTACTGCAGGAGGGGCAGAATTCAGTAAGTTCACTTCAAGAAAGCAAATATTCAATGGCTAATTAAATAAAAACACAAAGACCAGTCCTGATCCAGCCAGACAAGATGCCCAGGTGAGAAACCAATGTCACAAGAGTCCTGGACCCCCAAAATCCCCACTCCTCCAGGCCCCCAGACCTGGTGAAAGCTGGCAGAACAGCCTGGGCAGAGCCTCAGTCCAGCCATCAGAGTTTGAGCTCCACTTAAATGGGCCCTTCCTCATATTCATACAGGTATGAATGAAATCCTCATTAAGTCAGGTCCTCATTAAGCCTGGACTGTTAACAACCTTCTGCAACCACTCTACAAAGTA
Source organism: Orthonyx spaldingii (assembly GCA_013397795.1). NCBI lineage: Eukaryota > Metazoa > Chordata > Aves > Passeriformes > Orthonychidae > Orthonyx > Orthonyx spaldingii. Next base: position 383,001 of record VZTJ01006363.1, on the reverse strand, counting down.
GAAAACTATACTGTGTTATTAAAAGCCATTAACCCACAATGGCTGGGTCTTCTTCCTTGCTGAATGGAAATTATTTAGGGAAAAAAAGCCTCAAACATCTGTATTTGTCAAGACAAAAAAACATATAAACATTCAATTTCCTTGAAGTAAAATAAAAATTTACTTTTCATATTATCTTGCTGGTTAATCCATGTAATTTTTTCTTCTTGCAAGATACTGCTTTTTTATTTGATGTCCTCCTGGGCAGCTGCAAGGAGTAATTTATGCTTGGCAATATCAGCGCATTGTTACTGTCAGGACAGACACATGTTCACAGTATTAATCCTCACTATGGGAAACCTGCAATCAAACAGTTGTTCCTGACACTCAGTTTGGGTGCAAGAAAACCAATAATGTGAGTGTTTCCAGGGAATACAGCATGTTTGTTATTTCCAGGGAATACAGCCTGTTAACTACAACAGGCTTTTGCCTCTGGGAAAACAAGAAGGGAACTGCAGCGTCTTCCCAGCACGGTATGAGATACCTGAAATAAGTGCCTCAAATACACCCCCAATCTTAGTCTTGCTGCTATTTACATACTAGAAGCAATGTCAAAACCCAGTTTTGCTCCCTTTCATTTTTGCTTTTTCACCTGCTCAGTATCTGACTGGAACCAGATGATCTTAAACGTCTCTTTTGACCCAAGCCATTCTGGGATTCTATGATTCCATAAGATGTGTGTCTCTGACTTCCCTTTGCATTGTGTTACAGACTCAAGGGTGGGCTGTAGAGGCTGGTAGCTCTCTAAAACATGTTGATTTTGGTGTGGATCCATCTCTCAGACAGAATCCCCCCAGTGCTGGAGAAATCTGTGCCACACTTACCGGTTGGTCTCGCACATGCCCTGGTAGGCTTCGATCGCGTCCTCCTGGTCAATGTGACGGTCACTGTTGGGCCAGCTGGCATTGGGGGAAACGCTCTCCTATAAGTCAACATGCAAATCAGCAATGTGACATCCTGCTTTAAAACTCTGCCTGGCTTTAAAAGTTCCTGGCACCAATCTGCTCTAAATAAAAATTCCATCACAGCTGTTTGAGAGACAGGCTCCCTTCTTGCCTGCATGTCAGAAGAAACACATTACAGCTGCACCAGAAGTGACCAGACTGAAGTGACAGAATCTGGTCTAGAAGTTCTTTTCCCTCACCCCATTTCCTTGCAGGAAAAGATTATTGTCACAAACATCACCAGGAACATGCTGAACCACACACATTGGTGCAGTGTTGGAGAAGCTCTTCCTTGGTGTGGGCTGGCTAGATTTCATCAGGTATGGGCAGTACCATGGGACAGATAGTCCTGGGCTGTCTGAAATGCCATGGACTACATTTCATCCCTGGACAGAACGTCCTTTATCCCTGCACAACCCTCCATAACCTCCCCATGCCATCCTGCCCACCAGAGTAGAAATGGCATTGGTCAGGCAGCCAGGCAATCTCCACCAACAGAGGGGAAGAAGAAAAAGAAAATCCATTACCCTCTCATTTACCATGTTTTTCCCCGTCTCTTTCTGCTGGGCTGCCTTCATAATCTGTGACCTGAGGATGAGCACCTCCTCCTTGCGCACCTCCAGCTCCTCGTTGGCCGATTTCAGCTGGTTCAGAAGGAGGTTGTAGCTGTCCTGCACATCGTTGGAAGAGTTGTTCTGCGTGGCGTGGTCTGCGATGGCCTTCCTCAGCTCATTGAGCTCATTTTTCAGCTTCTTGTTCTCTGACTCCAACTCTTGCCTCTGGAAAACATCCAGCCATTAAGCAGTTTAGATAAACTGGCCTGTGGTGCCTCATCCCGTTCTGAGGTGCCTCTAGGGTGACTCAATTATCGATGATTACAGATCAATACAAGCCAAGATCTGGGTTTTGCTGCCAGCCCAGCCATCTGTGGTTCGGGGAAGGTTTTCGCTTTAGTCAGCAGCCTGTCGCTATTTAATAACAAGACTACAGGGTGACCCGGGGTGACCCAGGGTATTTTTCATTTGTTGACACTATTTGTAAACACAAAGTAGGCTGTTAAAGAAGCTAAGCATGCTCTTTTCTCCTCCACCTCTTTTCCTTCTGAATCAATAAATCACACAACCCCCACAACATTCAGCTCACCTTTCATATTCATTAGATAAGCTGGAAGATATTGATTTGCACAAACCATCATCATGGCACGCATCCTTTAGGTAAGCCATGGGTCTGTGAATTCCCTCTTCTTTTCTCATACACTTTGCAATTCCCCCACCCCAGTGCAGTGTTTATAGGTGGAGGATTTCCTCACCCTGATGTCTCTTCAGCCACTCTTGTTTGACAGGCAGGGCCAACACTGTGCAAGTTTGATGCCGACTGATTCTCCTGAACAACAATGTGTTTGCTGAGACAACTGAAGGTCTTATTTGCTTTTGCATGGCAGCAGAAGACAACAGAATAAAACTGGTGGCTAAGACAGCCTTTACTTTAGTCTGTCACCACAAAGCTTTGTTTGCAGGTGGCAGCACAATATTTGGCAGCTCTTTGCCACCACCCAAAACCCACCTGGAGCATCCTTGCTGGGTCAAGAGCAGCTTTGATCCTGCACATGGTGCAATCACAGAATCATGGAAAGCTCATCCTGTTTCACCCCTCTGGCATGGGCCGGTACATCTTCCACTAGGCCAGGTTGCTCCAAGTCCCATCCAACCTGACCTGGAACACTTCCAGGGATGGGGCAGTTTCTCTGGGAAACCTGAACCGGAGCCTCACAGCTAAGAACTTCTTCCCAATATCCTATCTAAATCTACCCTCTTGAAGCTTAAACCCATCAGTCCTTGCTGTGAGTCACAGACAGAGTGGTAGCCTGGTAGCCAGACTCCCGGTGTCCTGTTCACAACTCACCTTCCCTTTGCACTGATCCTCCACCTCTGGCTGCTGCATGGTGGCACCCAGGACTGCTCCCTCCTGTCCCCACCCTCCCAGATTTCTCAGGCAACACCAAACCCCAACAGGACCCTTGTCCAACATGGCACAAACCAACAGCCCTGCACATGAGCTGACAAAGTTTGCTGTCTGACTGATGCTGGGTCAGCTCTGTCCGAGGGACCAACCCCCACCCATGTCGATTCTCCAGTGTCTACAACAGCACAAGATCATTCCCCACAGTCGCCCATGTGTCTGTCTACCCACTGCTTACTGAGCCCTTCCACAGCTTGCCTTCACAGCCCCTCTTATCTCTGGGATATCTGCTTCATTATCAGCTTGGGCTGAGTCGAGCTAATGAATCCAAAAATGGCTGGCGGGGATAGGGACAATTTATACGATTTATACAATGTGTAGCTAGCACAGCTGTGTAAAGCCTGTTTCCATAGGAAACGGGTGTTGTAATTATAAATCCTTACAAATTATAAATAGCATGGCTTATCGCAGCAGAGGTGTGAACAGAATAGCTGATCTGGCATCTGGACAGCATGCTCCTAGCTGAACAAATAACATCAGCAATGCCGCATATTCAGGTACTTTACACCATCTGTCACGAAAAAACCAAAAGGATAAGAAATGCCTTAGATCCATCAATTCCTCCACATTAACCATGGCAGAGGGAGTATATAAGACACAAGCTTTTCTGTAAGTGGTGTTTAAAGCAGAAGTTGGATGTGTGTGCATGGTGGGAATTGATACTGAACTGGGTTTAGCTCTTCCTGCTATGCAGAGAAAGCATCACACCCCACCCCTCACTGATCATGAAAGCAATTGCTTGATTTTCTACTAAAATAACTCTTCTGTGGGTTTTGTTATTTGCTGAGTAAGATCTCTGCCTTCCTTTTTCTTTACCTTCCTCCTCCTTCTCTTTCCATCCCTTTCTCCCTCTCTTTTTTATAATGGGTCAGCCACACTGCTGACTCCAAGGACTGGTCATTTTAAGCTCTGCTCTGGTTAGAAACAAAGCCAGGAAGACCAGGAACAAAAGCAATAACTGATAACCCTGCTCCAAGAGTCCATACCCTACACTCCTTTCAAAGTTTACATTTAAGTTTATTCCCTACTCTTTTCTTTGTGGATTTCATGGAGGAACAGTGTTAAAACACCTGCTGTCCCCAGTTCATACACCCTTTTTGCATCAGCACTTGCCACAGAAGATCAGACGCTAAAATAAAATGCTATGGATGTGGAAAGATTTCTACTGACAAAGTGAAAAATGTTCTTTCTTCGGCATAGTCCAGTCATGCTGATTTATTTGACAAATATTTGATAAATAAATTTGACAAAAAAATTTTACAATCAGAATGTACTGAACTTGAACTCACACTTGTCCCAACATATGCAGTGTTTAAGAGCTCTGATAGGGGTACCTAAGCAGTAATGGTGATGGAAATAGCTTCACTCTTTAGCAAAGGGCTTACAGAGCAGTGCTGGGGAAAGTGTGAGCCTGCCTAAGTCAGAGGTTAAGCACTGCCGTGCCAGGATTTTGCCCACTCTCTCCTATTTCTGGTACTCTGCAGGAAAAGAAAATAAAACCCTCCATGAAGCTCATTTTATGATGAGGTGCCAAGTCTAAGGGATGAAACAAACATCCCAGCTACGCAATGAGTGAGAAACTGAATTATGCATCATGCTTCTGCTTGGAATCCTAGAATGTGTGAGTTGGGAAGGATCTTTAAAGGCCATCTAGTCCAGCTGCAGGGACAGCTAATACTAGAACAGGTTGCTCAGAAACACAGAGTCAGAGCAAGGGCTCCTTGGTCTTTTCATTCCCACTGCCACTTTCCCAGTTTGAAAAAACAAGGAAAACACATTTTTCACTGAGGATCTTTGTTGTACAGGCATGTCTTGGGGACATATCTCCCTGTTTTGCATTCCTGGATAACGATTAACCAAACATCTGGCTGGGTGTATTTTGGGACAGCATCTTCTGAGAAATGTATTTATCCATTACGAAGGACAGGTAACTTTTGCCTGTAAATTTATCAGTGTTAGCTCAAGTTTCACGCATTTCTTTTCAGCCTTACACAACTAAACAAACAACCCTTTATCCCAACGAGCCCTTTCTAAGGGAGCGCTGTGCCTCACTCACTCCCCTCCATCAGAATCTGCACCAAGAACAGGCTCCCCACCAGATGCTAATTCCAAAGGCAAATCCCTGCCATCATGGATGTTGTGACAGTAATAATCATAGTAATAATTACACCAAGACAATAATTACACCAAGCTGGAGGACAATAGACACCTATGAAGTATCAGATCATGTGCTGGTTGCAGAAACCAAACCTGAACAGCCAGACAGTAACACCCACACCTTGTACTGTCCGGCTCGAGGGGCTGTGAGTGCCAAAAATGTCTGAAATGAGACACAAAAGTATGCAATCTTGCAACAACAGGATAGTTTGAGTTGGAAGGGACCTTAAAGTTCATCTTGCTCAAATTAAAAGAGAGGAGGTTTAGATCAGATATGAGGAAAAAAATTCCTGGCTGTGAGGGTGGTGAGCGCCTCGAACAGGTTGCCCAGAGAAGCTGTGGCTGTCCCTGGATCCCTGGAAGTGTCCAAGGCCAGGTGGGAGCAACCTGGTCCAGTGGAAGGTGTCCCTAACCATGGCTGACTAACTGGTACCTTACAGCCCTTTCAAGAGTATCCACAGAAAGACTTTCCTGTGTGTGAGCTTTCAGGCATCTCAGCCTATTTCCCCAAGATAAAGTCTTTTTAAGCTGGTAAAAATGAAATATAAACACATTCACAAAAAACTCTTAAAGGAGCCAGAGACAATACAAATATTTAAGGTATAAACTAGCAGGAGCAATAGAGAGTAGAGAGCAAGAGCTTTGTCACAGCCATGGAAGCACCTGTCAAGCGGGACAGAGGGAAAAGAAGCCTTCAAAATCAGTAGTAAGTCACTCTTTCATTGCAGACAGAAACTTCAAGCTGTGTCCTATGTTCAGATGTGTGGAAAACAGCAAGGAGGTGTATTTGGCTCTCTTTTTCAGTGGCCTCTCTCAGGGAAACACTCCTATAGGAAACGTGAAATCCCTGTGGGTTCATTTTCCACCTGTTTTAGGCTAAAGGTTAAAAAATCTGCATTTTTAGTAACACATGCCACCTATTCTTATGAAATGGCATTAATATTAAATGGTACTTTAAAGTTAGTGAGATATGTAGAACTATGTGTGCTAGTATGTTAGTATGCAGAAAGTAGGAAAATCCAAAATTAGTATTTCCACTCTGAACTTCCGGGGTTAAACCTTGTAGGAAATAGTTTGTGAGCTCACACAGAACTCAAAACTCCAGAAGCCATTTAAGGAAATGGTGGTTCTCATCTGCTGGGTTTTCCCCTTCCAAACTGCAACTTCACTTCGCTTTAGAAGGTCAAGTAACTTAAAGCTTCCACAAGTATGTTTAACCAACTGGGAGACACTGGGGCAGTGACCTTGCCATGCTTCTTTTCCAAGGGGCTGTGCAGAGGTACTAACGACATTCAGGGGGGTTTCCCTTCATCACAAACAGCACACTTAGCCCAAGCTACACCAGTATCATGCTAGGAAAATAAAAACTGGATGGATTAAGTGTCATAAAAATCTCCTGCTAGAGATAAGGGCTTAGTGAGGGTTGGACATCCTTTCCATCTCCAATTTTGCATCCTTCTGAGGAGATGATGCAGAAGCAAAAATTGATATTACTACGGGCAGATGGTTTAGTATCATGTTTTTCTGGATCACACATGTTCCTCTGCACTTCTCAGTTGCATTGCAACATTTGTTAAGGGGATAGGGAGAGAAGGAACATCAGAAAGGTAGGTCGGCACTGAAAAAACAACAGTATAAAAAAAATTTCCCTTAGTAACCCTATCCTAGGAACTGGTTTTTTGAGGATAAGCAGGACATAAGAATTGGTCTAAAACAGTCAAGGCCAGAAGTATTTGAATGCAGTTAGAGCAGGAGGATAGAACCCACAGAAGGTGCAATATGAGCCCAGGTGGTTTCGGTTGCTCTGTCTGCCACAGGGAGAAAATGAGGGGGACAGAAACTGTAAGGATCTAGAGCTTGGGGACAAGATGAATTCTAGGGCAGGGCAATAGCTGGGAAGACAGGATGACTGTGTTCAGCCAGCACTTCTGCTGGGAGGTGGAGGCTATTACTGCAATACACAGCACAGATTTATCGGGGTTTGACCTGAGTGGCACCTTGGGAAGGCACGGAAAGTGGCTAAGAAGCAGAGCTGAAGCCTGGAACAAGAAACAGCCGTAAGAATTTACATCTACCGCAAAGCTAACTGCTGAGACCTAAGTGTCCCAACAAAGTCCCAGTGGGAATGCCTGCAGTAGAAAACACCCCCTTCACCCACCAAGTGGGCTTGTTACCTCCACGGATGACTCAGAAATAGGTAAATCAGCAGAGAACAGATGTTGCCCCAGAGAGAAACATTTGTGAGCCCATCCAGGCCCAGCAACTGATGGAGAGCTATAGCTTTCCAACCACCCTCTCTAACAGAGCTGATTACAGCGGGTTTTGGATTATTATCATGTTCACACCCTTTCTTTGGGCTACTGGAGCCATGCAATAGGTTACAGCACTAAGTAGAAGCCTCTCACTCACCTTCAGGCTGTTGTATGCAAAATCTTCATGTTCCGAAGTCACTTCAGCCTTTGTTTCAATGACCTGCACAGATTAAAGAGGTAAATTTGTATTTAGGAGCAAGCAGAGAAACTGGCACACAGCACAGGGGCTGGGCACATCTCCATCAGCAGTCAGCCCTGCCGGCCAGCTCAACCATAATAATGTCATTAATTGCCATCAGACAGCATCCCAGCAACACCAGTGGGGCAGAGGACACTCCAGGAGAAAATGGTTTAATCTCTCATTAATATCTTGACAACTGTGCCTCGCTGCAGCTTTCAAACAATGACAGTCATTAAGAGAACAATCTTCAACACAGCAATTGGAAAACAGGTTTTTAATCCTCCTGCAGCAGGAATGAGAGGCTGGGGAAGCTCCTGTTTCGTGTGTTTCCTGCAAATTGCTAGGGGTGATCAATAAGAATATCTAGTGAAGCAAGTAAATAATTACTGTTGATTTTGTTGAGTCTCTTACTGTATTTGTTCAGAGATACACTGATCCCACGCTGGAGAGTAATAACGACAATAGTTCCCAAACAAAGCAACAGAAGCCCCAGAAATTTTAGATGTGTGGCCAAGAGGGATGGCATTTGCCCAACAATTTGTAAAAGAGCATCTTCAGTGCTTCAAAACACCAAGCACACAGCACTGCTGTTTCATAGCGCACTCTGGCCTTGGACAAGACACAGAGCCTTGGCTACAGACGGCAGGGAAAGCACATGCAAGAGATCTGCTATTAAAACCCCCATCCCAGAAGTCAGCTCACCACAACCTAGAGAGCTCTATTTTCAGACTTACGGACTCCTAAGTTATCACTGCACTGTCAGTAACCTTAATTTTTTTAATACACATGTTTTTAAATTGCTTTCAAGCAAGCAACTCAAACTGTAGGAAGTCTGGTTTTAGTTGTTGGTTTTTGGTTTTTTTCACAAGAAAGGAAGAATACAGCAAAAGAATATCCCTGCCTTGCAACAGAAACGAAGAATCCGTTCTTCTAACAGCTATCCAGACATTTCTGATTTACTATACTACTTTTAACGTGTATTCCTCTATGGTTATGACCGAGGGAAAAAACCCAAACAAAACACACAGGTGATAATAAAACCAAACTGAGGACACCAGCCATACTGTGTGTTAAGTGCTTTTCAGCTCATGCCACACATTGCTGGATGGGGGGAAGCCAGGACAGCAAAGAAATGCTTGAATAACACAAATCATCCAAAAGAGAGGGTTGTTGGACACGCAGAATACCACATGTGAGACACAGGGTCAGTGCTGGTGGAAAATGTGTGCCAAAATTGACTCTACATTTCATTGCTTTCAAGAAGCTTAAAATACTGCCCAAAATATGTTATAATCAGTTTGTTTAAACAAATAAATAATGCAGTTCTCCTGTCCAATTGTCCTTAGCTGACATAAAAAAGTTTATCTCCATTTTCCAGATGGATTTGTAGCCTCTTATGTTGAATTTGTCGCTCTCAAAGCTAAATTCCTACATCATGTGGCCTTAGGCAATCAAGCAAAGCCAGTTACAAATATGAAATATTAGTATCCATGAAAAGACGCCTCTTGCCTGGGATTTCTTGCTCTCTTGCTCCTTTTTCTCCAGCTGGGCTTGTAGCTTCTTCCTTTCCAGCTCGAGCTCCCTCACTCGCTTCTGTAGCTTTAGGAAGAGGGTCATGTCCATAGCTGCTTTCTCCATCCCAATCTCCTGGAGAAGAACAGGAGGAAGGCAAAAAAGGAAAATACCTCAGTGTCAAGTTTTATAACCATGCACAGTGCCAGATACACCCTGACTGTATATCAGCCACAGCCAGAAGCATCCGAAGAAACACGTGTACTTCCAAAGAGTAAACCCACATTTTAAACACTTGGTTTTAATGTCAGTAAAACAGATGACTCATTTTAATAAATCACTGAATGTGAAACAGCCCAATAGGTGACTGGGCTGATGGGGGCTAAGAACATAAAAAATGCCCTACTGGGCCCCTTTTAGTCAAGTATTGATTTGTTGAGGGTTTTTAACTGCCTTCACCTGGAATATTTTATATCAGGGCATGGTCAATACTGATTATTTTGACTTCAGAAAATGCTTTCAGAGCAGTTCAGAAATACCAAAGCAACATAACGCAGCAGCCAGCAAAGAGAAGTGGAGGCTTCTGCAGGCATGGTATTGGGACACAAAGTATGATCCTGCCAGGGTGGGGCAGGCCCTAGGGACACTCATCACCCACAAGTGCTCTCGAGTTGGAAAAGTAAGAGTTTAAAAAGCAGCCTATTCTATCAGATGTAAGCAAAAAACACATTTCCCTCTTCCACAGGATTCTTGATAGCCAAGGAATAATTTATGCTGCTCTTTTCTGCATTAGGGGACTGTTGATTTGATTACAGGGGTTGTGCTGGCCAGCAAAGTATCCATGAAGATGCATGGGAATGAAAATGCTTGGGGCAAGAGGGCAATGAATTCTGGTGTCCTTGCAGAGAAGGATCATGATACAGTCATGATCCATCAGTGCTGGGGGTAACTGTTGTGATGAATTTTCATCAGTCTTTGAGCTGGTATAGACCAAAGACAGCACTTTTTTATTTTTAGAGCCCTGATGCTGCAAACAAGTAGAGCTTGCCAGAGCACCACAACCCTGCCAGAGCACCACAATCCTGCAGTCCCTCTCACACAATTAAGAACGCATTTCTACAGCACAGAATCAATTTTATCCACTAAACCTTATTGCCCAACCTGCACTGCTCCCTGGTACCCCAAACCCCACACCCACTACCCCCAAAGTAGCGCTCCCCTGCCCTCCCTCCTGATTTACTGTACCTCCACTTGCTGGATCACATCCTCGGTGTCCCCGATCTCGGAGGTGCAGATGGATGGGTTATTGGAATCAGACTCCAAGCTGCTCTGGTTGGATGGGTTTCTCCGGTGCCCCGGTGCTTGCTGCCAAGAAATGATGCAGACACATAAAGCACACAGTGTTAAAGGATTCCTCCCGAAGTGTTGCTTCTTTAGAGCAAATATATGACTATATACTGAAGTTACCTTATGGAGAATTACATTTTCTAAGTTTTTATGCCCTAACCTTAAAATTCATATTATTACTAAGGAATACTTCAAAGTGTAAAAGTGACACAGAAGTTCAGTTTAAAAATTCTGCATGAATTAAAGTCTCTTCATGACACCAGATGCCTGGTAAGTGTGAACATGTAAAACTGAGCTCAAGGTTGTGCTGCTGACAGCACCCTCCAGGACTCCCTTTAAATACTCAACCTTCCACTAAATCCAGCAGCACTCTGATTTTCAACAGTTTTTCTAACACTTTGGCAATGCTGAACCTAAAGATCTTGGGTTTTGAAATTCTGAAGTCATACTGATGGAGTTTTTTTGGTTTGTTTTTTTAATCCAACACCTACACATGAACATCACTGACACAAAAACAAAGTGACAACAAGCATGATCCAGCTTTTGCTGAGATTCATAGACATCTCTAAGCATTTCACAGAGAAGCATGAAGGATCAGGCTTCTTTTCCAAGGCACACAAATGGACTGGCTCCAGTGCAGAAGGGTATTCTCAGAAACATCAAGCACAAATTGCCCAATAATGGCAGTTCTATTAAGTGTTTTGGGGATGAGTGAGCCGTGTTATCCAGGCACCAACATCAGGTCCAGGACACAAGGGAACAGGGATAATTCCAGTTTCATTACCTTTATAATAGTGATTTCATCCCTCAAGTTGTCGTATCTCTGCTCCAGACTTGAATACTCTTTTACCAGGTTTTGATAACGAGATCTCTCTTCTTCCAGCTCCTTCTTCATCTGGATATTTTCCTCAACCGTGTTTTGTGCAAATTCATCTTTAAAATAGGAAGGAAAAAAAAAAGGAATTATGAACTTCAGCTCTGAAACAAGCTTCTTGTAAACATGTGCAACAACAACAACTAATGAACAAAAAAATCTCTGCCAAGAGCTTTTCAAATACATGTAAGCATTTGATAATATTTAGAGACTATTATAAACTGTATTTGTCTCTTCAACATTTGAAACAGGTTGAGCTCTTCCACTTGGAGAGCAGTCCTTTGCCTTGAGTTAGAGAAGTCTCCAGCACCCACAAACCATCAGATCTATTACACTTAACTGTGGCAACTCCAGCTCCAGCTCCTATGGGCCAGCCATGAACCCACTTAAAAAGGACCAGCACAGTACAGAAATCCATTCATGTTGGAAAAGTGGTACTTGCTGCATTAAAAAACCTCCCTGCCTGCTTCCTACCAGCAGCTTTGACATAGCAGCAAATCAACAACAGCAGTTCTTCCTCATGGGATAATCAACATCTACCACGGCAAGACTGTGGGAGTTCAAAGAATTTTATATCCAAATAAATTCAGTTATTTGTTAAAAACTCCTTTCTGGAAGCAAACCCGGTCCCCCCTCTTCCTGAGGAGTCAGGCAAATATAGCCCATGTGTTGTTTTAAATGGTTGAACAACAAACCAACCCCCTTCACTTGTTTTCGCCCATCTTAGATGCACCAAAAGCATCCTGTAAGGAATGAATAAATATTTGCAGCAAGTTTCTTCTTAACTGGTTATCTTCATTCCTTTATTTTGCATTGGGCTGAGAGCAAAAAGCACTTCACAAGTACCATGGAGTAGTGACAGTTTCACCTACATCATGCATGATGATCTTTGTAAATCTTGCTACAAAATCAAAGCTGAAATGGATGACAAAAATAGAAAACCTCAATACATGCATGAGAGTCTCTTTTGTGAAATGGGATTTTCCCAGGTTGCTTCACCTATGCACAACCCATCAGCTACATCTCTGCTTTTAAAAAACATTCACAGACTCCTGTCACACTAGAGAAATCCTTTGTCACAGCGTAATAATGTGAATTGTGCTGCCCCTTGGATCCTTTACTCATCATTCTTGGGACACTGCTATTCCCCACTCCATCAGCTTCACTGCCTCCCAAACCACCTGCATGAAATGTTGTAACATAATTGAACTTTAAAAAGCCTTTCTAGGTCCTTTATTCTGTGTTTCACCAATTAAACTGGCCTCTGGCTTATCACCCACCAGTAGAACAGCATGAACAGAACCACTTGTACAACAAAATAGTGACAAAAGCCACCAGGAAAGGGTCACAGGAAGATCAGCACTTTGCAAGGCAGGGAAAACTAGCTTCAGCGGAGAAGACTAAGCCCTTGTGTAATGGAGGCATTACGATGCTCAAGGCAGTTTTTCCTACCTTCAGACTGACAGAGAATCCTGCTGTTAAGCTCCTCTTTTTCCTGCTTCAGGAGAGCGTTTTCTTCTTCCAGGTCAGAGATACGCTACGGAACAAGGCAGAGAGTTACTGCTGGCTGCAGGGCAGAGTTCCTGTGGGGATTAATTTTACCTGGCAGGAGACAGGGGGCTTTGTTCGGCCTCTCTTTGCTCTTTAACAGATCTGTTCCCCTGTGCTTTGCCACTTACCCTTTGTACACCAGCAGCTGAAGCACAGGAAAACGGCACTGCTACAACAGAGACTTTCCCTTTCCTGGGCACATTTCTCCCTTAAATCAATGTTTTCAGCAGAATCTTACAAAATACTGAACAGCTAGACTTGGTGGCCACAATCTGCAGGAGTGAGGCTCTTGCAAGTGATCAGGTCATCAAATGAGAGGTTTATTTTTACATCTCAATAGGCTTCATCGTTGTCTTCAAGTCACAGCACCAAGCCACAGCTGCTGGGGAAACAAACCTACTGATTGTTCCCAGAGATGCAGCACTTCAGGAGCTGAGATGGACACAGTGAATGTGAGCTGAGTGAAGAGGTCAGGCTTTTTTAACTGTATTGTACCCAATGCATTTAGTATGATGAGTCACTTCAGTGCTTCCCACAACTACAGAGCCTCTGGTACAGAGAGGAATGACATGTACCAGGGCCCTTGGCAATACAACAGCAGCATATTTAACAATTATCAACAAAAACTGCCTCGTAAAAAATAATGAGAACAGGAACTAAACACTGTAAAATGCTATTTTCACTTGTCACAACTGCAAGGCTGGACAGGTACTGACAGCAACTAATCCTGGAACATTATTCAACCTCAGGAATTCTGGTGCATTCAACAGCGTTATCTCAAAACACACAACCATCATATTATGAAGTGAAATATGCTGCCACAGCTAAGCAGGAAGATTCTGCTATTGTCAGGTGGGAGAACACACATCATCCCAGCACGTGTCATTCCCTATGCCTGCTCCTTCACTTCCTGTAGCCACTGCTTAGTAAACAGCTACACACAGCAGAAGGATCTCAAGGCACCAACAATAAACAACACTGTAAACACCATAATAGGAGTTTTCAAAGCCTGAGAGTAATAATTTTGCTGTCACCACTAGATTAAATTTATAGGCAGCCCAGCTGGCATGGAGTCCTAGCACGGATTTGTCTTCCACACAAGCGTGTTCAAATTAAGGCATTTTATCAAACACTGCCTATGTCAGATACATACTAATGATAAGGACAAAGCACAGTGAATATTTTCTTGTAAGTCACGGCTGAATCAGTCTTATTCCACGCACAAACTGAAAAACCTCCCTACCCACTACTCTCCCTGTTTATTTATTCCAGCTGTACACATCATATCTGTCTGCACCTGTCCTGGAAGGCTGGAGTCTGGATGTACAATTAGTAAGTGAAAAACCCCCAGTTTAAGCATACAGAACTAGTGGTGTTTTAAATGCTGGGAACTGAGCCAAGATTTTAATATTCTGTGCCAAAACCAACTGCACTCCTTCATGATAAATCACATCTGCTATTAGATCAACACTAGCGTCTTCAAGGTAGGAAGGATTCTTAAAAAATTGGAGAAGAGATACAGGGGTGATGGAATGGAAGGAAAACCTGTGCTGCAACGGGACAGTGAGGAACTCTACTTGTTTATCCCATCAGGAAAAGATTAAAGGCAATGGGATTATTTTACTAATGCTTTTTTATTGGGTGCTAATAAGAAATTCTTTCCCCAAAGCTATGATGGTTGGAAAACAAAACTGGACAAAACTCTTGAGTATGCTCAACTCTGCTGGTAGGATATTTAAAAGAGAAAGACTTAGCAGAAGCCACAACAATTATGCCCAGATTTTAAAATTTCTAATCCAGACTGGGTACAGGTATTTTTAACATGTACTCTTGAGCCACTGAATTTGTTTTCTGCATTCCTGTTTCCATGTGAAACAGGAAAAAGCTCAGAGTTAAAATCTGTGTGTAACCAAGCCCAGTGGGAACAAGAACAGTCCACTACACACGGAGAGAGGCAAGTGGCGCAGGTCACACAACAGCCAAGCAGCGCAAACTCCATCCCTGGTACCTACACGGGCACCTTTTGTACCTCTCGCTCATCTTTTCACAGGAAACAGATCTTTGGAGGTGCTTCAAATGCAACAGCACCTGCTTTGAAAGATTTCTGTGGAAGGCGCTGAGCAGGGAGCACTTGTGATGGCCACCGCCCTTATGTATGCATTACACTGAAACAACCTGCTGGTGAGATCTGCCTCCCATCCTCCCCCAGTCTTGTAAGGAAAGGATGATGGCATGTGGCACTTTCCTAATAAAATTCCTGGCCAGCCTGTGAATTATCCTAGCTCACCAAGTGAGCAGACTAGGTGCTACCAGAAGCCCTAGAAAGAGCTGTTGGTACTTACCTAGATGTTTCAAAGTAAGAGCTATTCTAAAATTAAGGACTTGGAGGGAAAAGCTATGATGAAGAGATTGAAGGACTTTGTTTCAGTAACTAAATCATAACTGACATGGTTTTGCAGGAGCTGCAGAAAAATTAAAGTCTCATCTCATTCTCACTAAGAAGTGAGATGTCTTTGAGAACCTGTCCCACTACAACCACACCCATGGTGTCATCTTGATACAGAAGGTGAAAACTGCTTCTGAATTTAGTTTCATGCTGCTCCCCAGCTTCTAGGAGATAGTAGAACAATTCAAAAATCTCTTCCCAGAATTTATCTTGGAAAGTTCTGGCTAAAATAATGTTTTTGGGAAAGAAACAGGTCATCTCCATCTTCCCGCTTACAAGGAACTGAAGGGAGCAATGGAAAGCTAATGCCAGAAATGGGAGCCTGCACTGCTCATTAAAAATGTTTTATAATTAAACTGTTTATTTTCATGGTGAAATGAACAGTATTTGCTCTGCTGTAGGCACTTTTACAACAAGGAAAAGCTTCTGCTTTGTTTTCATGCTTTTTAAAAGCATTTCTTCAGTGATTAAGCCAACCTTCCATCCAAGTGCCCGAAGGGGATTTGCAATCAAGAACAAAGAGACGCAGTTTATCCCCAGCTGCATCACCTTCAAAATCAAGCATCCTTTCGGGCCCTAAAAGCCTGTGCTGTACCCAGCGAATGAACAGAGCCCTGTGCCAAAAAGGATCTTATAATTTTAAAAGGAAATCATTGGTTTCACATGTCCCTGTGTGGCTGCACCACAGGTGCAAGGAGTGGAGTAAGTGATCATCTGGCAGCTCTTGGTCCAGCCAAGAGAGAGCAAGGGTACAGGCTGCTCACCTCTTTGAGAAGTACACCCAAAAATGCATTTCAGTCATGCCAGGGGTTCAGGGTAAATCACCCTGACCACAATCCCTCACTGCAGCTTCTCACTCAAACCCACCAACCGAGGGCTCAGCCTTGAGAGGAGGTTGGCCAGAGCAGTAGTGCTGTGTGAAGTGCACTAGAAGAGCCTCATCTAGACATTCCTCCACTATAATAAAAACATAGATAATTCCAGGCTCTTTTTTTTTTAAATTTCCTAAAGTGACTCATCTTCAGGTTGTCACAAAGTACTGTTCTAGAATAACAGCTGCAAAACAGCTTTCTTTGCAATATATTAGTAGAAAAGCCCTAAATTCTTTCCAATAGCAGGATCAAAGATTCAATTCAATTTCTGGTGCAGAAGAAATATCATGGATTTAACTTGAGCAGCCACAAGCACTTGCAGTAGGAAACTGAACTCATATCTCAGTGTCTCAGGTTAAGAGAATGGGTGCTACTCAGAATTAATCTGATCAGGAAAGAAATTTAGGGCAAAAGGTCCATCTTTGCTATTTGCAAGACAAACTCTACACATTGAAGTCTCTTTCTCCAATTAAAATGCATTCTTGTACAATGGTGGCAGTGTTGGACCACTTCCACCATAACAGATAACGCACAGGAGCTGGACTTGATTGTCCTTGTGGTTCCCTTCCAAACCAGGATATTCTATGGGTTTGCATGAAGAAGGAAGAAAAAAAAAATATATTTAGTGTACATCCCAGCTCCAAACCCTATAAAAGTTCACAACAACCAGCAGCTGGTGCTGGAGCAGTGCCTCTCCTCAGGGAGGGAGGCTGATCCACATGCAGGTCATACTCTGTGTGTACATACAACACCAGCCACAGGAGAAACCGAGTTTTGTGTCCCATCCTGAGCTGGGGCGAGGAATATTTCTATCTTCCTAATATTGCAGCATCTATGTCAGCCCTCTCCAGTAATTTGCATTTTACACCCCATGAGCAATCACTGTACATACAGGAAGCTCTGGCAAATACATGAAGCTCTGGTAAATACATGAAGCTTAGGACAAGAGAAAGCAGCCTCAGGTTGTGCCAGGGCAGGTTTAGATTGGATATTAGGGAAACTTTTTTCATTGAAAGGTTTTTAAAGAACTGGAACAGACTGCTCAGAGCAGTGGTGGAGTCACCCTGGTAGAGTTCAAAAACCGCATGGATGTGACACTTGAGTACGTGGTTTAGTGCTCAACACGGTGGTGCTGGGCCGATGGTTGGACTTGGTGATTTTACAGGTCCTTTTCAACCTTTACAACTCTCTGATTCCATGATATTCATGGTTATTAAGCATCCTGACTTCCAGATATGTTTGGGTTTGTGGCATTTCCTTGTGGTTGGCAGCACAAAAGGCATCAGGACAGGGTGGCCTGACACAAGGCAGCCACTGCTCCTGCAGGGATGTCCACCTGTCCTTGCTGCCCCACGAGCTGGCTAAAGGTAAATCCTAGGGGCATTCAGCAACAGAAATAATAATCAAAGAACAGACATTCCCCTTCAGAGTTGTGAAGAGCAAGACCAGTATGGCCACCTGCAGGAGACAACCTGAGGCAGACAGACAGACGTACCTTCCTCAGCAGGTCCTTCTCCTTGCCATGGCTGTCCTCCATGACCTCCCTCTCCCCGCGAGCCCTCTCCAGCTCCATCCGGAGATGTTCCATTTCCTCCTGCAGGCTGAGGAGCTGGTTGTCATCACCTCGCTGGCTCTGCTGGTACTGCTGCAGCTCCTTCTTCAGCTTCTCCACCTCGGAGGAGTGGGCTGAGGTCAGCATGGACAGCTGCTCATTCAGAAGCTTGTACTCCTTGTTCTGCAGCCAACATCCCAAAAGTAGGAAAGAAGAGCACAAGTGACATCAATGCATGCAGTGATGGACTGCAAAAGTAACCACTTAAATCCTCCAGCATGGTGGGTGACAAACCCACGATAACAAACATTTCCATGCATACGCTAATGAAGCTCATAAAGCTAAAAGCTGTTTCTAAACTGTGACAAAAACTCAATAATATTTTGGCCACGATTACAGAAGCATTTGTTAAATTACTATTGCACTGATTATCACTCAGAGCAAAGGCAAATAACTCCTGGTAGCAGTGGCAACCAACCCAAAATACTACACTTCTATTACAGCTTCCAAACAATATTGCTTAATGTTACTGGTTTGTAATATCTGGGGGGGTTAGTAGTATTCCTTTTGTAGTTTACCCTTCTATTCCTGACTCCCATGCCTGCAGAAACCCTGTGTGACAATGCAGAATTGCAGCCTCAAGCACAAGGAGCTCCCAAAACTCCAGTTTTAAGTCATGTGCCAGCTTACTCATCTTATTTGCTCAGGTTTTCACTTTTAAAGCACTTAGCAGTGATTTGCTCCTGAGTTTTGAGAACTGAAAATTCAGCAGATTTAGCTGATTTTTGGGCTTCAAATCAAAGTCAATGGGCACTACATTGTGACTAATAAAGTGTCATCATTCTTAGACATCTTCAGGCCAAAGATCAAGAGCTTCATTAAGAGCCTACTACATAAGCTCTGCAGACTTTGGGTAGAAAATCTTGATACCAAAAGAACCATTTTGAAATTTAAAATGCAGTCTGGTTTTTAAAGTTTGCTCTGATCACTTTGGCCCCTCTTTCGGTGACATACCAAAGCAACCCCTCTCACTGCAGCTCAGTGCTCTGAAGCAAGATTAAGATGCATCTCAAAACAAAAAACAAGTAAATGAGGCACAATAACATTTTTTCCTTTGCTCCCTCATAATGAATTATTAATGAACATCAAAATTCAGCATTCATGTCATATTAGAAATTATAATTTCTGCATGACTGAAGGCATCTCATAGAATTCCAGAAGGGTTTGAAGGAACCTTAATGCTTATCCCATTCTACACCCTGCCATGGGCAGGGACACTTCCCACTATCCCAAAGTGCTCCAAGCCCCATCCAATCTGCCCTTGGACACTGCCAGAGGCAGCCACAGCTTCTCTGGACAACATGTGCCAGGGCCTCACCACCCTCACAGCCAGAAATTCCTTCCCAATATCCCCTGTAACCCTGCCCTCTGGCAGTGGGAAGTCATTCCCTGTGTCCTGTCCCTCCAGCCCTTGTCCCCAGTCCCTCTCCAGCTCTCCTGGAGCCCCTTTAGGCCCTGGCAGGGGCTCTGAGGTCTCCCTGGAGCCTTCTCTTGTCCAGAGGAACACCCCCAGCTCTCCCAGCCTGGCTCCAGAGCAGAGAGGTCTCCAAAGAGATTTCCAAAGAGATGCATTTGCAGAATTGTGTGTCCCAGGGTTTCTGTACATGGTTTTACACACCATTCAACTGAGATTTTCACACAAATCCAAGATAAATGCACACGAATGGTTTTGGGTTTCATTATTAGCAACTAGAGACATGAGAAAGTACTTAATGAGTTGCTCCCCACTGCAATCAGAGGTTGCTCAACAGACCCTGTTAAATTTGAACGTGCTTTATTTTCAATCATTATCCATATAAACCCTGCAGAGCTGAGACTGTCCTGATTTCAACCCAGGCTCTGTGAAAAAACCTAGAGTTAATTCTGCTACCAAAGGCAGACACAACAAATCCATCACTCCTGTTACCCAAACCAGTTTTATTCACAATAAATGCTCACAGAGATAGGGCCGATTGCAGAGACAGTATAGAGAGAGCTCACAGTGTATCTGAATATTGGCTGCATGAACATGCAACACTAAATTAGGTAACAGCCTTAAAAGTGTCTCAGGCAATTCCAACAAGCAGATTTAAAGAAAATTAATTGAAAGGGGAAAAAAACAGAAAAAAAAGAAGATATTGGTCCAATGTAAATAGAAAAGAAAGTGCTCCAATGAGGATGTTTTGCAGCAAAATAGATCAAAATCTTTCTTGTGTGTGCAAAAAAACCCTCACCTGATTAAAAGACTTAATTAAATTATGCCAGTTACAGATGCCAGCGCATCTGAGCTGAGGCTGACATACAGTAATAGGTTTTAATGTTTTCAGAGAAAGATCTCTTCCTTAGGGGCACAGGGAGGATTGCATCTCTACTCATGCATGAGCTCAAGTAGCAGAAATAGAAACATTTTCTTCCGCAGCTACTCAAAAAAAGGATACAACTGCAGCTCTCCAGGTTACCTGCTATATACTTTTTTCTTAGAAAGTTAATTGGTATTTTCAAAGGTTGTGTTTATAGATTAGCAAGGACTGAAAGCAAGATCCTTCAGGGAAACGACGATGCAGCAAATGCACTGTGCCAGAAAAAAAGATTCATTGCACTGAAAAGAAAATCTACTGGAACGGTGCTCATTAGCACTTCCAAAGCATCCCAAGGAAACCTGGAAGCCCTGGAAGGATGGTTAAAATCAACTCACTGGACAGACCACCACATGTAATCCAGAGCAGGAATTCTTTCCCGCAAAAGCTACACAGAAAGCATCAAAAAATATCCTTCAAATGGGTCTGTGGAGAGACTGAGGGAGACCAAGATGAGCTCAAGACCATTATTTCTGCCTGGTTAAAAGCTCTCCATGACTCCTTCCCTAAAGGAGATCCTTCTGCTGCTTTCATAACCCATGACAGGAAAGCCAATGTTAACCAAATATTGGGTTTTTTTTCTTTACTGTTCCACTCCCACACTGCTCCTAGCAAGGACATGGGAAAAAATACAAACTAAAAAATACTACTGATGTTCCAGTGCCAAGTCCAGCAGCTCAGTAGATCCAACACTGATGTTCACACTCCTTGCATGAGTTCAGCCCAAAATACCTGGACCTTGAATGACTCATCCTATTTAATTCCACCGAAATACCTTCTGGATAAAAGATCATATAAAACCTTATTCTGAGAGTTTTCCATTCCTATGATACTGTTAGAAAAATCTAAGTAGGGAAATACACATTTGAAAATTAAACACCAGGGTTTGAAAGTTGGACCCTATTGCGGTGCAGTTAATGCACTGGAGCCAATTAACACTGCAGTGAGGGAGACCACAGCAATGCAAACCCCCATGTGTCCTGACTCTGCACTATCTGAGCCAACACAGAGCCACTTGTCATCACCTCCATCACAGGACTGCTCATGTCATACAGGGCTGGAGAGACTTCAGGTGGCAAGGGAGCCATGTGGGATGGACAAGGGCTCCTGACAACATCCCAGAATGATAAACTGAAATTATCACTAACTGGTGCTATAAATAAGGAGTTATCCTGACTGAAGAGAAGGTTCTCCTGCCTGTAAAAAGTAACTTTAAGGATACAAGTGGATATGAATTTCCCTGTTGATATTAGCCAATACAACTAGGTCTCACTCGGCATTCCTTATGTTCAGCCCTCAAGTCCTTGTACAGCAACACAGGAGGTATTTAACAGAGTAACTTGTACACATTAGTACGTGGAAAAACTATTCTGCTAGGTGTGTAAAATCACACCATTATTCTGCAGCTTATTAATGGTAAGTGGCAACTGATGAAGATGTCCCTGTGATCAAATAGTCACTGTTAGATCATCAAGTCATCCCATGCAGGGATCTGACACATCACACCATTCCACCCCTCTCCTTACTTGTGTCTAGTAACACAAACGTGCTCAACCTACTTTGTAAGGTATTTACCCAAATCACTGCTTATCTTCCAGGGAATGTGACTCCCAAGACACACAGCTCATAGCACCAGGGGTGGCAGACACTCTGCACCCTCAGTGCTCACAGAGCAAAAAGCACAGTGGGAAAATCCAGCCCCGAAACAGTGACATTGGATCCCACAAGGAGCTGGCTTGTGTTTTCAAGCATCTTCCAAAACTGCCATTTTATCTTCCCCCTCCAAGCCCTGCTGGGCAGTTCCCACAACAATTCCACTGCAGCTTGTGCAGCTCCCTGAGCAAGCTGTGTGTCCCACCCTTACAAATTGCCTGGCTGCCACCACCATGGCACTTCCCAGACAGCACGGAAAGGCACAAAGCAGCAGCTGGGCCAGGCCTGTCCCAGCACAGCTTGGGACGTACCTGCTCGTCCACCTTCCTCTGCAGCTGCACCACCTTGTTCTCCATGCCGATGTTCAGCTTCTTGAGGTGCTGTGCCGAGCGTGCCTCGATGCGGAGGGCCTGGAGCTGGCGCCGGGCCCTGAGGCGCCGGCAGTGGCACTGCAGCACCACGGCGGCGGCCCGGACCCGGCGGAACCGCATGCGGGCCAGCCAGCCCCGGGCGTACTTCTGCAGGATGGTGGCCTTGTGCTCCACCAGCATCTGCAAAACATTGGCACAATGGGGCAATTAACAGAGAAAATGCACAAAACTGTGGAATCACAGAATGGTTTGGGTTGGAAGGACCTAAAAGCTCCTCCACTATGGACATGGACCTTCCACCAGCCCAGGCTGCTCCAAGCCCCATCCAGCCTGGCTTTGGACACTTTCAGGGATAGGACAGCCACATCTTCTCTGGGCAACCTGTGCCAGGGCCTCATCACCCTCACTGCTAAGGATTCCTTCCCAAAATCCTCTCTAAATTTACGTTCCTTCAGATTAAGGCCATTCCTGGAAGGTCACCTATACAGGCAGCAGTAACTCTGGTTCGGCTGCAACAAACATTAAATACTTCTCAAACCAATTTGGAAAGGGCTTCTCTCCCCAGGAATGCCCTGGGAGGTGCAGGGGGTGATGGCTGGAAATAGAGGCTGTTGTTTTGCACTCTCTTTCACAGCTAGTACTTCAAACCCTACTCCTGGAGGCTTCTCCAGGAACTGTGCTCAACTGATGCAGGCAGGACACACCTAGACCTCTCCTAGGAGCCTGGCTGCTCTCAAAGTAAAGACCTGCTTGGCCATTGACATGAGGGGATATGATCCTGGCTGGTGAGGCATTGGTGGGAGCAGGTGACATCTGGGCTCAAGTCCAATTTCATGGACCACCTCAGATTAGTACTGAGACCCACCAGAGCCACAGCTCCACAATAAACAGTCATTAACAGACACAACAACACTTAGCAATGACCTTACTGTCCCCTTACCATTAGCAATAACCCATGCCAGAACAGATCTGTAGATTTTTTTCTGTTTTCCACTTCTGCAATATGACAATTTTTACTGCAGCTAAATGCTGTCCTCGTGGGATTTCGTATCATGTGGATAACCTTCAAATAAAACCATGAGTCCTTTCACTACAGTCTGCAGCCAGTTCTCTAGCACCATTCAATTCCTAGCAATTTGTATCTGTTTTCATGAAATTTCTGGCACATTTGCACTGAATTTCTTCCCCAAAATTTACAGCTATCTTGTCAGTCTGTGGCAGTTCAATTTTGTCCTCTAAAACTGAAGGCTGACATTTTTGAGATACAAACAGCATGTTGTTAATAGCTTCCTTATGTTTCACTCTGCTAAGGAAATAAATAGGAGAATGTGAAGATTACAAGACACTTTATTGTTATTAGTTTGGGTTAAGCTAACTCAGAAAAGGTTATCCTATCAGTTTCTTTTACAAATATTTTGTTTCACCCTAAGGCTTTCTTCGCAATTGCAAATTTTAATTCAGAATAAAGGGATTATGTGAATTTAGGCTGCAGCAAGAATTACTCTGAAATGAGCTTTGCAGGTCTCCAGCCTTGGCATTCATAAATGGGGAAAGCTAGGGATGACCAAAGAGGTAGAAGAAACCCCACTGCATTGCCTTGGGGACTTATTTCAGCTTTACAGCAAAATTTTGGTGGGCACTGGACATGCCCTGACCCCACTGATCATCACCCACAGCCTTCCATCTGTTGCTGAACATGCACTGGAACCAACACCTATATCCAACACCTACACCCAGGTGCTCCAGAGATTAAGGATGTTCAGATTAGAGAGGCCTAGCCTTCAGTCAACTTCTGCACCTTTTAAGATTCAGGTGGCCTTGAATCTCACAGAGTTTAACTGCTAGACCAGCTGCCTCCCCTGCAGAAGCTTCCAATTTAAAAAACAGATGCTGAAAAAGCAATGGCAGCACAAATTCATCATCACCAGCTGCTGTGTCTCAAAGGACAACTGGTCTCTCTGGGAGGTCACCAGGTGTCCAGGTAACCTCAATTATTCCCAGGAAGTGGCTTTACCCTCATGATGCCTCTCAGTTCTTGGAGTAGCCTAACAACCCAGTTAGGCACCAGTTTAGGTGACTACCATCATAGTGCTGGATCTGTGGAATGGACAGAAGATTCCCCTAAGTTGTTCTCAGTTCCCTGACAGACAGTAGCTAGAGAAGGACTTGGGACAAGGGATGGAGGGACAGAACAAGGGGAGTGGCTTCCCACTGCCAGAGGGCAGGGTGAGATGGGATATTGGGAAGTTCTCCCCTGTGAAGGTGGTGAGACCCTGGCACAGGTTGCCCAGAGAATCTGTGGCTACTCCATCCCTGGAAGTGACCAAGAGCAAACTGCATGGGGCTTGGAGCAGTGTGGCCTAGTGGAAGGTGTCCCTGCCCATGGCAGGTGGTGGAATGAGGTGATCTTTAAGGTCCCTTCCCACCCAAACCATCCCAGGATTCAAGGATTTCTCACTGTATCACACTGCTGTAATCAAACTCTAAATTATTTCTGTCCAGCTCCTGGTTTAACACAGAAACCTAAAGGAGAGAACTAATTAAAGAGTTATTCCTATCAACAAATGACTTATTGCCTTCCATGACAGACCCTCCTCACCTTCCCACCCTACTGGGAACGGCCCCACACACTCAACAGGACAAGGAGGTTTCAGCAGAGCATAGGTTAGATCAAACGACACTTCCAGATCTCCACTACGCCTCCCGGCACCACAGTGACTAACCCCATTTAGCTGCTTCGCTGAGGTGCTGCTGCCAAAATCTTTTTTGCTTGCACAGCTTTAAATAGCAAAGCTTACTGTCACCGTCCGCTCTCTGGCAACACTGGGGGCTGTCAGCTTCACAAACATCAACACAGCCACAACAAACACATTGCAGCAGTAAACATGAAGGCGCTCTCCTCAGGCAAAGACCCTCCTGAAGGTGTACCTGGTGGTAAATCCTCCTGACAAACATGCCCCGAGCAAAAGCCTGGATGGTGAGGGTGGCATTGCGGACCCTCTGGAAAGCCCGGCGGATCCGCAGCATTCGGTACTGCTTCTGCAAGGTGATGGCAGCCCTCGTCCTCCTCAGGTGCTCAGCAAGCCTGAAATGCACAGAAGGAAGGTAAGCAGGGAAACTAAACTCCAATTCTTTCGTTGCAGTAAGTTTTAAACCAGGCAGAGAGGAAAACCTTTGGTCCAATGTGGTTTGATGGTATTCACGAAAGACCACCCCAAAAGCTGGGCTAAGAAAGCCTCCAGGCTATCAGACACTGCCATGGAACCCAGGAGCACTGGAACCACAAATCAACACACCTCATTGTTCCCAAACAGCATTAAACCCACGTATTCCATAGGTTTTCCTTGGTTTGAACCCTCTGCCTTGCATCCTTGTGCCAATCAGTGCCCAGGTTGGCTCCATCACTTCCCTGACTATAAAAAGCACGTGTCACACAGGGTATCTTCTGACTCAGTGAAAACAGCAGCAAATTGATTTGACATTTACACTGGTGTGCATTGCTTTGGCAACATTCCTGAGCAGAGCCTCGAGCAATTCACAGACAGTAAATAATGAGGGATGTGGTCAACTCTGCACCACATTGCACCCATTCTCCAGCTGAACTCATGTTCAATTTGCTGTTACACCAGTTAATAAATGCCCATAAACCCTCCATTTAATTTGATAATTAGCTTGTTTTGCTGAATTTATGATTCATTTATTGCTCTCAGCATGCAGAATTATACAGAAATTTGATCCACTTCTTTTATTTTGTGAAAAGCATATCAAAACTAAGAGCCACATCAGATTGGTTTATATATTCCTTTGATTGAGGCAAATGGTTTCTCATTAGGACCCACTGAGCCAGAGCTTGCTGAAGAGGGTAAGGGATGATCTGTCTCCAAAAGAGGAAACAGCAGTTACTCAGATGCCATTCAACCCTACAAACTCTGCACGAAGAGGGGAACTGAAAAATTATGTAGAATAAACTCTGCAGCAGCTGGTTGTCCCTGACACCAAACCCTTTCACAACACTACAAATTCAGCTAGTATCGTTGACGTTCTTCTGCTGATTGTCTGACTTGACTAAGGGGCACAAGAAGGAAAGTGACCAGTGTGTTGGGATGCTGTTCCATTGTTTCACTGCTCCCTCACACCCACAGCAGCCTACTCTCCAGCAGTGTTACCTACAGAAACTCCAGCAAGCCACTGACAGGAGGGAGCTTGAGGTTCCTCCACAGAAAGAGTTAACACCAAGCTCTGTTATTCTCTACTGTACACAGTGCCCCTGCCAGTGATTTGGATTGATTTTCCTCATTACAAAGGATACAGCCAATCTATCCTGAGAACTCCCCTTGGTCATCACGGAGACACAAACCTGCTCCGGGCAGGGGAGGAGTGCATACTAACTAGGCGGCTCTTCCCTGGCTGATCCAAATGCCCTTTACCAAAGGCAGTCCCAGGAAAACATTAGTTCTGTGAAACACCTCCACCTAAATCCTTCAGAGTGCTGTAGTCATCTCATTATAACTGGATTGTCTGTGTTATGACCTTGGCCCAGCATCCAGAAATTAAACTAATATAGATATGATACTACTTTGAGGCAAAGAATTTTGATCTCTTGTCCCTAAATAAAACTGGAGAGAGGGACCAGAAATGAGTCGTGACTTTAGCCCACAAACTCTCACCACAGTGCTACCCACACACACACACACACACACACTACACATCTTGCTTTCAAGCAAGCAGAGCATTTTCGAAGTTCCTCATATGAAACCCCCATGTTTAAGACCGAGAAGATGCAAGAGATTGAAAACACAGGTGGCCAGAGGTGTTTACACACTTGACTTGCCAGCTGGCACCTCTCTGAGGCTCCCCAGGACCCACCTGCGTGCCAGGTGCCCGCGGGCATAGCGCTGCAGGACGAGTGTGGCTCGTCTCAGCCTCTGGTACTTGGCCCTCTGCAGCCAGCCCCGCACCGTCTTCTGGATCATGATGGTGGCAGCTCTGAACTTATCTGCTCGCAGTTTCTCCAGATATGCCACCTGGCCTGCACGGAAAAAGATCTTGGTACGGCCAAACTGGAACTTGTCTGGATCCTTTTCAAAAGCATAAAGGAAACTACATTTAATGAAGGCAAACATTACTTTTCTTCTTTTTGTTTTCAGTCTAAATTGATCTAAGTAGATACAGAATAAAAACACCACTTTGAATCAAATTTATCAACTCACATCTCTTCTTAACTGGGTGATGAAGATATTATTAGACTCCATTATTAGATTTATTAGACATTATTAGGTAACATTAGACTTACTAGACTTACTACACTGGAACATCTATACACCCCTTAAGGAACACAGCACTAAGACTCAGTCTTAAACTCCATATATTTACACAAATTTTGAAGGGGTTTTGGGTTGGGATTTTTGTGTTTTGTTTTTTTTTTGGTTTTTTGGGGTTTGTTGGTTGGTTGGTTTTCAGGGGTTTTTTTGTTTTGTTGGGTTTTGGTTTTTTGTGGTGCTGGGTTTTTGGGTTTTTTTTATTTGTTGGTTTTTATGTAAATAGAGAAATTACGGAATCACAAAATTGTTTCGGTTGGAAGGGACCTTAAGCCTCACGTATATCCAACCCCCCTGCCATGGACAGGGACAACTTCCACTACACCAGACTAGAAACGCAACATCAGAGCACTTGAAGACAATGACTTCTTTCTCAAAAAGATTAATGTTTACACCTACAAAGCCATACATGCACTCCAAAAGGCTCTACAGCCAAGGCAAACACTGGGTGCAAAGCGCAAAAAGAGGAACCCAATTGGGTGAATTCCTCAAAATCCCACAGGAAATCAAGAGATCAAACATTAAAACCCAAGATGCTGGGCACATTCTGTGCCACTCAGCAGCAAGAAACCTTTGTGTGCACATTTGCAATTTAAAAATAAGGCATACAAGCAAGTAGTAAAGTTTTGGTAAGGAGAGGTGGCAAAACCTTTTGATTAGTTTACAGTAAAAAAGTCCCAATCTGTGGGATGCTTTTTCCGTAGGGCCATTGAAAGTCTCCCACACATCAAGATAAGGCATTTACTGCTCTTTTCCCTTACTCATTTGTACAAAGAGGCATTTAATTATTGACTAAGTTCATGATGTTGTCCCAGGCTGGAACTCTGAAATATGCTCCAGCTGTGGCTAGACAAAACCAGGAGAGGCTAGGGGGACACATTTTTTTTAAAAGTGGCCAGTCATTCATGTCCAGCCAGTGGCAGTAAACTCTGGACTTCACCAGCACTGAAATGATTTGTTCCTCTTGACCACAACCAAGAAATCCCATGTCCCACTTGCTCCTGCCACCTCCTTGCAAGACTCCCTCATTTTGGGAACACTCCCAGGCTGCCTGGGGTGGAAAAGCACCTGCAAGAGCAGCAGGTGAAGCTGGAGCAACTTCAGGCCACATGAAAGCCATGAGTTCTGTGCTTTTAAAATCGTTGACAAAGATCTGGTTCCAGCTCACCTTAATGAGGTCTTCCAACAGGGTCTGACAGATCTGCTTCTTGTCGTTCTTCGAGAGGTCTCTCTTGTTCATAAGCACGCGGTACCTATTGAAAAAGTCTTGGTAGGACCACCTGAAAGCAAAGTACACACTGGGTCAGTCTGCATGCTGGGTGCTATTTCATTAAAATAAAGTGCCTGGAGCCATAGACAAGTCAAAGTGTGAAGTATTTCAAGGGATCTCTCACCACCACCCTCAGCATAGACAAAGCCACCCAAAAGGAGCTACTCATCCCCAGCCTGACCCCAGCCTCAGACACTAAATGACCATTTAGTCAGGGCCTTTCTAGCCTGGAACAGAAAGGCCACAGATCACCCTGTTTTCACTCCTGATGTGCTTCCCAATCTGCTGCACTTTACCACTCAAATGCAACAATGCTCTTTCTGTCAGAAAGGAGAACGTAACTTGGGAGAAACCACAGATCTCTTGATTGCCCAAAAATAAAAATCAAAAAGCAATCTTGATAAAGTTATAGAAAATGAATAAACTAGATATTCTTCAGTGGTTTGTGTGCCAAAACTCTGCTGAATATTAATTTAAATCAACTGACTCACTAATTGCTCTATCTTGAGGTCTGTAACTGACACCCTTCAAACAAACAAAAAATCTTTTGACTCTGAAAAGATGAAGCAGCCCCTTGGAAGACACCTCACTGTCTCCAGCAGTGAAGCTTCCGAACAGACAATACTAACTGCAGGAATTAGAGCATTGTATCCCACTGCTGGAAAATATCATCTCCTGCTGCTGGTGATAGATGTAGAGCCTGCAGACTGGGATTCTGAAATTGCTTCAGCATCTGCCAAGTTTCAGCCTTCGCTACATTAATACAGTGAGTTATAAACCCCTCAAAACCTGAGTTTTTAATTAACACTAGGCTTTTCCAGCAATGTCCAAAACGACCATTGATATTTCAACAAAATATGCATAACAAACATCAAAGGGAGACTGGAGAGAATTGCATAGAATTTGATTTCTACCCTCACTCAACAAAGCCACCTGTGAGCCTGATCTTCACACACACGGATGCTCTGGCAGCCAGGATGAGAACACACCGTGTGAAGAGCTGCCATACAGAAACATCCCCTCCACCCATAAGCCCCACACATACCTTAACTTTTGCATTACTACACCAAATTCTTCCTATTTTTCCACTTTCAGGGATTAAAAGTGTGGGAGGGAAAATAAATTGTAAAGGGCCAGAGCAATGCTTGTGACAGGTCTTGCCCAGTTTGCAGTGGTGAGGCTAAGTGAGATCAGCTGAGCAGTCACAGCTGCCAGCTCTACAAAATACTTAACGAAACAAAATAGTTCAGTTGGAAGGGACTTGCACAATCATCTACTCCAGCTGCTGCTATCTCTCATGAAACACCTTGAAGGTTGGAAGCTGTGGTATTTGCTAAGACAGGCACATTGCTGATTTCAAAATACCCAACCAACAGAGTTTTGTGACGGTTCAGAAAAGACAAGGGAATAAAGTCAGTCTGCTTAAAAAGGATACTCTAATTAAAAGAGTACGGTAGAAGGGAATGTTTGCAAACAGAATGAAGAGAGAAAGACGGAAAAAAATGGTGATAAGGATAGGGAAGGCGTATGTAACTCCTGCAGGGACACAACTGGCAAATAATATGGGACTGGGGAACAAACAGAGAATCCTTAGAACTGCACCTGAAGCCAAAGGTAAAATGGGGGGTTCCTGAAGGCAGAAGCATGAGGGAAATTGTGATGAGAGGATTTCCCACGCTCAGAATGCTCTGACTAGTTCTGGAACAGCCAGATTTAGTGCTGCTTAATCCGTTGTCTACATGGGCTAGTCCCGAGGCCAGGTAGCTAAGGCTACCCACCCTCCAATAACCAAAAGTACTGGATTACCACAAAAAAACCTAAGATGTCAGCTATGGGGAGCTCCCTCTGGGATGAAAACTGAACACAAAGATTATGCAAGACTACAAGCTTGTGTCCTGTAGGGTTTAACTTAAACTTGCCCTCTCTTTGCTTCCTCGGTGCCTCTGTTTTATAATCACATTTCCCGTTTTGCGTTGTGCAAATAAAATTTGTTTTCATTTTAAGTATGCCCGGGGTTTACACAGCTCCAAATCAAACCTGAGAGGAGAAGCAGAGCATGCAGTCCCCAAGGCACCCAGCCAAGCATACGTGGCTGGAGACATCCTGCCTGGCTCGGGTGTTGCTCGAGCCAGGGAAAGCTTGGGAGAAGGGAAGAGAGAAGGAGGGAGTATTCCCATTAACCTGCCAGAGTCAGCTCAGGCAGTGACAGTATTAACTGCTGATATCTGGAGAAAAAAAATCACCCTGCAGGTGCCACCCAGGCTCTTCCAGCAAAGAGCAGATGGTGAAGAGGAAGAATGTGAAACTCAGGGCCCGGGTCCAAGCTGGGCAGAAAGCAAAATCCATCCCCTTCCAGCACCAAGGCAGAGATGGAGATCCCACAGCTGCTCACAAACATGAGTCAGACACCTGCAGGAATTCCTTAAAACGGATCATAAATCACTACACAGTGGATCTTCCTTCAGAGCCTCTCGTTTCTCATTTCCCAAGGTGGCAAAAATTTATTTTCCACCACCATCCTTAATATAAATGACTCAGTTTTCAGGAGTAAGTCTCACATGAGACATTGGAAGTGTCAGGAAATACACCCCTGGTTTCTGCTGAGGTGTTTATCCGGTCTGGTGGGATCCACAGCCCCGTATCTACATCTCGCAGAGGTTCACAGCCCCACGCTGCACCCCCATGGCACAGAACTGCCTCACTCGTGCTCTCACCACCCTTGCTGACTCAGCAGGAGATGACAGCCCTGACACCACACTGCTCCTGTATTATTGTCCAAGGAGAATCAAAACAAAATCTCTGCCACACCAGGGCTCAGCTGGCCCATCAGGAGTTTCACTGGGATATTTGCCATCCCAGTTCACCAGCAAAAGAAAGCTGCAGGAGTTCATAGGTGCTGCTACAGAATCCTCCCTGGAGAAAGGAACAAATAAAGCACTCAGGTTTAATGTAACATGGCTCATTGAACCACTCGAGGCTCAAAGCTGTATAAAATTTCCTTACAACTATTTGCTCAAAGAGCAACAAACATGATCCCCCAGCTCTGCAAGGGAGATTTCTCCAGTGCAGAAATACTGAAGCTCAGTGCTTTGCTGGACACACACTTTTAAAATTATTTTTCTGCAGATACATCTTTTTCTTTGTCTTTTTTAGATACAATGTCTTCATTTTCAGAAGGGAAAAGGAAACAAAAAAAAAGAAAACAAGAAAAGAAAACTTATATCATACTTGTCAAACCACACACTGACTCCCAGCAGAAGACAAAGGACGTCCCACGTTACCCCACAGCTTAGCAGGTCAGGAAAGATTATGGGAAGGGTACACCTCAGTTCAACTTGCCAACAGGTATCAAATAAAAAACAGATCTCAGGTGCTTGGGATGCTACCACTCAACACACAACATGGCAAGCCTAAGTGCTGGGGGCTGGAAACCACCAAGGGACACTAAATAAACACAATTCCATATTATTATCAAGTTTTAAGATCCAGATAAGTGGTGTAGGGAGAAGTGCTGGAACCATAGGGATTTTTATACCTGCACAACTGAGAAGAAGGAAGAAAGAGGCACAAAGAACTGGGCAGATACTACTCAAACTGAGATCAAGCCAACCTGAAACAGCTGAATTTTGCTTTGATGTCGGCACAGGTCACTAAGGGGAAAAAGGCAATAAAAGGAATGGAAGGATGCAGGAAAATAACTTATGCTTGTGGAGAAAACCCTCCTTGGGCTCAAGCAGCAAGGAGGATGCTTGGCTGGGAGCCTGAGATTTGGTCATCCCAGCAAAGTCTTTATCATCTACAGGAAACAGGGAATAAGCCATAGCACGCACCACAAATAAAGTAGGGTTTTTTCCTGTAGTTTAAACAACCAGATTTGGATGTTCCACACACAAACACAGCCAGGTGCAAAGCAAAGGGGCTGCTCCTGCCCAAAATCAAAGAGTTACAAACCTGAGCAGAGCTAGCTGGGTTTATTACAACATCAAATTAAAGGGAGAGCGCGGGCAGGAGAGTGGGGTGGCATTCTAAGGAAGCCTCTGAAAAGCATCTTTCCAAGCAGTCAGCAACTGCCCAAAATATCCCCAACCCATGGTTTCAGGATTATTACAGAAATGTTACACCAGCTGCACTGACTGCAGGGCTGAAAGGAGTATGACAGGTCAAAAAAACCCCTTCAAACTCTTAACCATAATATGGTTTCTTTTGGTACCCTAAAACAACTGAATGTGAAATGTTTCCACTCAGGGTAAACAAATTCACTGTCCCCATCACCCAAGACCATGCCAGGTGCTAAGCAAACTCAGTTTTGTGTAAGAAATCCTGGCAGCACCATGTGGCACCCTCCCCTGAAGGCGTCAATATTTTAAGCAGGAAGGAGCTGACTTATTGAGGGGTCAAAACATGTTTGGAGGGGTGCACGTTCAATCTCAGAGCCAAGATTTGATATGAAATTATTTTACAAACTGCAGCTCAGAGAGAAAATTTCTCTTGCCTTGTTTATTGCAGCAGAACAGATTTGCCTTTCAATTAGCTCTAAAACACGCAGGCTGGCCTGCCTTGAAATTAGCTGGAATATATTCAAAGGGAAAAATGAGGGGGGGAAAATCCCTCCATTTACATATTACACCTTTGTTGGGAATGGGCAAACAGAACTGTTGGTAGCCAAAGCAATTTGTAGGTCTTGTTATCCTGAAATGACAGCCAGACAGCTAAAGGCACATTATATTGAAAAAAAGAAAAAAAAAAAAAAACATATCCAAGGATGTACATGATAGTTTTCAACTATAAGTGTTCAATGCTTATAGAGTTTAGCAGCTGGGATTTCACACGGAATTCATACAAAAATGCTGCATCTGACAGTGAGCTCCAGCGACCAGAGGGAGCAGCCAAATGCCAAAGATACTTAAACTATAAATATATAACAACTACAATGAGAGTATTTCAGAGAGAACTGCAGTGTTGACGTTATTCAGAGTGAAGGCATGGTGGGAGACCACTGCTGCTGGATCACTGACTGGAAACCACCATAACCAGCAGGAAAAAAATGTACAGTTTTGACAGAACCAATTTAAAAACTTGTTTCAAAGAGTATTTTGTTATTCATGGAGATCCACACCAATTAGTTCTCTATAGATTCATCTCTATGCAGCCAGTTTCAGTAAAGAAGATGAATGGTTTTACAGCACAGAGACATCTTCCACGCCTTACCCGGGGAAGCTGATGATAGATTTACTACCCACACACCTCAGACAGTCCATTCATCACAGTCATTTATGTACATGCTAACAGATACATTTCTTAACTGCTGCATAACATTTCAAAGCAAATGATACAGGTTCAATTTACTTCAGACACAGCCAGAGCTCAGCCTACCATGGAAATGGTAAAACAAATCCAGGCACACCCAAAGTGGGAAGCCCAAGGCTTCAGATTTCTGCAACTTACACAGGCTGAAGAACTACAACTTGTATTAAAAATTATTTCTTTTCTAAGAGATAAAAAAATCATTAAAGACTCAAAACATTGAACTCTTCAGCAACAGGTAGTTTTATCCAGATATCACTGACTCAAAGCCACATCACCCTCAGAAGTTACTCTTGTGACAGTATACTGGAATATATTCAGAGGCAAACATTACAGGATGAAAATAAAAGGTTTCTGTATAAAACTAGCTTGAGATAAACAATGTGGAAATTCCCTGTTGCTTTACAGGTAAATTGCTTACACCTAAGTGAAGCAAAAGTCACGAAGACCAAGTTTTCTGTTATTATTTTAAAGTAGTCTAAATTTGGAGCCTGTACATGGAGTTTAAATTTCAAACAATGACTCTCCTTTTTGGTTTTATCCTTAATCACGCAAGATAAAATCAACTTCTCTCAAAATACAAGGAAATACAGAGGAATAATCAATGCTTACTATGGTGGAAACTGAGAGAGATCACATGTAAAACTGCAGAAAGAACTAAAAAGTCTGTTACTTCTCCTACAAAACAAGATCCTGTGGAAGCAACCTTTTCCCAAGCTGGTCTATAAAGTCAATTTAAATACACAGATTATTCACAATCTTTCAGAAACATCATTCAGCTCTTGTGTTTGGATTTTCAAGACTGCAATTTTGTGAGTAAGGAAGGTAAAGAACTACCAGAGCCCAAAGCAAGTATTTTATTTAGTGCAGAGCTGTTCCTATATAAAATTATCTTCTAGAAATACTAAAATACACAAAAATCTGTCCTTCAAGCATCACAAACTTTGGCAAAGGTCACCCTGAAAGGTTGAAATAGCTTTTTGCACCCTTTTTTTTTGTCCCTAGAGGAAGAACAAGAGCTGACAAGTTGCAGTGATGGAAGACTCCTGTATTCTTAGTGTCATGCGAAAAGATCTCATAACCAAAAGGATGCAAGCAGAGCTAAGACCACCACTTTTGACTTTGTCAGGGTGGAGAGGGCCTTGCACTGGTCAACAGATCATGGCTGGTCTCCAGGTGCTGCAGTGTCTTCTCCCCTCTGTGCCCCCTCCCCAGTTACTAATTCTACACTGATTTTAGTGCTGTAGGGTCTAAACTGCAGTTAAGTGAGCAGAAGTGGAAAACCACTACAAATCTGTAGGATAATTATGAATGGAGGGGAACAGGGTATACGTGCAGCCATGGCAAGACCAGTAATAAACCTCATAAAACACACAGCACCCAGGTCAGAGCTCCCCAAACTCTGCTGGGACCCACCACAGCAGAGCCAGGGCCCAGACTGAACTAGGCAGTGTGACTGCTTGTTTGGAGAGCAAGAAACTGCCTTTCTCTGGCATCTTCCATGTGAAAAAACCAGCTTTTTCATTGTTTTAGGGCTTTTACTACAAGAGGACTGATAGATTTGGTCTGGCAAGAAAGATGGTAATAAAAAACAAACCATGGGCTGAAATTTTTTGCTCCTGGCCATGGCTTAGTGATCATGTAATGTAGGAGTAGCTTTTTATTGGCTACTTCCACACAAGCTGTCAAGACTTCAGAGATGACAGCCAAAGGTCTTCTAACAGGGTCAGACTCCCAACATGAGGACCCAGATCTCCATCCTCCCACACTTGCAGAGGACAGACAGAAATTGGTTTCCCTGAGACTTTTCTTCTTCTATTTTCCCTTCTTCCTTCTTAAGTAGTTTGACTCAGCCGGTCAGGGAGAACCCCATCACCAGTTTTGGCCTGCCCACCGTGGTCACTGGCCAACAGAGGTGAAGGGCACCAGAGCCACCTCAGCTCAACATGCAGCTGCTGCCCTCGGCTGCCAGAAACCCTCTGCAGCTGTGCAGGAGGTGAGAGTAGCACACTCCTCCCCAGAATCCGGGACAGGGAGTTTCTCATGATGGTGTCCCACATCACACTTAGCCGACTCTTCACTGAGCATATTTATAACTTCTTTGTTCCATATAAAAAGGCTGATGGCTTTGCTGACATTAACACAATGCTGCTTGGCACTAAAACGCAATTGATGCATTTTTAGAATTATTTGCCCTTGTCATCTTCAGGACTTATCTATAGTCTATGTTTTCTGATTTATTAGGCCTTAAAAACCTCTTCTGAATTTTGTATCACAATCAGCAGGAGCCACATCACCCATAACCCTGCTTTTTATGATGCAAGAGTTTGAAGCCTAGGATGCTCTGCATGTGTGGTATGAAAGTCTACAACAATAATTTACAACCCCTATTTTATTCCTCTGCAAGTAGAATCAAAATTTTTGGGGGCTGAAATGAGGATTGCAGCAGATGTCTGATGTCAGGAAAAAAAAACCACAAAGAAAAGCACATTGAACAGTGGAAGGGCCTTCAGGCAAGCAGGGGAGAAGTCCTTTAGGGCAATGCTTGCTTCCAGAGCTGTTGTTTTGTTACCTGATGTCCACCCAGGTACAGGATCAAAGCTGGATTCCCTTGTCTGCCAGGCATCAGCTTTTTCAGAGCTTTCATCAGAGCAAATTACCTCTCAGGACCAAACTGAAAGCACCAGCTGGAACACTGGGCACAGCACAACACACAACACACCCTCTGCCAGCCCCACTTTGCAGCTCTTCACTTGATAATGAATCTCTTGTATTTGAGGAACCCAGGACATAACGGGGGTTTTGCAAAATGAAAAAAAAAAAAAAGGACAGAAAATCTATCCTGGATATAAACCAACTTAAATAAACACTGTCCTGAGAACACAAGTGTTTTCTTCTCCCTCCCTCACCTCAGATAATCACAGAATGGTTTGGGTTGGAAGGGACCTTAAAGCTCATTCAGTGCCAGCCCCACCCTCTGTCACAGGCAGGGACACCTTCCACTACCCCAGGTGGCTCCAAGCCCCGTCCAACCTGGCCTTGGACACTTCCAGGGATCACGGGGTACAACAAACTTGCTGAGTAAGTATCTCAGCAGCAGCAGCACAACCCCAGGGCATTCCCAGCCCCGTACCTGGACGGGAAGCCGGCAGCACTGATCCGGATGGTCTCCAACACTCCACAGGCTCTCAGCTGCTGCACTGCTCTCTTTGGATCAAACCTGCAAGTAGATTTAGGAAAGACATTAACACACAGTGAAAAGGAAACCCACCTCACCAATTCACCTGATAGTCACTCTTCCAGAGACAGGCATTACCTTCTCTCCTCATTACCACAGTGGCTGGATAAAGCCATACTTCCATACATTTCGTCCACAGCCATTCCCTCTCAGGCCTCAGTATAACTCATGTCTGGTTTTGGGACCAGGCTGCACAGATGCCACACATGGTCTCTGCATGTCACAAAGGTGACATTGATTTTCAAGTTGCTTGAATCCTTGCTACCACCCTGCTATCAATGCCAAGTGTATTCTTGGGTTAGGATGACCATCTGCTGCAATTAATTAGTGCCTACAGCCAGAATCTACCTGGTTTTGTAAAGCAATACAATCACAATAAAGAAGGGAACAGGCTACCACCACAAGCTGCCTGGTGAACCAGACAGTATTACTCCTGCAGCTAGAAGGGCAACAACGTATTTACAGACATCAAATTCAACAGCAAAGTAAGTCTGGTATATTCAATTCCATACGAAACCAGGTAATTAACAGGTCCCACAAGTTTCTGGACTAAGTTTACTGAGAACAGCGGTGCTCATGTTCCAGACTAATGACTTTTGGTAGGCACCATGTGGAAATTCAAGGTGTTTCTGCCCTCCTCTTTAAAGCTTGCATCACCCCTTACCACTAGCATCTCATTTCCATTGGCAATTTGTGCCAAAAAACCTCACGGCAACTTCCAGCTGAATACTTGGGCAGTATTTTCTCTGGATCCTGGCAAGAACCCACTCCCAGATCAGATTATCCTTGCACAGAGTGAGTCCAGGTACCAGCATCCTCCACGGCTGCTCCCGCCCTTCACCCTGACTCTGAATGCACAAAGACATTCCAGCTCTCCAGCTCTGGAAGGCACTGGAAAAGGTCGTGGGATCAAGCTTGGACTCATATGATGCAGATGTCCATAGCTGTGTGAGGTTTTTAGAACAAAGCTTCTCATATAATACCTGCTCTTCCCTTTCTGGAAGCCCAAAATATTTACACCTGCAAGTCAAGATTGTATGAATAATTCTGCCTGCTCTCTTCTGTACAAAAGCAGAATGAAAAATAGTTCCCTTCTTCTCTCTCTGTGCCTTTTTAAATTTCCTGGACCTGTCAAGTCTACAAGCAAGTTATTCATTGCAACACCAAAAACACTGTGCAGGGTGAAAAATCAGTCTGGGCTGTCACGCACTTCAAAGAAGAACCCACAAGGGTGCAATTTCCATAACAATAAATAATAAAAAGGACTGGCAGATCGACAGGTAAGCTTCAGTCCTGGAAGATCCCTGGGCAATCTCTGTTGTATCCAAGGGAAACTGCAAAGCAGCAAAGCCCTGCTCAGTAGGGGTAAAATGCAGCCACCAGAGAGGCTGCAATCATCTATCACCAACAGCTCCAGCTATGGGCTAACACTGAAATAAAGACCTTAGAAGTGGGACAACACACATGATTATGAACTCCTTTTCCTTGCTATAGGAGGTAGAAGCACCTGGCAGGTTGCTTTTGGCCTGGAAACCCAAGTAAAAGATCCCAAACCCTGCCTGAAACAGAATTTAAAAGAAAAGTTGACAGAGGAACAACCTGAAGTCAGTCCTTCCCCTTGCACATCTCTCTTTTGAAGTCTTCTCCACCAGGAATTAACCACAGACACAGTGTGCAGTCAGGTGCAGCAAATATCCCTGCATGGTGCCGAGGTGTCCTCCAGGATGGGAGCCTGACACCCCTCAGGCCCATTACAGATCTTGTATTTTCAGCAAGTTGTGAAGTAGGGATGCAGGGTGTAAGAGACCTGAGGAAGTCTCCAGTTCAACCCACTGTGTTCAAAGCCTGGGACAGCTACAGGGGCAGACCCTTAGCTCAGGGGTTTATCCAGTCAAAACTTTTAAAAATCTCCACAGATGGAAGTTGCACAACCTCTCTGGGCAGACTGCTCCATGGACGGACTGTTCTCAGGGAGAAAAAAACATGTTTACCTATTTCCAGTCTGAACCTCCCATGTCAATTTGAGGCCATTGGCTCCTGTCCTCCCACCACACACCACTGTGGAGAGCATGGTTTTCTCCTCATGGTAGGCCCTCTGAGAACTGAAAGGCTGCCATTACATCCTTTCTGTTCTCCAGGGTAAGCATCTCACTTCAGTAAAAAATGTAATGCTCTTGTAAGCTGAAAATTATTATGTTTTAGGAAGAGAAAACTTGTTTTCTCACTGAACAACAAACATTACACCGAGTGCTCTGTGTGCTGCAGACATCACTCCAGTGCTAACCTGGAGCAGTGTTGATGATGTTCCACTTCACAAATGCCTCCCAGCACTGTGTATTTTTCAGCATGTGTCTCTGAAATACAGATAGAGCCATCCCAGCATTCTCCAGATCCCACTTTTACACATCAGCAATTAGACTTTAGAGAGCAAGTCCTATGAAGAACAGCTGAGGGAGCTGGGGAAAGGACTGGAGCCCCAGAAGTGGCTGAGGGAGCTGGGAAAGGGGCTCAGCCCAGAGAAGAGGAGGCTCAGGGGGGACCTTGTGGCTCTGCACAACTCCCTGACAGGAGGGGGCAGCGGTGGGGGGAGTTGGGCTCTGCTCCCAGGGAACAGGGACAGGAGGAGAGGGTACGGTCTCGAGCTGTGCCAGGGGAGGCTCAGGTTGGAAAACAGGAGGAATTTGCCAATGGAAAGGGTGGTCAGGCATTGGCAGGAGCTGCCCATGGAGGTGTTGGAGTCCCCATCCCTGGAGGTGTCCAAGGAAGACCTCGACGTGGCACTCAGTGCTGTGGGCTGGGGACATGGTGGGGATTGGGTACAGCTTGGACTCGATGATCCTGAAGCTCTTTTCCAACCTCAGTGCTTCTCAGATTCAGTGACTTTATTTGAGCCTAGCTAAGGATAAAAATTCCTCAAGCTGGTGGCAGCAAGACCAACCTTGACCAAGATCCCCAGGTCACAATGCCAATTAAGCAATCCACAAGGGATGAGGGGGGAGAGGCTCTTGTAGAATCGCCCATAGGAGACACTTGAACCCCCTATAGAAGGGGATGCAACTCCATCACCACAACCTAAAGCAAGCTCCTCCAGAACCATTCTTGTGTCTATTTTGGTTTGTCCTTTGTTCCCAAAATCCTGAGCTTGGACATTCACCAATAGCAGCATCACACTGGACAGAGCTATCACTTGGAGGAGGAGAAGGCACTGCAAGAATTATCCTCCTACTACTTGCTACCCATAACATCTTGGAGATAAAACTGAGTTCATTCAATTACTGCCCCCTGACAACCAGGAGCTTGCACATTCGTGGAATTATATTAACTGTAACCTGAGCCTCACATGAAAAACTGAATCGGAAAGTTAAAAGGCAGGGAAGTGAAGAGGGATGAGATGAAAGGAGAGCCAAGTAGGGACACGGAGTGTTGCTAACAACCCTCGGAAAGATGAAGCCACTTTACCACCCCGAGCATCTACCACACCATCACTACACCAAATCAGAGAATAATTCTGTGCTTCATCTAAAGAGGATGGTCAATCACACAGTGTAATCCTGAATTTCATTTAAATGGACACCCCCTGCAAAAGGCAGCAGGAGACCAAGGCCCTGAGCATGTCCAGTACCTACGGGATGGTGTGTGAAACAGATCAGCAGAGCACAAGAACTGCCATTCCAGCACAGACAGCCAGCACAGCCTTCTCCAGAGCTGTTAACTACTCATCTACGCAGTCAGGTAAATACAGATCAGTTTCTGAATGTCTTGTAATGATTAATACCTCTCACTTTGCTGTTTGCAAGGGAAGAAGAGTCAAGCCAGGAAGCTTTCTGGTGGATAAATCTCCACCAGTACATCACGACCAAAGGTGAGCCCTCTTTAGAGATGCTTTGCCCTCCTCTCAGGCCACTGTTGAAGCTGTCTCTGCACTCCTAAGTCTCACTGTGCTGACTGGGAGCACTCAGCCTGCATTGGATCAGCTGGAGGGAAATGCCTCCCTGCTGCCAAATTACATTTATAAGCTTCTTCATTAAAGGTCACCACCTGCAGTTCATGCCTTTCGAGGACATCACATATACAAGATCCCTGCATACCAATGGCCAAGCCTTCCTGGAGTTACAGGGAAGAAAACTGGGGACAAATCCATGACCAAGAGGTCAAACAGGGCTAACAACTACCTGCTTACAGTGTTTGCTGCCTGTGATATGTCTCTGAACTACAGAGGAAGATCAGGACTGGCCTTTTGCTTCAGCTGCTCACTCAGCTGGAAACCTGCCCAAAGTTGATACAAGTCACACCTTTACTTTTTCTACATTTATTTTGGAAGCACCAAAACATTTTTGTTCATTTTACAAGCACGCTACTTATCTCTGTTTTTTTATTTCTATCACTTTTCACTGTTTGGAACTATAATTGTTTAAATCAAAGCAAGTCTAAGGTGAAAACTGCACAAAGACACTATTACTGCAGAGCAACGGTGCTCACTATTAGCAGAGCATACCTATGAATTATTAGAACCTGAATTAGTCTTCACTTCAGAGGCACAAACCTCACATACTGAAACCAAAAAGGTGACTCCAGCACTCCACACAGACCTTCCAGTTACAGGAACAACGTTATAAGGAGTGGGCAAGCTCTTCAGCAGGAGGAAGGGCTCAAAGCACACTCTGTTGCTATAAAGCTGAACGCGTTTGCTCATCTGCAGTGCCACTTACTTGAAGGGGAGCTTCTCGTCGTTGGGCTTGATGCAGCGCACATAGTGCGGGGTGGTGGCATTCAGGGTCTCCATCAGCAGGTGCAGGGAGTTGCGGAACTGAAAGACAAAACCACTCATCTTGAGGAGGGATGAAGGAGATGTAACCCTGCAGCCCCAGCCGGCAGGTGCCACAAGACACCTGTGGGTGTGACACAGCATGAACCTCCTCATCAAGCCAGCACAGGCAGCGGGAACTCAAACAAGACACTGGGGGGTTGAGGGCTTTCAGCTCAAAGAGGTTCATGGGCAACAAAGCTCGGGACTCTGCCCAGTTGGGTCTTTGAAACATCTCCAAGGATGAAGATAGCACAACCTCTCTGTGCCCCCGTTGAACTTTCTGACTGCCCACATGGGAAAAAATGCTCCTTTTCTGAAGTTGTTTCAATTTATGAGCTCCACAGTATATTGGGACACAGTCCAGTGAATCCCAGAGTGGCCTCCACCCTCCCCAGACCACATCTCAGCTGCTTCCAGTCAGGACTACTCAAGCCTGCTGTTTCAGAAACACTGCCAGAAGTCATCCAAAATGCAACAGTTGAACACGGATCATAAGAAAGTCTCTTTCCACCCCCAACAGCTTTTTATTTACCTCTGCTTCAAACAGAAGCAACAAGACCTTAACTGCATTTCTCTGTCATTGACTGACTCGCTCAAATCATACATTACCTGGTGTCCCACTGTTTTCCTGTGCTCCTTGTTGGCAGCTTTGAAGGCTGGCCTGGCAGAGCGGACGCTGATTCTGGGTGTCCCCTTTCCCACGGCAGTGGCGGGCACAGTGTCCTTCTCTTCCTGGAATAAGTCTGCTACCATCTGATACTAAAACAAAAGGCAACACTTGAGCACCTCCGGCCCTGCTCGCTGGGGAATGAACCCACCCAGCTCCCATTGCTCACGTCATTTCTCACCCATCCTAAACCTGGAATGAGAAAAAGGGCAAGAAGGTGAAACCAAGAACAGTTGTCTACATAAATCACACCAGCAGGACCGTTCTGTAGTGCAGTTCATGAAACCTTGAAAAGTGCACATTAAAATAAAACTAGCCAGAAAAAAAGAGAGGCTGGACTGTTGAAGTCTTGCCAAGGCACAAAACCTCCTGAACATGAGGTGACTCTTGCTCCCAAGGCTGTTTCAGGGTGTTTATCCAGCCCTGACCCAGCAAGGCTGCTGCCTGCACAGCACATACCTCAGGAACAGGATCTTCTGTGAGGACAGGCAGCAGCCTGCTCCCACCACAGCCTCAGAGGCACGCTTGCTTCTCCAAACAATTAAGGGACACAAGCACTTCCTCACTAATTATCCACCTTTCAGGTGAAAGAGCAGGGTGGCAGCAGCACAACCATCCCACAGCCCTCAAAGCACCACATCTTAACTCATCAGATCCCTAAGTTTGGAATTTCTGGCAAGCCAGCAGCAACATTTCCGCTTTATAAATAGGAGAACAGGTGAGCTGGCAAATGCAGTTAATGTCTTTTTTATTACTATTATTTAGGGAGCAGGATATTCCAATTTACATTAGGCTGGGGAACCTGAAAATTAAGTAAGCCACCATAAATCAGGTCTAGTTAGCAGGGCTGTTAAATTTTCACATCTTGAATCCATTTACACACCCACACTGACTACTGCCACAGCTGCACTTACATTCAAAGGGGAAATCCTTAAGCGTAAAAAAACCTCTCTATCAGCAGGTGAGATTTCATGTGTCACCAACTGAGCTGGGCTCCAGCCCCGTGACACTGTCAAGGCACCCACGATGCCTCCCAGCAGCACAGATGCTGGAGCACCTGAGGGAGAGAACCACACTCCCCACATCCATGCCACACCATGCCCAACACATGCACCCCAAAACCACTGGCACAGGCAGTGGCAGCTGCACAGCACTCTTGCCTCTGCCTCAGGCTCCTCCAAAAGCCCAACCTGGATCATACTTCCATTAAGATCCCAGGAAGAGTGCTATGGTTTTACCACTTTATAGACATAAACAGACAGCCCTGTACCGTGAGGGGCTGCCTGGCTCTCTGCCACATCCCTGGGCTGAGACAGG
Organism: Orthonyx spaldingii; assembly: GCA_013397795.1. Classification (NCBI taxonomy): domain Eukaryota; kingdom Metazoa; phylum Chordata; class Aves; order Passeriformes; family Orthonychidae; genus Orthonyx; species Orthonyx spaldingii. The sequence continues at coordinate 338,854 of VZTJ01006363.1, read as the reverse complement.
AACACTTCCAGCCCTGTCCTGTGGGCTGTTCTCACAGCTTATTAGTACAGCAGCCTTGACACCACTGTGGGAAGGAAATGGTTTGCATTACATGAGCAAACAGCTTGCAGGCTCCACAACAGCGCCTGCTAAGGACCTGCTTCATACTCTCAGCTTTCATTGCTATCTCTGCAGCTCACTCAACTCCTACCCAAATGAAGGTTCTCACCTTCTTCACCTGGCCCTCTGTCCCTAAAAAAGACATCCTGACAGTTGTTGTGGATGACACATCACCATCTGGGATGCTCTGACTCCTGCAAACATGGGAGGTATGGATAGCACATGTATTGATGAAGACATCCAATACAAGCTCTGCATTACTACCTCACACCTGACAACGTGGTAAAACCCCTGGATGTAATTTTGGGTTTCAAAATATCTTCTCAACACAGCTGGGAGTGCCACTGATCCCTCTATCCACATGCTACCAATAACAGCAGTGCTTGTTACTCAACAAGTGCTGGAGAAAGATCTCAGAGCTGAGCTCTACACTTGCATGATGCAAGCTTGGTGCAACTGGGATCATCTCTAACAGGAACCATTCCACAGGTTCTGGGGCATAAGCAAGAAGGACAGATCCCTCCTCCCCAACTGGCAGAGTCAAAACCATTGGTGCATTATTTGTAATTACAGAACTGGAATATAATACCTTCACAGCATGCCTGTATGCTTTCCATCAGCATTCAAATAATTTTCCTTAATTCAAAGAACATCAGCTCTCAACTGTTTTAGCTGACCAGCACTTACAGAACTAATTAACTGCTTTACAAAGCCTCCTTCACCATCTTGTTGATGGCAGTAATTGCATTCTAATTAGCAGATGGCAGTTCTGCCTTGGTGGGAGTGCTTTGTCAGCGATGCGCTTGCTGACAGGGAGGTGCTCAGGTCCTTGCTGTGTTAAATTCAGTGTTCCCCCTTGTCCTCTGTACTGCTTTAGTGGGAATGCAAAGAACAGTGTAGGGAATGTTGTGTGCCAGCCTGATCCTGAGGACAGGACAAAGTCCTCACAGCACAGCCCTCTGCAGCACAAATCTGAGCTTTAGTTAAATTTACACATTTGGGCAGCAAACTCAGCACTGCCACTGCTGTTCTTTCTGGTTCACAGAGACCAGGTTGCCTTTTACAGCAAAACAAAATTGTTTTTCATTGTTTATAGCCCTGGAGGGCACATGGCAGGCAAGAGGCAAAAAAAAAATCAAGGAAACAATCTGCTGGCAATGGGGGGTTAGGGGCAGCAAGAGCAGATCGTCAGGTGTTGAAGGATTTGCAGGAGGAAGGTGAGGATGCTCCTGCTGCTCTTCTTCACAGAACAGCATGGGATCAGCACTGGCTGACAAAAGCCACTGCTCCCATGTCGTTAAGGGAATGGCTTAAAGGCAGAAATTCATCAAACTATCTCCCAAAGGTTCTCAGACCCAAGTGCATTTCAGAGTGTTTTGTGCTGGGTCAGAGAAGCTGTGGCTGCCCCTGGATCCCTGGCAGTGTCCAAGACCAGGCTGGACGGGGCTTGGAGCAACTTGGGATAGTGGAAGGTGTCCCTGCCCATGGCAGTGGGTGGCACTGGATGGGCTTTAAGGTCCCTTACAACCCAAAATGTTCTGGGATTCTGTGATCAGAAATGCAGAGCCATCTCTGCGAAGTCACAAGATCCTCACACTTGACCCCAAGGAGCATTAGCTTGTTTTGCAGGACAGGTAAACTCAAGTCCTTGGTCCCAAGACATGCACATTAATTTTTCAGGTCAAGCAAATCAGTTGCAAGGAGCAGGGTTTGTCAAGATTTCTAGCTATTAAACAAAAGTCCAGCCTGCTCTGATATTATACTGTGGTCCCTACATATGACAAGAGAGCCTTTATTTTATATCTCATTAAGGAATGATTTCCAGGCTTTTATTTTATATCTCTGTTTTTAGGGAATGATTTCCAGGGTCTCCACCACTCTATAACACACTACTTCAACGAGTTACAATCTCTCCTCTACAACAACAGGAAGAAGTCAAACAGAAATCCTTATCAGACTCTGCCAGTTCTGCAGCACTGACTCCAACAGCAAGTTCAGCACGGCTAAATAATTAATCATACAGCATCAATTATTCCTGGAGGTTACCTGGCATTTCTAATGAGCTCTAATCACACCCAGTTTTTACCCTGGGAAGCTTCCTGAACATGCAGTGCTCTTGATTTGGGCTTTATTTAAGCCCAGCTTCACAATTATTAGTTGCACAACTACTCCCATGGATGAGAAAATTGCTCATCTTGCCATCTTCACAAGACCTCCTTGCTGTGAAACAGGCCAAGCCACTGACAACAGTTAAATAATCTCCCATTCTCATCTCTTCCAACTTTGACAGGAACAAACTCCTGCTTAAAATGCTCCTAAAAATAATGCTTCCTCCACCTCCCTTCATCCCACTCCTTGCTCAGGGTGGCATTTAGAAGGTCACAGCCAGTAACAAACCTAAGGGTGTCACAAAGAGAAGTCTGAATATGAGACACATTTGCTTTCAACATGCAGGGGGCCGCTCAAAATCTTTAATGCAAAAAAAAAAAACCAAAACCAACTTAACATGCTGGCCTATGCTGTGGAAGGCTTTGAAATGGTTTGGAGGAAAGCAGATGTATTCCTTCCTTAAACCACACACCAGGTTTGGATGAACAATGGTGCTGCAGAGTCGCGCAGCCTGGATTTTTGGCTGCTGTATGGTGAGTTGGACTTAGCAGGGCTGCATTTTCACACTAACACACACTAACTAATAAAAGCTGCCCCTGGGAGAGATGAGATTGTTTAACGTTTCAGCTCATTAATTGACCATGAAAGAGTCAAGGCTGCAGGGAAGAATTTTTGGTCAAGTTTTAAAACAACAAGGATTTGGAATTCCTTAGCTGTCTGTGCTATTGACACTTTTAACCCAACCTACCCAAATGCTCATAGAGAACAGGAGTATGGTACTGGAAGTCAGTGTAAAATCTGTTCAATTTATACAGAAAACTGTAAAATCTCTGACTTGGAGTCCACTGCTAAATGCTCATTTACTGCAGACATGGTCCCACTCCAAAGCTTTCAGAGCTCCACAGCTCTTCGGCTTCCAATATCCCACCAAATCCACAGTCCACAGGAGATTTTAAACACCAAGAGCCAAAATACCCTTTACTAGTAGACCTGGCATTCAAGGTTAGTCAGTACATCCCTGATGGCACTTGGCGCAATGAGATGTTGACAACTTGTTTGTACAACACTCAGGAGAGGGAAAGAACACAGCACAAAATCTTGTAACACAGGAGCGACATCAAGAGTGATCATTAATACCTGTTAATTTGTTAAAATTACACACTGGCAGTGGTGTAACACAGCAGCTGGAGTGTCTCAGAATTCATGTTACATTTCCAGCATTCTATATGAACTCTAGTTTTTGCATAGTAATTATTAAAGTAATTAGAAGTCACAAAAGGGGGATAGGACCACTAAGGCTACCCACAACATACACACTAAGCTGGTCACAGTGGCTTTTAACCCCAAACTCCCTCGCTTTTGACCAACCTGGTCTAGTGGAAGGTGTCTCATGGCAGGGGGCTGGAACGAGATAATCCCTAAGTTCTCTTCCAACCCAAATCATCCTGTGATTCTATGGGTAATGGGTGATTGGGTGATGGAGGGGGAGCTCCAAGCAAGAGTTAAGTGAAATTTACAATGCCCAATAACTAGCTGTTCCTAATTTTGGCCGTTGGTGACCAAAAAAGAAGAGAATCACCAGGTTTGGAAACTATTTTTTCAATGCATCTTGACAGGACACCAACACCAGGGTGAAGGAACACTGACAACCACCCACATCCACACATGGGTGCAACTGTAGCCCGAGCAGTCCCCTCTCCCCCCTTTCTCCCTGCTCCACACCCCACTGATTTGGCTCCTTGGCTGCTGTCAGTGGTTGGAGGCAGCTGCATGTTCACACCCTCCACCTGCTTGCCATGGCAGAGGGACACACAGCTCAGCTCCAGCCTGGACCACTGCCCTGACTCACTGCTTTTACCTTGCTGGCTTTCAGGATGTTGATCTGCTCCTCATACACGGTGTCCCTGTTCTTCTCCAGAAACCCCTCACTCTGGTATTCCACCTACCAGGACACAAAGGGAAGAAGCTCAGAGGGTCAAGTACAAACACACAGAGACAAAGTGCTCCCACCGCTCCCCTGCCGTTGGGAGCTCACCCGAAAAACCTGAGAGGGGAAAGGAACAACTGGAATTTAAAGGTCACTTTTTATCAAAAGAAGTGAATTGGAATGAAAGCAAAATCCGTACTGCAGAGATTGTTTCTTAGTCATTAAATTGCTCTGTATGGAAGCCAGAGGTAAAAAATGCAAGGATCATCAGTAACTCTACATGCTCTTTTGTTCACTTCTCAACTCCTTGTAAGTTAATCAATAAACATCAAAATATACCCTGACTAAGTATCTTGTAGGTCTCCTGGGTTTTGAAATTGCAGAGGGATGCAAAGGAATTTAAAAAAAAAAAAATTGCCTTTTTTTTTTTTTTAACATTTGAAATTGGCTGAAGTGACCACCGGAGGAAAAAAAAAAGAAAAACTTGCTAAGAAGTATTGTTTGTGAAGGATCCATGTGCAAAACCACTTGCCTAAGGAAAGGTGAGTACCAGCTTCTGCCATGAAGAGTGCCTCTGGTATCCAGGGCAAAACTAGTTAGGAGAAGTACCTGTATGGCATCACAGCACCTGGATGTCTTCCAGCTCCTCAGACACATCCCTGGGTTGATCTTTTTAGGTTTTTTTCTAATAAATATGTGTTTTGGGTAACTGCAAGCTTTTGAGACTCCTATTTGCTGTGAGTGACAGCTGTCACATTAGGGCTTCAGTGAAGGTGGAACCCATGGACAAGACCCTGGAGCACCAGGCACTGGGATTTGGTTTAGTTTAGTGCCACAGTTGGTATCTTCTCCCTCAGGAAGGTGGGATCTGCCCAGGATCACCTCTCACCTCCTCCCACACTGTGCCTTGCTGACACTCACAGCTCCTGCTCTTCAAACACAATTCCCTTTTCCAACACATTTTCCGCCAAGCTGCCCTTACAGAAATCCATTTCACCATAGCTTTGGGAAAGAGGATTTTCCTCTCCTCGAGAAGCCACAACAATTCACAGCTCAGAACCACAGCTGGAAGGCTGAAGCCCTCAGGGTTGATCCAGATTTGAGCACCGAGCCATGGCCACCGCCCGCCAGGCACCGCAGTCGCCACAGAGCAGCTCACAGGGGCTACCAGCTGATTTTCCTGCAGGAGGCTTTTCTTTTGCTCTGTGCATTTCCCATGCAGGTACCTTGTCAGCGAAGTGCAGGACGATGAAGGAGGTGTTGGACATGCGAGGCTTCTGGAAGTGCTGGCTGGCGGTGTGGCGGTCGTACAGCTTCTGCGCCCAGTTCTGGTCCGTGCCCTTGGGCACCTGCACGGGGACAAAGGGGACAGTGCCAGGGCTGTGCGGTGCCTTGTGTTCACTTACATTTGTGACAAACACGCTGAAACTGCGTTTCCAGCAGGAAACACCCAAACGTGGGTTCTGTTCCAGCAGCTGGAACGGCTCTTGCAGGGAAATAAAACGCAAAACGAACCAAACAAACAAAAAAACGCAAACAAGCAAAAAACCAACCAACCAAAAAAACCCACCAACCAAAAAAACCCAAAACTAAATTAAAAAAACACCCACAAACCCTGAAAAAAAAAAAACAACAAACCAAAAAACACCCCCCCAAAAAAAGAACCAAATAAAAAAACCCCAAACCCCCAAAAACAGCCACCAAAACAAACAAAACCAAACCAAACACAAAACCAACAAAAAACTCAAAACCTCCCCCCCAAAAAAGAAAACAAAACAAAAAAACAAACAAACAAAAAACCCAAAACTAAAAAAAACCCTCCAAATACACACATACACACAAATGCCAAACAACAACAAAAACCCCACTAATTAGAACAAAAATATTAAGGAAGTACTTTTACACTTAAGATACATTAATTACTCAGGCACCAAAATTATTTTTTAGTTACATTTTAGGTGACAGAATAGTTTCCAGAAACTGTCATGTGAGACCATACACATGAAGTTCTTGTTTATTAAATTTAAAATAATAATGCTAACACAATGGTAATTTTAAAATATCCAAATTAAATAATAATAAAATTATAAGCCTTCAGAAAGCTCTGCCTCTCAGCAGGCTTGGGCTGGAAGCACTTAGATCCCAATTCCAGGATGTTTTAACCCCAGTTAAAGGGTTGGGACTTCAGAACCACACACCTGCCCTACTGAAGGCAAATTATTCCCTTTTCCCCTTTCTACACATCCAACTCCCGTGCCACAAATGTCCTGGATGCCAAACCCTCCTTCTGCCTCCTGTTTACACCAAAATCAGCGTGCAAAGGCCTATGCACACCCACCTTTGAAATAATTTGGCCATGGTGCATCAAGATACCAGTTGTTGCCCAAGAAGTTGGCTTGGTAGAATGGGGCAAAGAATGGAGACATCCCAAAAAGTGGCAATGACTTAAAAAAACCCAACAGAACTACCTGTGCAGCAAAGAAATGGGCTACTTTCACAAATCAGTTCAAGCAGGGCTTGAGCTTACCTTCCTCCCCAGCATCTGCAGTTTTCACACACTAAATAAAGGTGAAATTAAGTCAATGCTGTCAAGATCAGGGAATTTTATTTTTGTTATTTTATTTTATTATTTTCTAAGCCCACAGCTGCGTAGCAGCATATAACAACCTGCTGCAACTTCTAGTACTAAATACATCTCTACACTTCACATAAAAACTCAAAAGACTTTTAGGATATGCCTAGATCCCTCTCCACTAACCAACCAAAACCCACACACACTTTCCAAAAAACATTTGGGCATTTGAGGAAAGCACCTGAATTTATCTTTTATTTTGTACTTTTCCAGCCCAACAAAACAAAACAAAATTCTTGAAAACCAAAGGAAGTGAGGAGTGAAGTTGTTCCTTTAGGGGTCTGAGAGCCACCACTGATGGGGTTCATCCCCATCCCATGGATCACTGCTGAGCACAGCAATGCCTGCACATACAAAAACATTTATTTAAAAAAAAAAAAAAAAAAGGCTAGTTTGGTTTAATATTTAGGTTAGAAAAAGAGGTGATTCAGAAGAAAAGTCTCAGGCAATATTTAAACTTATATGAGACAAAGCCTAGAAACCACAGAACAACTATGCAGCAGCAGGGAAAGCTCTGGATTATCCATCAGGACTTTACATAAACCTTTATATGAAAAATGACAGAGGAAATAGGGACAGAGAATACAAAGAAGGAAAACATGAGACAGGTGAAGAATTTTTCTTTATGCTGTTCTGAAACAGCCTTTGATTTCATGACAGCAAACCAAAACTCACCAGAGGGGTTCTGGACACAGGGATAAGCATCTCCTGCCATGTCCCTGTAATGCGGGTGAATTAAATGCAGCAGCCACTCATGCAAGCTGTGCTCTCCCACATTTATTTATATTTTACAGTTTTTAGGTGTAGCCAATCATGAATATTCACAGAAATAACCCAGACTATATATAAATATTGAAAGGCACTTAGCTACGCAATTATATACACATTTTATTTATGCAAGGTAAAACTCACATGCTTAAACTGTGGGGTTATATAAATGTAGATGTGTTTCTTTACATGGGTTATATTTAATATTTACATGCAAAATCATCCTTTCTGGAGCTATCACTGGGTGCCTCCTGTGCAGTACTAAGCCACAGGTGTAGAGCAGGAGCACTGCAGCCTCCTTGAGCCAGATTTATCCTGCACCAGCTCTCCTCCAGGCCATCCACTTTGCTGAAAACCTGCTTATCTCAGAGTTAAACTTCAAAGGCATCATTCCTGCCTCCCAGAAAGAGGGTTTGCCATACCCTGCTCACCATCCTGCAGCCTGGGTATTTTTAGCTGCCTGGGAAGTACCTGATAGGGACCAAGTTCCAGAGATAAAAACTAACAAGGCCATTATCTGCACTATTATAACAGCTTTTGGTATTAGCTTGGCAGTTTGAGATCCTTAGAGCAACTGCGGAAGTTATTTAGAGGCCATCTCATCCTTTTTTTTCAGGGGATGAGGAAGAGGAAAATTGACTGCCTTGCGAGTTTTGTACGGAATCTTTAAACAGGATAAAGCTGACACCAGGAATTGCACAAGGTCACTGCCTGTGCTCATCTGTCCCCACTGTGCCTTCGCCTGTCACGGGCAGGGTCCCCTCCCCTCTAAAGCCACTGTCCCTGGCACTGCCAGGAGCTACTGCAACCAAAACAACACCTACCCACTGTGGCCAGGGCCAGCCCACAGGATCAATCTGCCCATTCTGCATCCCAGGATCAAGAACGCACCAGTGAGATGAGAAGATGCTTGGAACCGCCTGGACTAAAGGCTGAGATTCCCTCCTCCACCACCTCCAACAGAAGGACAATTAAACAGATAAAAGAAACAAAGGTCAATGGTTTAAGGTGAAGGAGGATAGATTTTGGTTAGATATTAGGAAAAAATTCCTCCTTATGAGGGTGGTACAGGTTGCCCAGAGCAGCTGTGGCTGCCCCTGGATCCCTGGCAGTGTCCAAGGACAGGCTGGATGGGGCCTGGAGCAACCTGGGATAGTGGAAGGTGTCCCTGTCCACGGCAGGGACTGGAACTGGATGAGCTTTAAGATTCCTTCCAAACCAAACCATTCAGGGATTCTGTGATTCAAACCTAACGATCTAAAAGTCTGAAAACACAGTAGGAACTAATCACATTTTATTTCTTTTCTCCTTAGCACTCCAGTATGAGTTAAAGCCTGAAAAGAGCCTGGGTTGCTTCTGCACTCTAGAAACACGTTCCACTGCAAGTGATGTGCCTGACTGTAAAGTCATCAGAGCCGACAGCGTGACACAGGCGAGGCTGTTCTGCCCACGGATCGGGCGGCCCACCCAAGAGGAAAGCCCAGGGGTCCAACCTTTGTGTATCTGCTCATGGAGCAGAAATCCCCCCGGACAGGAAGGCCATGTGCTAATTTCTGACATCCAAAAAACTAACGAGTCCAGACAAGGAAAACACATTTGCTCAGATCCCGAAGTTCGCAGCGATGCATGGAGACAAGCGGGATGGAAAACCAGTGGGCCAGCAGCAGCGTACAGTGTTCCTGGCACTTGACAGAAGGACACAGCAAAGGTTAAAGAGCATCTTCTGAACAGCGTTAGAAAACGCATTTGGCACATTAGCAGCATAACATAGTGGCAATGTGCCATGAAACACAGAATGGAGCCACAGAGGAGTTCAGGAACATGAAGGAGTTCGTGAGTTTGGTGAGACACATCCCGCTTTGGCAGCCTCAGGGTCAGGTTGCTCCACAGCAGAAAGATCCATCACAAATCTTGGACAATGATGACGGCATTGACATGTGAATCCTTCCAATCAGCCTGTTCTTGACTGAACCTTTCTGGGTGCACTTAATGGAAATGGACACTTTTTTTCCCATTAATTTTTTTCATTACCACCCTCATGCCAACAGCATAGGCGAAAGCAAGCAAACAGTGAGGTAGCAGGACACCTTATGGAGAAACCTGAGCATCCACAGCAACCTCTGACTGTACTCCCAAACAGAACAACAGAATATCCTGAACTGGAAGGGACCCATAAGGACCAACAACATCCAACTCCTGGGCCTGCACAGGACAGCCCCAAAAATCCCACCCTGTGCCAGAGAGCATTGTCCAAGGCACTTGGGAAGTGTCTGGAAGACAGGCAGCACTCCCACATGGCATTAGTTTCAGCCTGAAAAGCAGGACAGCTCACCTAGCTTTGACGGAGGCTTGACTGCATTTCTGAGAGCTTTCTGTTTCCACTAAGTCTCTTTCCAACTTAAATCACTTTAAAAACCAACCCCAACTGGTTGCTCCTCTTCAGAGAGTGCAAGTCACTCTACGTTTCCTCAGAACTCAAAACATTCAAAGTCTTCCAAAGTGTGCTGTCTCCTCCACCAAAGTAACTTCATCCACAAGTGCAACCATGTCCTAAATCCATTCCAGAAATCCAAGCAATCTTCCCACAACTGGATTTAGAGGACACAGACTCCATCCTTCATTTCTTCTGATAGGCTCTACTCTTCTCCCAGACTACTTCCCTCTTGGCCCCATGGGGACTGTATCCACCCTTCACAGCCCAACAGAGGGGAAGTTCTGCCCTTTCCCACCTCTTTGGGCTCATCAGTTTGTGCTACTGCCTAACAGTGTCCCACCTGGTGGCCTTGGTTTCTGGCCAAGGCCTTTTCTGAACATGGGACATAAACCCTTGCTGTTCCTCTGGCATTAGAGCAAAATCAAGAGGCCCTAAAAGCTACAGATCCAGGAAGGTGAAACTTCAGTGCAGGAAACAGGGAAAAGGCTCTTCAAGGAATGCAGGGTCCCTTTGCAGGGGGCACAGGTCACAGACCAGAGATATTATAAGGGCTCCTGGGCAGACCAAGGAGGCAGGACCAAATGCACTCCAGAAGCCACCTCCAAACTTAGTTATTCTACAAAAGCTTCCAAATCATATATTTCAAAACTGCTTAAAAAAACTCAAACATAAACATCTCCCTCCTGGAGAGGGATTTTTCACAAAGACATGGAGTGGCAGGACAAGGGGGAATGGCTTCCCACTGCCAGAGGGCAGGGCTAGATGGGATACTGGGGAGGAATTCTTCCCTGTGAGGGTGGTGAGGCCCTGGCACAGGGTGCCCAGAGAAGCTGTGGCTGCCCCTGGGTCCCTGGAAGTGTCCAAGGCCAGGTTGGATGGGGCTTGGAGCACCTGGAATAGTGGAAGGAGTGGAGCAGGGGATGGAGCAGGATGATCATTAAGGTCCAGACCAAACCATTCTGTGATTCTGGAATTCCATTATTCTATATCCTAAAGTCTTTTGTAAGAACTAGGGTGTCTCATTAGTTTTCATGAGACAGGTTTAGCCCTTAACATTCCTATCCCAGTTCAAGAGCCCTCTCTTTCACTGCCAATTTGTATGCCAATTTTTCCCTAAACAGTGACAAGACTCTCCTATGACCTCCGCTTCCTGAACTGCTTCAGCACATACCCAACCACCCCCTCGCCAACCACACACTAAGGATTAAAAAAACCCCATACTGTGAAGCAAGAACATTAGTGACAAACCCTCTGCATTTGCACTAATGCTTCATTATGTACCAAATATTCCCCTGATGCCATTTCACATCCCAGAGTGTTTTTATCCACCACTATAGTTCTAACAAGGTGGCATGTAATTACCCCATTGTGGTCCCACCCTAGGAGGTGAAACACTGCCGTGGGGGTGAAGATTTTCATCCATAAACTCCTGCTTTCAGTTGACAGGTTTTGCTGAAATTTTCATAAATCTGGAGAACACTTGCAGGTTGTTATAAAAGAAGTGATTACTGGGCTGGTAATAAGGGCCTGTGACTAATGACAGCATCCCCCACTGACAGGTAAACACCCAGATAATTGGCATTTGATGAGGAGGGGGAGGGCATAGATCTTGTGTTTCTTTTTTTTGTTGTCAAAAAATAAGTATAGGTGAAAAGAGTAGTACCAGGCAGGTCTACTGCTGGTACACGGGAGCTGCAATGTCACCACCAGCAATGCCACCAGCAGCAACCAGTGCCAGGTGCTCCAGAGAGGAGCCAAGGGTGTTACTCCCAACACAGGAGACAGTTTGAGCCTGAAAAATTTAACAGGCTTAATAGCACAGAGATCAGATGAAACGGTGCTGAATATCACACAAACAATCTGACCTCCTTCTGAGCCAGCGCTGGCTGAGATGCTATTTTTAAGGACATCAAATTAAGTCTAATTTGTTCTCATTTTTAAGGAGATTTCCTGAGAGCAGATTTGAAAAGGGCAAAGCCCCAACTCTGGCTCACCCCAAAGAGGCAGCTGAAGTGTCTGTAGCCCAAACCAGGGCTAAGCCTGTGGGATGTGCAGGCTGGGACAGTCCCATCGTGCCTGGGAAGGCAGCCCTGGAGGACAGCAAACACTTCACGGGTCACCCCCTTCCAGACAAAGGCAGGTCCTATGGCCTTGTCCAGGGAAACTAGTCTAAATAACGGGTCCAAAACCTTTTCCTCTGATGCAACAGGACACTTGTGTTCTTGGGCCACCAGGTTTGTCCTGTACTCATGGATCCAACAGACACAACAAGAATTCCCTGGGTGCTTCTTACCGCCTTGGCTATGCTGGTGAGGGTCCCTTATCTACTTCAGCTCTCCCAACACTTTGCCTCACTCCTCCCTGCCTTTGCTCAAAAACACTGGAAGCCCTCCCACAGTCAGAAAGACACTTCCTGGCACAGAATACAACCAAGTCTCAATGGAAATCCTTCCTGAGGACAACTTGTTGGGTCACCCCACAGGAACACCAGGCTGAGGCTGCTATAGGCAGCCACATCCAGCAGGAAGGCAGTTCCCATCCCCTTCCAACAGGACATCTCCAGCATCAAAGACCTTCAAAACAGGCATCCCAACCTCACAAGGCAACCTGCCCTCTGACACTTCTTGTTCCTAGGTATATTTGATAATTCATGAGCAAACAATGCATGAACAAGGAGTCCAACCCTTCTTATGGATTGTCATCAAGGTTTCCCACTGGCTTTTCTTCTCAACTTTCAAACAAGATTTCATTTTGACAAGTATGAGAGAAAGAGGGCAAAAGAGAGCAAACTGCTCTCCAACATTACAAGACTCTTAAGTCTGCACACTAAATGCAATGAGCTTTACCTTAAAGAGCTGCTGCAAGAGGACTCAGGTTTCCTCTGAGACAAAACAAGGCTTGAGAGGAGCTCCAGCTCCTGGGCAGTGCCAAAGACATCAGGTCTCAATCGATGGCTATTCCTCACTACAGCCAGGCCGGACACACGAGCTCTGGCTGCACATGATGAGTGCAGGTACCCAGATTTGGAGCAAACACCTGCCAAGGAGGCTCTGAAGTTTTCCAAACCAAAGCAAATGCCAACTCAAGCCCACTCTTGCCATGAGCACAGCAGCAACACACATGAAAGGAGATGTTTACCCACTTGCAAGACACCACAGGTTAAAGACCATTCTTTGATCTTTTATGAAAACAAAACCACCAGCAAAAAGGTGGGAGGTGCTCTTTACCTTGCACTCTTCATCCAACAAGTCCAGGATCCCAAGCTTGGCCTCTATCAGGTCTATGCAGGGCTGGTTGTCATAGAAGTCTATGAGAGTCCAAGGGATTCCCTCCTTCATGTACTCCTCTTGTTCCAGCTTAAACACATGCTGGGAGTGGGAGAAAGCAGAGTCACTGAGTGTGATCCCAGCCAGCAGAGCACAGCCCCCTCCCCTTGTCCCTGCTGGAGTTCATCATCCCACAAGTACATCCAGAAGCCATAGAGGCTCTAGGTGGCCTCACATACAGCCTGCACAGGCTCTGCCATTTACACAGCCCAGCTCCTGGCAAGGAAAATAAAACCATTACTGGGAAAACACGTGGCAGGGAAAAATAAGGCTTTAAATGACTTTCACTACAAAATGACTGAAGCTGTCACTGCGTCAAGGTGGAAGCCATATACTGGTGTGTCAATGACACATATATCTCTTGGGCTGACAAAAATCCTTCTCTGCTTTATGGCTCTGCTGATTAAAGCAGTGACCTGTAGCAGGTTCACAAGCTGGGAGCCCAGCCAGGGCTGAGAGCCCATGTCCCTATCTGCGAGAAGGGCTTCACAAAGAGCACCCATCATCCTAGAAGGGATATCACCAGCAGTATCTGACTGACTCAGGGACATTTCTATTGAAAATTCCTATTTAGCAAAACTTATAATAAAAAAGTCTTTGCATGGCTTACGTATCTCAGACCTCTGCCCAAGCAGATAAATTGTCTTGGGCTATTTCTGAGAGACTCTAAAGCATATTAAAAAATGATCTTTCAAATGCACTTTTTTTTCCTTCAAAGATAGCTTTTTAAAATCTCTTCAAACATGTCATCTTGGAGTGTGAATTTATAAGCTTCAAAAGTGATAGTTAGACATACCAAGTAAGATATGAATAGTGCAAATACAATCCATAATTTACTTTTCATTTTTAGCAGCAGTGATCTATCTGATGCATTAGATAGACTGCAAATGTTCATGTCTATGCATACGATATGGTTTCAAAGGGCCAAACTAATCTGCAGTACTTAAATGCTCAAATTTAACAAGTTTTCCCCTGTATGTTGAAATTAATAGTAATTTTCTTCCCTACTCACAACAAAAGACAATTCCTTACTGGTTTCATTTCCAGTGCAGGTAAATGCTTGTTTCTAATAAAACAGGAAAATTTCTGGGTTTTGTGAGGCATGTCCAAGTGAAAAGTGGGGAGTATGTCCAATCCTGTTATATAATACAGAGTTTTCATCTCACAGGTTTAAGTCGTGCTTAGTGGGAAAGTTTGCACACCCATCATTTATGTTAATTCACATGGGAAATCAGCATGAGACCATCCAGGTTTTGTTTTAGGACTGAAACAGCACCAAGAAAAAGGCAAATTACATACTTATTCAGAGCAATCTGTGAGCCTTTGCACAAACCATATGCAAATCCACTTCCAGGATCAAGTTTATACATCAACTAAGCAACATCTTCTAACTTCATAGGAATATCTAAAGCCATTGCAGTGAAATGTCTGGGAGAGAAGTATCCCAAGGATCCACATGATCTCTCCAGGCTGCAGGTAAATGCCATTAAGCAGAAGCCAGACACACAACAATCCTGCCTTGTTACATTTTCTGCTCAGTTTTATGGAACGTTTCCAAGTTGACCTTACCGAGTTGAACTGCTGCTGGAGCTTTTCATTGGCATAGTTGATACAGAACTGTTCAAAGCTATTCACTTCAAAAGTTTCAAACCTGCAAAGCAATGAATAAATCAGCATTAGGCATTGCTTTGTCTCAAAATATTCTTTTTTTTTTATTATTATTACTTTTCCTGCAACGCTGTCATCTGTGTGACAGGGAACACCAGTTATTCAACCATCCCTCCCATTCCTCCTATCCCAGATCTACACTTTTTTCCTCAAAATGTCTATCCTTCCTTGGCACAACTCGAGGGATTCAAGAGGTCCCTCCTGCCACGCACGAATGAGACATCTGGCACGACTGCAGCTTCCTGCCCATCAGTTCTGTCTGAGACAAGAAATGTAACTGCCTCTCCTGGGGAAAAATATTATGAAATATTAAGTCCAAATACATTCACTGCAAAGGTGATGAAGAAACAGTAGCTGCTGTCTTAAAAGACCCAACATGCTATTTTCAATCGAATTTAATAGAGCAGAAAAAGAAGGTATTAAATTTGTAATTATGGCTTCTGTACTGCATCCCTGATAGCACAAAAATTAGACACACATGAGTAAGCAACTTCTGGAAGGGAGAAGGGGGGGAAATGGTGATTTCAGGTCCAACTCCACATTTCTTAGAGGAACCTTAGAGGGACCTTGGTGCTGGACTCAGTGATCCACCTCTTCATCAGGACTTCCACAGTTTTCCACTCCAAAACATTATCCTACCCTGCCACAGATCAGCTTCAAACCAAGCCCCAAAATGGCTTCTTAGTCACAATTAGAATGGAAAAAATGTGCAGTTTTAGTAACACAAACTACAGGTAAGGAGCAGGGAGCCAGCAGAGCCCCTGAGGCTGAAGCATGCAACATCCAGGGACAGGCACAGGGAGCCAGGCTTGCTCTTAAAACCCGAAGAGGGTATTTTGAGCTGGGAATTATGTGTTTTATATTTCCATCTTTAAGGCACAGTTGGAAGGGGGAAGGAAAAAAAATAGTCTATTGACACATGACTGTAAGGATTAAAGCAAGGGGAGAAGTGGGAAGGCTTCCTGTGTTCAGTAAGTAAGCTGCTGTAATGATAAATATGTGACTAAATAATTGTTCAGTAATAGGCACTGTAGGAGCTGGCAGAACAGTCTTAAAACACCGAATAAATGACGCCCTTTCTTTCCAACCTCTCTTCCTCACAATAATCAATACTTCTGCCACTTCCTGAGGACCACCCTGCTGTTATCCAGATGATGCAGTTATTCCCTGGGTACTTCCAGGTGACAATGCCGTCACTACACAAAATGTCAGATTCCCTGGGGAAACACAATGCCAAATGGCAAAAGGAAAAGGGGAATGAAAGAAATGAGCTGGTATTGTGCTTTTATCACCCCCACAGTCCTTAAGGAAACCTGGGACTGCTTTCCTTCTGCTTGCCTTGGCACTGCCCCTGGAGCTGGTGTTACCTGTGTCAAGCAGAGGATGCTTAATCCATTCCCTTACCAGAAACTGGGCTTTACAGTCTTTAATGCAACAGAATCTGGTGTCTGGGACAACAAATGTTTACATTAAACACGTGGCCTGGCCCTCAGTGATGAATGTGTCCTTGAAGAGCTCCCACTGTGCTCAATCTCGGTTGCACAGCCAGGTGAATCGGTGCCTCCACGTCTTGCAACTCAAGGGATGTGACACCCTCAGGCATCTTCAGAAATACCGGCTTCTGCAGGTTCATGATCACACCAACAGGGCAAGAAAAGTTTTAATTAAAACATAGACGGAGAGGCACGGTGAGCTAGGTGGAAAAAGGCCACAAGGGCGGGAGTACACCAGGAACAGACATCGGAGTAGAAACTTCTTGTCCCCTTCCAAGACACCAGATGTGATTTATGAACCCTCCCAGCGAGTGCCAGCCAGGGGCAGAGCTGCTGTACAACTCTAGCTCCAAGGGAGATCTCACGAAGTTGCTAATTAAGGGACTCTACTAGCACAATTTGCTAATTGCCAAAGCAGATTAATCGACAGCCCTATGTGTGTGATCACCAGGAGGGCCTGCCTGCTCAGAGTGACTGCACTGAGGCAACATCCTGACGGGGAAAGGAGAACAGTGCCTGTTTGGTCTCTTATTCGTTTTAGTGCACTGTATCTTAGTGAAAAAAATAAGCATATTCACCACTCCAACCTATCGCTGGGGCTCCCCAGTAGGCACATCCAGCTTGGGGACAGCTCTTGTGAGTAGATTTTCAAGGGAGTTTTGGTTTTTCTGCTGCTCCCCATTCTGCTGTGTGGTTGGTATCTCCTAAGTTCTCTGCAGCACCAAGGTTTGTATTAAAATATTTAAAGTTCATGAATAAGTCCAGCACACAGCTGGTCACCTGGGTGTTCACACTTCCCTTCACATGGCAAACAAGAGGGGACACAAGCCATGTCCCCACCGAGTCCAGGAGTGCCACATGAATCCGCTCCTCTGACAGACTGCAGCATTACTGCTACAGCAAATAACACCATTTCAATAAATACAGAAAGGCTTTCAATGCTGTACCCTCTCACCTCAGTGTTCACAGGGAATTAAGGATGCAAAGTTGAACATTAGAAAGCTGGAAGAAAAACCCCACAGCTTCTGCATCCTCTGTTTGGATCCCATCCCTAGAAATCCCACCCTATGGGGACAGTTCTCCCCCAGGAGCACCGGGACAGAGAAGCTCCCAGGATGTCAAGAATGTGCTGTGAGGCTGGCTGCAGGCTCCCTGCCTTTCCAGCTCAATCCCTCTCCCAAAGGAATTGAAAAAACAACATCCTTTTGGGGAAAAAAATTCTAATACTTAGTAAAATGCATTAAAAACTTAAAAAAACAGAGGAGTTAGGAGAACCAAACCACTTTAAAGGACAGCAGTCAGGTTATCATCACCCAAATTCCCTTCATTGTTAATTACTCAGTATTTACACAGCAATACGCATTTACAAAAGGGATTTATGGTCTTTTTAGGAGATCAGACTCTCACAAGCATTTCAGCCAAGAATATGGACACCTTCCCCTGAAAATCTGCCTCTTTAATAGGACCTGCAGGTCCTTGTGGAAAAACCCTGCTGGTGTCACCAGGGCTGTGAAAGCATCTGCCTGCCCACGCACTGGACGTGACACACGGACCTGCGGCTGAAGGAGGTTTTTCTTTCACACTAACACATTTTCAAGCCCAGTTTAATCTTTCATGAGCCTTATCCTCAAGTCTCCTTTCATTCAGATTTCTGAAAGTCTGATCCTCTAACTCAGGCATCCAGTTTTCTGTATGGACCCACCATCACCAACAGGGCTCCATCTCAAAGCCTTACTTACCATACCACAGCCTGCAAGAATTTATTTGTAGGTACAATGATGGGAAACAACTTCTCTGTCTCATACAGTCTTTGAACTAGACTGTGCCATATTTAAGATCTTCCAGGTCCTGTGCTATCTGCCCAAGAGAGCCCAGAAACTTGCAAACCAGAGAGAGCAACCTCATCACCTCAAGCTATGCCACTGAAATCTCAAACCAAACAGAACTGTATTGTTATCATCCTTGATAGCAGTGTTCCTGCAAACCCTGCCATATGACAGCAGTTATTGGTGGAGATGAGCAGACAGTGGGGTTGCGCTGGTGCTCCAGCTCTTTCTGGCATCCTTTCTGCTGCTGTGGTTGTCCACCAGATGTCAAAATCAACATCCCAAACACTAGCAGCTGTAGAAACCTCATGGTAGGATTTATACACAGGACCCAGTTCCAACAATTGTGCAGGAGTTATAGCCATAAAATCATGCTGCTTTTTTGTTCTGATCCAGAACTGTTTTGGCAGGATTTCATTTTGAACTTGAGGTTCTCCTAGACCTGACAGACCTTCAGAGGGCATGGGATTTGGGACTGAGCAAGCACAGCTGCTGGCCTGGGTTAGGGACTGGTTCCTGGAGCAGCTGCAGCTTGTGCATTCCACCTTTCCCTCTGAAACAGGAGCAACTGAGCACCTTAATATATTCAGGGAGAACAGGAGGCCGCTGCTGTCCCACAAAGAACCACAGATTACCAGAATGGTTTCGGGTCAGAACGGATCTTTTAAGGTCATCCAATTCCCCCACGCCATGGGCAGGGACACCTTCCACCAAACCAGGTTGCTCCAAGACCCGCCAACCTGGTCTTGCATGGACCATCCACTACCTGTCTGGACAAACTGTGACTTCTCCCTTGTCCTTGTTACCCAGAGAGACAAGAAAAAAAAGAATAGTGTTGAAAGAGAGGAGGGCAAAACCCAAACCCACAAGACCTCTTTCCTTTTCCACCCCACAACTGACAGAATCCCTTCTTTTCTCTTCCATCTTCTGCTTCTCTGCAGCACTTCAGCTCAAATGAACTCAGACAACTTTCACGTCCCACTTCTACCACCACTCAAGTGCCAGGATGACAAACGAGGCAGTAACTGGTACCTAGAACAATTTTGAAGTGGCCCGTTGCCCCTAAGGGTGCAGGCTGCAAGCCTTGCAAGAGCTTTTTGCACCTTACGTCCCCACCACAGGTTCCCAAGCTCCTCTGAAAGCTCTCACTGCACCAGGGCCCTGCAGCAGCAGCTTCACAGCTGAAGAAGCAAAGTAGTGTCCTCAAATCCCACAGCAAGATCAGGCAGTCTGTGGCCTCTCCACAGTGGCACTTTTACCCCAGCTCATCTTTAAGGTTGTTTTAAACAGCACAGGAGACAGAAAACTCAGATGGGAAGGGCATGGGAGGTAAATCCCAGAACCCAGCGTTCACACAGACCTGCGTGCACCATTTGGGGATGAAGCCTGCACAGTCTGGAGGAGGATCAAAACTGCAAACTACACAGTACTTTTTTGTGCTCCTTTCTATTATTCTCACCAGCCAAGGCCAAGTGTGCCTTGCAAGAAGGGGAAGACAAATTATAATGGACTCATTGAGCAGCCTGGAGAGCTGAGAAGGTGCCTACCCATAGATGTCGAGCACGCCGATGAAGGAGTGCTGCTTCACAGTGGTGTGCAGGGCCTTGTTGATGTGCTGCACAATCCAGTTGAAGAGCTGGGCATAGATGTGCTTGGCCAGGGCATTCCTGGCATTCACCACCTGGTGCAGGGACATGCTCTTCACGTAGGTCTCGGCCGTGGTGACAAGCTTGCGGTGGCAGAGCCAGTGCTGCATCTGGCTGTGCTCCACACCCAGCAGGCTGCAGAAGTTGCTCAGGTGCTCATCCTCGCTCTGGGTGGGGGAACAGAAGCAAAGTCAGCAGGTTGGTGACACCGCAAACTGGCATTTTAACACCCAAGTTCACAGATCTGTGCAAGAAATCGCAGCTTTTTATAACTGTCTAGGGAAGGCTGTGTCTCTCTGTGGGTGGCAGGAATGGGAAAGCAGTGACACCCATCCAGCTGTGCTAGTCCTCATGGACAGGGGTGGCACAGCTCACAGGGAGCTCTGGATGGTGGTACCAAGGCTTGGCTCTGCGCTGGTTAACCTTGAGCTCTCAGCTTTCACAAAGAGCAGATTTCCACAGAAAAAAGCATTCTCCACTTCACTCCTCCTTGAGCTGCAACTGCACTGTACCCCAGAGCAACCCCGATTATGCCTCAAACCAAAGCTTAGGGTATGCCATGACACTATGCCTTTTACAAAATAATTCCATTCTGAATAACAAAGTTATAAATCGTGCATCATTAGAAGGGCTCAGGCTTTGCACAATTAATAAAATGAAATGTGAACTTCATTTTCTTTAGTGCAATGTATTTCCCCACTCTCAAATTAAGGCAAAGCAGTTCTGAGTCTCTATTATGCTCAGATAGCGGGCATTGCCTTTTGGACAATGAGAAAACAATCTCCCCTTCCCCTGTGTAATAATATATATCTAGAGGAAGTAAATTGTTTCCAGTTAGATAAATGCTCTTAGAAATGCTGGATGGGTTTGAGGATGGAGAAAAAAAGTGCATTTTACAAGAATTCTAGGGTGTTTTGCTCCTATGATACCTTTTTGGCCACAGAGTCAAGGTTGTAACAGAACTGATTTAATACCTTGCAATTACATTTGAAAGTAATTAAACAACATGAGAGTCAATAATAGAACTAAACAGGCATGTGAAGCAGGCAGCTTTCACATATCCATGTTACCAAATATCAAGTAAATTACCCCCAGCATCCAACTCATTGAACACCACGTTATCTCAAAGGTAACATAAAATGTGTGCAGAACCCTTTTAATACTTTAATTAGGAACAAACGACCCAACCTGGGATGGAATAATTTACAGGACAGCATTTTCCATATAATTGCTTTATTTTTCCTCACCTCTGAACAAACACAGAAACAGAAAAACTGCCTCTAAGGTATCTTTAGTGTTATTTATTTTTGCTAATTAACTGTGCAGTGCTCTTTTGGCCACGTTACAAGCAGCAGCTCTGTGGGTTTGCCAGTAGGAAAGTGGTTGTAAAGCATCACACCTTGTGCTGGTGTCACCATCAGTGTCACCACTCCCCAACACCCTGCACTGGGTGTTCTAAGGAAGCAGGAAGAGTTACATGTGAGTTGGGCTGTAAGGGATGCAAGCAATCTTTGAAGGAGCTTGCTTGCAGGCTGGCTAGAGAGGAGGAATAATGCATTATCTCCTAGGACAAACACAGCAGCTAGGAACTTGTGATGTATTTTCAAAAAAGGTAAAGAAAACCAGGAGGAAAAGGGCTTTCCACCAAAGGACACTGCTGTGAAGCTCAACACATCAACATGGCCTGGCTCCTGAGCACAACAAGCTCCCCACGTGCCCCACTTCTGAGGGTGACCTACCGACACACTGCAGGCTTCCCCGTCTCGTTCCCCTTGGATTTCCAAGTTTCCCAGGTGCAGAATAGCAGCAATTATCCTAAAAATGGTCATCTGATGAGACTCCTTCACTCCTACAGAAACAATTGATAGCTAATTGTCACAACAGAAAATGAAACACAATTTTATTTGAAGGCACTTGCAGTGTTTGATTTCCTTCCCCGGCGATTGGTTTTTCAGAATCATGAGGCTTCTTCCAATAAATGCACCATAAACTCTCAATTTTAACACAGATGGGTTTAACGTACACAAAACCAAGGATGCTGCTCCACAGTCATCCAACAGGATCAGAGTTAGAGGGGCTCTGCAGCTTTCAGAGAACACGGAGCTGCTTGTCTGTGATCGCAGTCTGCTGACAACCAAAGCACAGAAATTACAACTTATTGCCAATGTCCCACAAAAAGAAGGGAAAATTAAAGCCCTGCACACGATACACAACGCCTCCACACCGGTGGCACAGCTGGATGCAGCAAGTCACCAGGGAGGTGATGTGGAGCTCTGTCTTCTTGTCCCCAGTGTCTCGACAAGAGCCACGTGTTGTGGGTCTTTACTGGGGATGTAAGATGTTATTGCTTTATATATTTTATTTTTATATTGCTTTATCTATTTTTCTGGCAGGATTTACAGGCATTCCCAGCAGGAGCTTTGCTCAGCAGCAGCCTGCACATGGCCTTCTTGCTGTATCTTGCATTTTTTTACGTCCCAGCTGGGTTTCTGTGCCCCTTTTGTGCTCAGGGCTGGTGTCCTAATTATCCACCCAAGGTCTGAGACATCACCTGCTGGTTTCTGAATTATCCAGAGCTTCCCCTTCTCTCTCTTGGGACTCTTCTGTTATCAGCACAGTGAGAAATGTTTCAAGGTTACCAAAAGAAGCAATGCTCTGCTCTTACTTGGAACTCTTAATTGGAGTTAAGCCTGGCTAGGATTGGGGATTTGCAGATAAATCTGACTTCTCCTTGCTACACACAGAAAGGCAAGACTGGGAAACAGTAGTAGCAATTTCACCAGGCCCTGAAGAGAAGCAAAGCTGGGATACACTAAAGGAAAATGAGGAAAAGCGGAAACAGAGGAGCACATTAAGAACAGGAAATCATCATCAAACTGGTCCCAGAGGAAGATATTCTCACAGTGGTTCCCATGGGTGAGCAAGGAGACAGGGGAGCTGCTTGGGGAGGCAGAGAAGGGGACCAAAGAGAAACTATACATGCCAAGGGGATAGGGAGAGAGTTCCCTGGGGATTAGTCCTGTGAGCGAGTTTGGAGCAACCAGGAATCACATTTTTTGAGCAATTCACAGTCAGAAGTCACGCAAGCTGAACAAGAAGAGTGTAAAGACAAGACCCCAAAGAGATTGAGCCCATCTAAAACACAAAGAGGACAAATTTTGGGGAAACGACTGCAGTTCTACAGCTTGCAGTGAGTCCCTACAGCTGCTCAGGGGATTTCACAAGCAGCTATGAACATGATGAGCTCCTCTCCCAACCTGTGAAATGGAACTGAGAGGTATGGAGACTGACCAGAATTTATAAACTTGGTTTCAGAAAAACATAAATAAACCGGGCAAGTTTTCCTTTCTAGATTGTTTTTCCTTTCAAAGAGCCCTGCTGCAGGCAGGGTACAGCTCTGCTCCCCTGCTGCCA
The DNA here is from genome assembly GCA_013397795.1 of Orthonyx spaldingii. NCBI lineage: Eukaryota > Metazoa > Chordata > Aves > Passeriformes > Orthonychidae > Orthonyx > Orthonyx spaldingii. Next base: position 315,512 of record VZTJ01006363.1, on the reverse strand, counting down.
GTGCGGGGGCTGGTCACAGCCACAGATTCCGCAGCTGCCATGTAGATGTGGACTCTGCACAGCAGGGATGTACTCAGCTCATTATTTCCAGGAATCAGCTACTGGGTACAATGCTGTGATCCAAGAAGTGACATCACCCTCAACCACAACACAAACTGAACTGCAGAGTAATAGCTCTTCTCCTGCTTGTAAACAGAGTAAAAAATAGCAAGTCAATACTGCAGTCCTGCTTTGACTTCAGAATGGTTTCTCTTAAATTCTGTGTCCTTCTCCATTTCACTGCTGCTTCACAGACAGCTGCTAGGAACACTTCTGTAGCTCCTACTAAAGAACAAAGTAAAGCCAACTAGGTCAACAGGAACGTTATAATTCAGGCAAAACACTGCAAACAATTGCAAGAGGCTTCTGCTGGGCAGGCTTCAAGCAGAGCAACCCCTTACCAAGCAGAGTGAAGGCATGCCTGGTTTTCTCAAAGTCAGCAGCATCATCCACGCCATCGATGGACGTGTCACCTCCCTGAGAAGTGTAGAAAAAGTCTTCAGCACATGCTAGGAGAGAATAAAGAACAGAAATACATCAGCAAGCAGCACTCCCCCACTGCAGCCACTCCCCAGGACCTGCACTGGGATGCTCCCTGTCCCCCACCCCTGCAGGGCACCTGTCTCCTTCGAACCACAGTCTGCTTAGGAATGGATGAAGCAGAACCTTGGTGAGGCACTGTAGCTGCTTCTTGCAGTGATGAAACCTCTTCCCCATGCACAGCAAGTTCAGTCAGGGCAGTGCTGTGGTGTACTTGGGATTCTATTAACAGCTCCATCGCATGGGGCATCCATTTCAAATACTGAGATGACTACTTCCAGTAATTCCTTAGCCTGTTTAGACACCCATGACTGATTTGGATATTTTAACACCTTTTCCACCTAAAGCCTTAAGCCTTGAGAGCAAAGGGAATGGAGAATGGCTCCCAGTGCCTGCATTACACCACTTAAACATCTGTGCTTTAGCAAAGTTACTCCAGGATGACACCTATAAATCCTGTGCAGACTGAGAGGCATTTCCAATGCAAATACAAGAAGAGATTGAGGGATTTATGTCCACTTAGAAAAGCTGCACATATAATTCCCCTCCTTGAAACAAGGCCCCACATGAGGCCCAAAGCAGTAAGACGTGTGCCCAGGGCTGGCTGAGCCCTGGCAGAGCCAGAGCTTCACCCCTGTGAGGCCTGGGGGAACCCAGTCCCTGGACAGCATCCCCACCCCACCCAGAATCAGTTCTCAGCACCAGCCTCAGCCTGTTTTGAACCAAGTAGGAGTCATTTGCCAAAACCCACTCGTTAACACAAGCATATTTCCCAAGCATCATGAATATCGAGAAAAAGCCTGTGTGCTCCACTCCAGCCTAGTGGTAACCTTTAAAATCACTGCAATCTGCACTTTCTTTGACTCAAATTGCCACCAGAAGCTCCCCGTCCCTTCCCAGCCCTCCCACAGGCTTCTGCATTAGCTGTACTTTCCAGCTGTAAAGAAAAACATTTAATTCTTTTTGACATGCAAAGCCCTGCGACCCACAGGTTTCAGTAATTCCGCTCATTGCTGGAGCATCGGGAACAAGGGGTGGAAAACATTGATTGGGGTCAGGCAGACAATGTCCCTCCTGGTCCCCCAGCACAACAGGAGCTCGTCAAGCCCATGGTGGAGCACATCCCATTCACCGCTTGATCTGTTGCTGCTGCACATCACCCTGCAAGATGCAGCCAGGGTTGGTGGTGGCTGATGGGACCGCGACATCAGCTTTCAATTTTAAACATCCACACTGGGATCTGTTCCTGCCTCAAGTCATCCCTGGTGTAACTGTCTTCAATCTCTATATTTTAAGATCTCCATAATTATTTTAACAACCACACAAACCTTTTGATTCACTGGAAACAAATAAAACACATTCCTGCCTTGCACCACTGTCCAGGCATCATTAAGCTAGACACCACACTTCAAAAGGCACTTGCATTGCACATCAACATTTAAAGTCAAATATTTACTTTCTAGTTTAAAATTAAGCCTTTAGGATCACTCTGACTGCAGCCAACACTGGTTTGCTCTGCCAGACTCATGCACGTTTCCAGACTTATTTTGTTTTCCAGCATCTTGCAACATAAAAGGATCTAACAACAATTCTTTGTATAAAAAAGACCCAAAGGAGAAGCAACAGCTCCTGTTTTTTAGATGGAAAAATATACATCCTCCTCCAAGAGTAATAAAAAGTGGATTTTCACACCAAGACACCTCTAGTTTTGTATAAGCCTTGGGAAGACAAGGTTGATGGGTAAGTACAGCTTACACGAGGAAATAAATCTGAGTTCTGACTAGTCATCTTTGTACAGGCCAGTAAATCCGAGGCAAAGTTGGAAATGAAAAACATCGCTCAAAAGAAAGAAAAATAAGTGAATTGTGCACCTCTGAACTCACAGACCACTGCCCAGCGCCAGCCATTCCACAGGCCAAGGCAGAGCCGGTGTCACACCGACAGGAGCAGCTCACAGACCCACCTCTCTGTCCCCACCGAGTGTGTGAGCAGCCTCACATCTGACACCTACGAGACCACTGTGGGGATGCATTTTTCAGCTATTGCAAGGTGAGAGGGCCGGAAACACCAAGGACACACCTTTGGAAAGAACTGCTTCTTTTCCAAGATCCGGTGGTACCCGTGCATGCTGTGACACAGCAAAGTGCCACAGAGAGCAGCTGGAGACTGACATGCACCAATACCAAATTTTGATTAGAAATGACCCAAGAAAGTTTCCTTGCAGGCTAATGGCGCTGGCACTCACTCCTCCTGCACTGCCAGCTGTCACCATTACATATTCATCCCTGAGACGCTGAAGTTGAGAGCTACAGTCACAACAGCACAAACATGTCCTGGGTGATGCCCCAGGACAGCAAAAACCTCTCAGCCTCTACTTCTGCCAGTCACCACAAACACAGATGATGCTTTTAGAGAGCTGTGATGAGTAAGACTGGTATTTCCTCTGATCCACATGTTCCCAAGAAGAGAGCAGCGGTTTCACAGCTGGAGCTCTCACACGTCAACTCATCTCCCAGACGGAGCTGAAATAATTTGTGTCTGAATTTTAAGATGCCAGCAGACATCATCATTACCCAGGGTATGCTTTTAAAAATGAAGCACATAACCATGGCAGAAACTCTTGAAAGCAGTTGAAGTGATGTGCTCTGTGTGGGCAGTGTGCCTACGCTGACCCAAAAGGCCATTAAGACAAGCTCAGAATTACCTAGAAACTGAAAGCCACTCTCTTCATCTGCCATTCCTATGTAGTCTGGATGGAAACTTGTGCAAGACCCTGTGGTGGGATCAGAACCTGCCTTGCTCACTGTTCAAAATACATAAAAAGCCTGGTTTAAGCCTTGTTTTTCTCTCTGAGCAACAGCAAATATTCTAGATAAAATAATAATTAAAATACACGCTGCACTCCCTGCTGCAAGTGCAAACCCTCAGAATCAGGTGTTCTTCAGAGACTTTCCTGCAAATCCTGCAGAAAAAAACCCAAGCTATTCCATGAGTTAGCCATTAATAAAAAAAAAATTCAAAGGACACAACCACTCCTGCCAAGACACTGGCCAGATCGGCCCACACTCACATTTGATTTAAAATACACACCTTATGCAAGCTTGGTAGAATATTAACACATGATCTCCCTGCCTCACCTGGCGTCTACCACAGCACGCAGTTTCACTGCATCTCTGCTGCCAATTTTTACAAAATCACGGAATCCCGAAATGGTTTGGGTTGGAAGGGACTTTAAAAGGACACTTCCACTACCCCAGGTTGTTCCAAGCTGCGTCCAACCTGGCCCTGGACACTTCCAGGGATGGGACAGCTGCTCTGGGAAACCTGTGCCAAGCCCTCCCCACCCTCACCCCAGCTGTCACATCCCTGGTGATGGGGTGAGCACACCTGTGCTCCATCCGGGAGCAGAAGCCCTTCAAGCTCATCTCCGTCCCCTCCTCCCACTGCACAGGCACACAGTGCCACACCAGTGACCTGCATTTCTCACCCCACCATGACCTCCTGTTGCCATCAGACCCAGGCAGCAGCCACCAGTGCACGGGGATGTGCCAGCACTTACTGAGTCCAAGGTCTTTGAATTCTGGAAGGCTTGAGGAGGCACAGAGCTGATAGAAGATGTGGTAGTTGCGCTCATCCTCTGCCTGGGGGAAAATACCGAGTTAGAAGAGGCACAGAGAGGTCACAGCAGTGCTCCCACCCTCAGACTGGTGCCCCCTGAGCCCAGGGACACCCTGGTCCCACCCCCTGCTTCCCACCACCGAGCCCCCTTCAGTGATACCAACGCAAGGGCTTTTTCCTTGCCACCTGGGAGAAGGGAGGTGCCAAGCCTGACCAACAAACGTTGCCCATCTGGCAAAGAAAGTAAATAACTCAATATTACTTTCCACATCTTATCCCTCTCTGGAATAACCAGGCTAAATGAGGCAGCAAGCATTGAGCTGCAAACCCACAGTACTATAATAAAAGGTGGTTTACTCTTCATGGCTTCTCCAAGTTGTCAGTTTTTGAGGATTTTTGTAGTTGGGGCACTTTTTTTTGTGTAAGGACAAAGTTTTTGCAGGTGCTTCTGGGCTACATCCCAAGCACAAACCAAGAAAGCTTCTCCTGAGCCTGCACAAGAAACCCAAGGGTTGTGCTGTGGCAGACATCAGCCTTCTCAACCCTTCTCCTGTCCCTCCTTTGTCTTCAAAACTGAACACTGCTGCCTGCAATTTGTTCTCCCTGGCTCTTTGTCTAACAAGTCTCCTGGGTACACCTTAGCCCAGGATGAGGGTCATCAGATTGGAATCATAAAGAACTCCAAGACTGAGTCTGAAAGACACATCTGGAAGCTGTGTCCACCAGGAAAGTGACAGGACAAGAGGAAACAGCCTCAAGTTGTGGCAGGGTAGGTTTAGGTTGGATATTAGGAATAATTTCTTCATGGAAAGGGCTGTCCAGCCCTGGCCCAGCTGCCCAGGGCAGTGGGGGAGTCCCCATCCCTGGAGGGGTTTAAAAGCCATGTAAGTGTGGCACTTGGGGATGTGATCACAAGGAGGATGGAGAGGGACTTGGGACAAGAGCATGGCAGGAGAGGACAAGGGGGAATGGCTTTCCATTGACAGAGAGTAGGTTTAGGTTAGATATCAGGAAAAAAATCATGGCTGTGAGGGTGGTGAGGCCCTGGCACAGGGTGCCCAGAGAAGCTGTGGCTGCCCCTGGATCCTTGGAAGTGTCCAAGGCCAGGCTGGACGGGGCTTGAAGCACCCTGGGATAGTGGAAGGTGTCCCTGCCTCATTGGAATGAGATGATCTTTAAGGTCCCTTCCAACACAAACCATTCCATGATGATGATTCTGTGATGGGTTCGGCCATGCTGGCTGGATGGGTGGAGTTGATGGTCCTAAAGGTGACCTCCAACCTAAATGATTCTGGATTCTATTTGTAAAGAGATTTGATTTTTTTTTTTTTAATCCATAGACAAGACCCAGACTATTAAAGTCCTGGAATACAGCACCCAAAAGAAAAAAAGGAAAAAGCCCCACAACTCCTCACCTGAAACACAACCCGAGATTTTTCCAGCAGATATGTCCTCATGTTGGCACCAATGATGTGGTATCTTTTATCAAAGCCAATCTGAATGTATTTCCCAAAACGGCTGCTGTTGTCATTCCTTGTTGTTTTAGCATTTCCAATGGCCTGCATAAAACAAACAAAATTAAACATTAAATTTTAAATTAATTTTTGAATTTTTTTAAACACTTCAATTTGTAATCAGTGTTATATAAACAGTCACAGGAGGATTTGAAGAAAACCCCTTCCCAGACGCAGAAGGCAGAGCAACAATGTGACTTTGGGGAGAACTCTTCACTGAAAATGTGGTGTGTCCAGGGTTTTTATGAAAGACAAATGCACATAAACAGTAACGAGTATTTGTACTGTAATTAAATAATCTACATCCCAACAGCCTCAACATTCCTGTTCTGCCTTATAGGATGCCCCCACCTTTGTTCAGAGTCAACATCAGCAGCTTCCCTGGATGGGTCTCCTTCTCCCCAAGCCCACTTGAATCAGGGTTTTTCTGCAAACCAGGCAGTTCTCTTTTATGGTTTTTTTCTGCATAGGCAATGTTCTCATCAATTTTCAATAAAGACAGGCACGTTGCCTGGCCTCAGCACTTAGAAATTACAGCCAGAACTGAACACATGCAGGAAAATTAGAGCAATAAAATTCTGGGGTCATACAGAAGAATAGTGTGCACTATGAATTTTTTTCTTGGATGGTTTTAAGTGTCCCCTGGTATTGCAGCTACATTTCACAGAGGCAGAGGAGATGGGTGAGGAAAGGAGTAAACTAGCAGGTTCACCAGGAGTAAACCAGCAGAAAATCAGTGCATTTTCCCCATCAGCCACACACCTGGGTGGCTGTTCTTACTCCTCACTGGCACCATCACTGGTTTGGACACTCCAGCTCACCCCCACCAGGCAGCAGGGTGTCAGACCACACGTGCTGCCTGTCAGGCTGGGTCTCACCCTGCATCAGCCACCACCTCTGTGTCTATCAGACAATTTGCCACGAGGCAATGTGATGGGAAGTCTCCCTAAAGGTTGAGCCAAGCCTAAGGTTAAGTACAGGACAACACCACACTCCACTAAAGCAGCACTGCTGGTTCCTGCCTTGAAAAGAAAGTCACATGAGTCTGAAGTGGTACATGGACTTTGGAAAAGCCCAATTCAACTGAAGGCACTTCATGACTCCAAAATCTGTTTGGAAAATGGGATTTAGACACTCAGACACTTATTTTCAGCATCTGGCCTCAGTGAAAGGAAACAAAGCTGCTTTTTCCAGTTCTTTTGTATTTATAAGAAGAATTCTTTTCCTTCAGAGCAGAATTTCCCTATAATGAGACTGGCTATTCTCCTATCCAACCTTTCAATTAGGTTGGAAAATCCCTTCAAGAACATTGAGTTCAACTTGTGCCCGATCCCCCCTTGTCACCAGCCCAGAGCTCTCAGTGTCTCTCTCCCTCCTTGGACACCTCAAGGGATGGGGACTCCAACACCTCCTTGGACACCCCCCTTCAATGTCTGACGACCATCCTTTCATGAAGAAATTCCTTCTAACGTCCAGTCTAAACCCCCCTGGCACAGCTTAAGGCTATGTCCTTTGGTCCTGTTGCTGTTGCCTGGGGAAAGAGGCTGATATGTGATTGATAGCAACAGAAAACTAAAAAAAAATAAAAATGCACTGAAATATCTCAAAAATATTAATCCCTTTCTTTTATATTCCATGTTTGTACAATAAAAGAAGGAGATTAGGGGGCACCATGCAGTGACAAAGGAGGAAAAAGATGATAAAACAGTAATGGTGATGGTTGCACTGCTTGGGCTCTCCACTCTGGAGCCCTATCAAAGTCCAGCTCCTGGAGCTGGGCTGGAGATACTTAGGCTCAGCTTTAAGACCATCAAATGCAGGTGCAATTGGAGTGCCTAAATCTGGAGCCTGTCAGTGTATTTCTCCATTTCAATCCAGCTCCAGGATGCCGTTATGCTGTAAATCAGACCTGTCTTGCAAGCCCCCAGGGGTCCTCATTGTGCTTGGGACTTATGGAGAGATACAGTGATCACTACAAGCAGAACAAAGGAAATGGTGCAGCTTTTACCTCCATGATGGGGCTGGAGGCCAGGACTTTGGCTTCAATGTTGGTCTCGCTGGCGGAGCCCCCAACGGTGGCGAAGAAGCGCATGGCGTATTTGGCAGAGACCGTCTTGCCTGCCCCCGACTCCCCACTCACGATGATGGACTGGTTCTTCTCATCCCTGGGGAGCCAGAGCAGCAAAGTTAATACAAGTTAAACTTCTTTAGGTTAATCCATTTTCTTGTCGGCTGTTTGCACCCTCTTCAGGTGTTCCTGGCCCCTCACCCTGTCACCACCTATGTTTTGGACACTGGATTTCTTCCGGACTACAAAAGTAACAGTGAATAACATGCAACTGTGACACTTCTCAGAGAAAACATAAAGGACGCTGAACACCTACAGAACATCTCCAGAAGCCTGAAGAGACAGCTGGAGCTGAGCCCCTGTATGAAGCACTGCTGCCTCCTTCACCCTGAGACTCTGGGACACCCATTTCTTATGCACCGCAACACCCAACCTCTGCTGCTGGACACTTGTCTGGAGAACTATTAACAGGCATTGGCCAAATATCAGCTCCTTACACTGTATATTTAATTCCCCCCCCAACTTCTTCACTCATGCATTCGAGATTTTGCTCATTAAAACACAGTCAACATGCGAAACTTGTTTTAAAACAGAGTCAATGCGTGAAACGCATTTAAAACACAGTTACCCAGAAAGATTCCTCTACACCCAAAACATGTTAAAAATAGTGAAGTTGTAAAATCAAACATCCTAAAATTAGGACAAAGAAGAAGTCACATGATTCTCTACGCAATTATATGAATATCAGTATTTCCACACAACTCCCAACATCTGGTTAAAACTTCGACAACAATAATACAAAGCCTGTCTCTGACATCAGACTCACACCAGCTACTCAGCCCTAAATCCTGTGAAATTGTGAAGTCAGGGATCTGAAGTGCAGAGGTACTTCACTAGATGCCTCCAGGGCATGAGACTTTGCATGGAGAAGCTCAGTGTGCACCATCTCATGCAACTCTTGAGCCTTGCACAGAGAACAAACTCCGCCAAATGCCTTTTTCCACTTGCAAAATTAATCATTCACACAAAACCCCATGCACAAGTCACCATGAAATACCCAGTCCTTTCCAGCACGGTACCCACCAGATACAGCCCAGTCATTAATCTGTTTAATGTGCTTGAGCTGCAAAGCAAAGAAAGGGCCAAAGCAGTAAGAGGAGTTCATTTTCAGAACTACATCCCTCCAGGAAAAGATTTGCTGGCTCCAGGACCAAGTGCCTCTGCTGCAGTGGGATTCGCTCCCCGGGGCATCATCAGCAAACGGCAAACCTAGCACCTCTGCAATTTGGCTGCAGGCTTTGGGAACGGCAGAGTTTTCACTGCAGGATTTGCTATAAGCTTCCAAAACACCCGAGCTCTTGGGTAAGCCGTAAGGACGTAATTGAGTATGTTTTTAAGTAAGATCAGCTTAAGCTTCCCAGACTCTGCCCCGGCTTTCATGAATCACAGCTGAAAGCAGGCACAGAAAATCCCATGCACAAGTACAACAATAAATTTATACCTTGCAGTTCTCTTGACATCAGGAAACACCATCAAAACACATTTCAATTTAAGATACTCAGTTAAAGTTAATACCAGCAAGAGATGAGGACAGACGCTAAATGATTGCCATGCAACACTTTTGTATTTCCAACAAAGACACACCACACCATTACTTCCCTCCACTGTCAGGGACAAACATCTTAATTCCTTCTAGGCTCAACGTAATTCATTTGAGAAAAAAACTCAGCCAAGTCACATGTAACATTTTGGTGCAAACCATGGCTTTAAGTCACTTTCAGCAGCAGAGGACTGACAAAATAATTTCCGGCTCTCTCTCTTTTTCAGACACCAATTCACAAAGCGCATCTTAATCCATCCCCTAGCAAGTTAGTTCTCCTGGGTACCAACCAACAGGAATGCAAGAGGAGCCTCCAACCACCCCAGCAATCAGGCAGCAATGCAGAAACTCGGGCTGAGAGGAGAGCACACCCTCAGCCAGGCAGTCAACATCCTAGAGCCCATGTTCCTGGTGACTCATCCCAGGTGGGGACAGCCTGGTCTTGCTAAATCACAGCGTGGTGCCCGCAGCAGGCCTTGGCAAAGCCACCCAGGCTCTCCCACAGCCAGCTGGCAGGATCCAGGCACAAGGCTGCCAGAGTGTTGGTCTCACACCTTTGGACTTTCACAGGTGTGCAACAAACCTCTCCTGGAAGCACAAGCCACCAGGCACGGGCACCCAGCAGAGGAAAAACAGTGCCAGCTCCACAGAGGGGAAGGGAAACTCAGCACCAATCCCAGAAGGGAGCTGGATGAACCCACAGCAGCAGTTTCTGGGCCAGCTGATGGCTGTCATGGGTTACCTCTGATTGAACTCTGGTTGAAGCACCTCCTCTGCTTTGATCAGTGAGGGGTGTTGTAAGTCTGTCCTTCCAGGTAACAAGTGAAAGGACGAGAGGAAATGGCCTCAGGCTGTGCCAGGGAAGGTTTAGATTGGATATTTGGAAAAACTTCTGCATGGAAAGGGTTGTGAAGCTCCAGCACAGGCTGCTGGGAAGTGATGGAGTCCCCATGCCTGGAAGTGTTCGAAACAAAGTGTGGATGTGGCACTTGAGGACATGGTTATAGTGAACATGGTGGTGGTGCTGGCTGACAGCTGAGCTTGATCTTAGAGGCCTTTTCCAGCCTTGATGGATCCATGATTCAGTGACTCAACCTCTTGCTGAGCTCCATCAGTGAAATCCCATGCTGGCCATCAGTAGGATCCAACAGACAAAATTCCTGTCAGCTGCCAAGGAACGGGCAGACAGAGGCTTTGATGTGGGCTGCACGGGTGGATGAACAGACTGTCCTTGGCCAGAGGTAAAGGAGAAGGAGAAGAAAGAGGTGACAACCAAAATCCCTGCAAAGGAGCTCTGCAAATGCAAAGCTGGCATGGCTTAGAGCTACACTGGTCTAAAAGTTACTTCAGAATTATTGTTTCCTACCATTCTCTGCATGACAGGTATGGCCAAGGGGCACATTTCACATAATATTTCCCTGGCACTTTTCTCTTAAAGCCAGAAGACAAAAGCTCCACCAGACTGGGAGTGAGTATTCAGTTAAACGAGGCCAAAATCTCACAAAGATGCATTACGTGGCATCCAGACAGCACTACTGCATCCAGACAGCACTACTGCAGGGTAGTATCTGGTAACCCATTCTTTTTTTATTTAAGATTCACAATTACGACTTCTTGTTACCAGTTTTGACCTCATTCACAACTTCTCTGTATCAGCTATTGGGGTGGGCCAGGCTGGAGAAGGCAGAGATCAACCCATCTGAGAGCCCAGCCAAGGACCAACACAAACCCACAGTTCCCCTAGGCTTCAGAACCCATCACAAAAATGCCTTAAAGTGGCATTCTGAGTGCTTTGTTCCTCCCTATGGCTTGTCTCTTTTTAAAACAGACATTTGCCAAAAAACACTGAGCCTAGTGACAAAACCACAGCCAACACAATTTACTGCTACTGCAGCCACTCTGCCAGGTCCCATTTTTCCAGAGTTTCTCAAGGATTTGCTCTAATGGCTGATGTGCAGCAATATGAAATGGGCCAGGTGGGCTCTCCATGGCACAAAAAACTTTTGGATTATATTAATAAAATAAAATAAAAAGAAAGCTGCTCTTAGCAGGCCACTCAACCTCCTACATTTGCAGTAATATGTCTCTTCTGGGTTTCTTTGGTGAGTAAGGCATGTTCAGACATTTATTTCCCAACTTCAAGAATACAAGACTTCAGCAATAAAAGCTGCAAAGCTTTTCCCTTCTTCAGTGTACAAGTTAACCAACTGCTGGTGCCAGCAGGGGAAGATCGATGAACCCCACGGAGCAGCTGGCAGCAAACAGGATGCTCAGGCAGCAGAAATGGTTAATGCCAGGCAGGAGGTGTTTGTGTTTAGTGTGGAATAAAATACACTGAAATGTTTGGCCACTGTGCAGGCACAGTGTGCAATACGGCTGCTTAAAATACATTAAATTTTGGCAGTGCCAGCACAGAAGAAAATTATTATTGGAAAAAAAACTGGATAAAATGAAGCGTTATGGGTGAATACTGCCTCTGCTGCAGCATGGCAGTGCTGTCCCATCTCCTGCTGGGTCTGGGGGGGGCTCCTGTGCACTTCAGGGCTGCCACCACAGCCTGTCATGCTGCTACAAAGTACATCAGGGCTCCTCCCGCTGTGACACACAGCTCAGGTGATGGTCAGCCTGGACAACCAACACCATGATCTGAGCTACACCCCCACCCATCAGAGAGGTAAACAAAACCATCAAGGAGCAGAAGTCCAACCGGAGCAAAACCCAGTACAGCTTCTTCAATGCAAGAGGCAACAGTAGCTCCAGAGGTGCTTTGGAGGTGGGCAACACACCTCTCTTCTTGCAATTACCCATCGAGATCTCACCCCCGGCCACACACATAGCAAGAGATGGCTAACATGCCTAGCACAGCAAAACTAAGAGGGGAGTCACTGGTGCTTTAACAACACATGAAAAATATAATGGAATCATAGAACTGCTAGGGTGGGGAAGGACCTTTACAGGCCATCTAGTAAAGGCCGTGAACATGGACACCTTCCATTATCTCAGGTTGCTCCAAGCCCCATCCAATCCAGCCTTGGACACTTCCAAGGATGAGGCAGCCACACCTGCTCCGGGCAACCTGTAAAAACTCCTTCCTTATATCTGCTCTAGAAGTCTACCAGATACAATTTTTTAAAGGCAACATCTAAAAGGTGCTGCCCAAGGCAAACAAAAGTCAGTTGGCTATGAAAAGAAAGGGCACTTCAGATCCTTTGCTGATTAGCACTGGCTGCTAATTACCAGCCTTTACATCAAGGGAACATATTTCCCTGCCTGTTTAAGCAGTCAGTCCTTCACCTGCAGCAATGCAGAGAATACTTGTGCCCTCCGAGGCACCTCCAAACAGCCTGGGAAAGGTGTGGAGAAGCATCCACAGCTCACGCTGCCTAGATGGACACAGCTCTCCAGCTGCATCAGAGCAATCAGACGTGTGGCACTGCTCAGTGTTTCCATCAATTTACCTAATTAAGCCGGGGCAGAACATCCCTGGAAAATCCTCACTTGAGAAAAGGGGATGGTGAGCCACGGCAATAAAAAAAGGTTTGAACCCAGGGATGGTTCTCACCACCCCTCTACCTGAGACAGAAGAGACAGGGGACACCTCAGTGCAGATATTTACACCCAGTACTCTCAGCCTTCAGCAACACTGCTTGAAAACAGTATTTGAACACAAATATACCCCAAACATGCTCCAGACATACATCACCAGTCAGAATTTTTCCAAAGTCAGCTTTCTTTAAAGCAATAATCTAAACCCATGAGAAGGGACCTGGAACATCTGGGATTTGTCTTCATAGTCATCCCTTCAGAAAATCACCGCTGGCACAAGCAGCTTAACTGTACAACTTCATCCTGGTCTCTGCAGTGGGAGCAAAACCAGCTGCACCAAAAACACAGCTTCTCCAAGGGGGACAAGGATCTGGAATAAATGAAGGCAGAGCCAGACCCTGTGAATAATTGTCAGGGGTCACTCCAGCTTTAATCCCAGATCTGACACTAATTCTCTGCGTTGTGGAACGAGTCAATAAGTCTCTCCACCATGGAAATCATATTTAACCTACTTCTTTCAGGTTGCTTGGAGGATTAGTGTTCATAAAGCAATCTGAAGATTAAAAATCCTTTAAGTACTGCAGTTTGAATTGAGCCTGACCACAATGAGAACACCCACAAAAGCCCCAATGCATTTCTCTGTTGACAGTGCTGCAAAGGCTAAGAATGAGCATAGCTACTGCATTGTGTTGTTAGAAATATAAAACATGCAGTAATTTAATTACCACTGGATTGCATCCCTCAAGTGCTAAGGACAGGGACGAAAAACTGAGACTGTCCAACTCTGTTTTCAAATGCATAAACAGAAGTTTCACTCTGGAGGTGAAAATCAGAGTGTTGCAGCATTGTAGCACAGAGAAAAGCAATCTCTGAAATGGCTTCCCAAGCCAGGAGATGTTCCCATTTCAGTGGGATAACTAGACTTTGGAGCAGCATCACTGCTGAGAGTGACAGCAGCTTCTTTTATTTATTGGCTCTAATTTGGGTTTTTAGAATCCCTGGCACTGTCAGTCAAGGCAAATCGAAAACCACAACTCAGGGGCAGTTACCCTTTTCCCTCAGAGAAACCCAAGAAGATATTTTGCATCCAGTCAAACAAGAGTGCTTAAGAACTTGTTCTCTGTTTACATTCTCAAGTATCAGCTGCAAATACACATTTGATGCTGCAGCTGCTGAAGCCAGTAGCATTCTGAGGACAGATTTTCACGTGCTACATGTTCATTTGGGTTGGTTTCTACGCTGTATCTTTCATAAATGGCATGGATTACCCTATACAACCTTTTTTTGGGTCTTCTTTTTTTTACAGAGAAAACTATATTTAATATAGACAACCTCTTTTTTATAGAGAGAACTTTTGGTACAGTGGCACATACTAGTGGGGAAGAATAACACTGTTTCACCAACAATCTACACCCACATCAAAGCACCAAAATACATCCCAGTCACAAAGAGAGAGCTGGATTCCAAAGAGGTGGAATGGCAGGAGTTGAACTGGATGATTTTGATGGGTCCCTTCCAGCTCAGCACATTCTATGATTCTGAGATGCATCACGGTGATGCTTTCCCCTGGGTCCACCCAGCACAGCTTTGGAGCCAATTTGCTCACACACCCCTGGGTTTCAGCAAGGAGCCAGAGAGAAAACGTAGCCTTGAATGTCTCAGTTGCTGGGAAAAAGCCTAAAAGCAACAGGTTGGCCCAGAATGGGCAAGGCTGAGCACGCAGCCCCATGCCTTGAGACCAGGCAAGGTGCAGCATTAACCTTTCCCTGCGCAGCGGCCACCGCCAGCTCAGCAGTGTCAGGGCTGCTCCCTCCGTACCACACTATTTAACACTCATCAGCCACGTTCCTAACGCCGAGATCAAACCCCAGGGAGCAGATCACGGCATCTCTGCAGAGGTCAGAGCACTTTCATGCGGTGCTCCAGCACTCCAAGCTCTCCAGGCACAGGCCCAGGCCCATTAATGCCCCTTCTCCCCCAAACGCTTTGTGCAGCCGGCTGGAAACGCCCCTCCAACAGCACAGAAAATCCTCAGTGCTCCAAGTTCCTGTGAAATGCTGAGCTGTCTCCAGTCTTTCCCTGCATTCCCGCAGGCAGGCAGGCTGGATGACCTTCTTCCAGGACTGATGCTTTGCGCACCCCGTCGGGGAGGAACACAAGCTCCTCGATCTCATGGAAATGAGGTCGGCAATTCTTTTGTGTGTTGTTCCCAACAAGAGAAAAACACGCACCCAGCCAGTTTCCTTAGCTCTCTGGCACCCTGATGCTCTTTTCTGTGCTGGGATCACACCACTGAGCATCCCTGGCTCCGGCCCAGGCCACCTGCAAGCTGCTGGAGCACTGCAGAGGAAGGAGGCTTGGGACTGCATCCTCCCAGAAAGCATTACGCACAGGAAAGAATTGTGGGATGCTGTGCCAACAGATCAGCTTTGGAGCACCAGGAGGACCAGTCAGTTGTTCTTCCACCCTGTGCTAGTCTCAGAAGGAAGGTCCTTCTGAGAGACTTCATCACCTCTACCATCCTAAGTCACTGCTGCTTGAAAAACTCCCACACTAGCATCTGACTAATTACAGTTGATGAACACTAGGAAAACCTCGAGATCTTCAGAAACCATGTCCTGGGTTCTCTATACCACAACCTCCAGAAGTTCACTGAGGATGTGGGGCAACAAGCAGTGGCTGGGAGGTGGGCAAGGCCAGTCATAAGTCTTTGGGCTCTGAGGTAATTACGCTGCTCATAAAAACTGTTCTGAATGTTTGATGATATTTGGTGTTCCAGCTTTCTCCCCTCAGAGCTCCAACAGTTCTCCTGCATCACAGCAGGAGATTAGGCTATTATCCCTCCATCCTGGTCAGTGATATTTCACACACAAACACACACACACACACACACACACACTCTCATCACTCTCAGTCAGGCACTGGCCTTTCTCTCCCTTAAGCTTTCCCATGCCAGTTCTATCCCATTTATGTGTATTTATGATTTTTCTATAAGGGCTGTCTCACTTATTATTAAATCTGCTAGCAAATAGCACAGTCCTTATTCTAAATTGCCAAAAAGAAAAAAAAAATTACATTTTAAAAAGTTCATTGGCCACTTATCCCCAGAGCATCTCTATTCTCTCCCACAGCAAGACCAAAGGGTCTCTCCTCCAGTCCTTGGGAAACATTTCCTGGAGTGTCTCCCAATTTATTTCTTTTCTATGTATTACCTCTGGAGAAGAAAAGCAATCCCTGAGGTCTTACACCAGCATGTTTATGGGACAGCTTTTGCAAAACCTACTCCCCTCATCCCTATTCCACTTTTAACTCTAAGCAGAAGAGAACCCCCCTCAGTTCTGCACCTTCCTAAATTGAAGGCTCTTCAGTTTTGTTTTTTTTTCTGGTACCCTTTTTAGAGCAGAGCTTTATTTTGGGAATGATCCCTGCTGCACAGCCCTGGCGAGCTGCAGCACAGCTCAGCCCCACAGCTCCCTGCATGGCCCCAACCTAGCCTTACTCCCCTGGAGACTAAACCCTTCCCTGCCTTTAATATAACACAGGATTCAGCCTTATTTACTGTGCCAGTCTGATTCCTCTTGCATCTCTGTCGGGGGTTAATCTCTCTTTTAACTCCTATCTGCTCTCTCTTTGTACGGCTTTAAATCCTCCTGTAAAAGCTTGAAATCTGAAGTGCTAGGAAAGGAGATCCCCCGCCGTGCCCATGCCCCTCCCTGAGTCTGTTTGCTTGTGTGCAGGGTTGTTGCTGCAATTTCTGCTCTTTTCCAGCTCCAGCATTGCCCTCACAGCAGAGAAGAGATCAGTGGTCACCTCAGCCAGCCCCAGTGGCACCTGTCTCTCTGCAGGACACAGACTTTTCCCCTGTGGCTCCAGGGAGCAGTGATTTTGACAGTGCGGTGCAAAGCCTGGGTGCACTAACTTCCAATAAAAATGGATAACCACTGCTAAGCAGAGTTAACTCTCTGCAGTCCAAGTGTTTGAGCACTTGGTGACAGAAACAGCATGTGAGCAGTGAGGCTGAAGAAAGGAGAAACCCTATTTCCATACAACTTATAATTCAGGAATCACACAAGACATGCTGAGCCTGGTTCGAGCTGCAGACACCAAGGGTTATCTGGTACCCATTGAGCTGCAGTTCAGACAAGATATGCAGAAGTTGAACTCATCCATCAAACCACTCCTTATTTTATTTCTTCTGCAAGAAATATCTGCAACACTGTGAGCAGATCCTCATGCTGGGAAGGAGGAAACTCCAGTCTAACCAACAGGTCACCACGACAATTGCCTTCCCACTGCCATTGCAAGGGTCTGCAGAGCCCTTCCATGCTCCTGGCAGGACATTACAATGTTCTGCAATTTGGATTAGCAGTTGCATATGAAACAGACCCAAGATATTTTTGCCTGACCACACGGAACAGCTTTGCAGGGATGTGAAACCATCAGCCTGATGGATGCTCCAGGGAATAAAGCCCATGGCACTTGACCCAGCCCATGCACTTCTCAGGAGGCTTTCACAAGTTCTTTATTACCCGAGATCTCTTCCATGGTAAGAGGTGAACACTGGAACTCTTTTATCTGACGTGGGCTGCTGCCGTGTCACACCAGTTCCGAGGCCCACACACGGGAGATAATGTTCCCACCACAGCGAGACCCAGAGGTGCTAAATGGAAGGGGCTGACAATACTTCCAATATTTGACTTATGATTTGAGCAAAGATCTCTGCTACCTGCTCCCTGCTTTTGAGACACGTTTGATGGCCTTTGCAGGGCCCATTCTTCCGCTCCATTGCCCACTGCACATGCCTCCCTCACCTAGTGCTGTTCAATTCTGTATACCATTAAGTATAATGCATGATTTTTACATAAATAAATAAAAACCCACCAAAAACACCCACAAAACAACAACAACAAAACTACAACAAAACAAAAATCACCATGAAAAAAAACCCGAAAGCATTAAGAAACCTTACTTGGACTAGCAGCTCCTGGCCTGTGCCCAGAATGAACCCAACTGGTACAAAAGGAAGAGACAGGGGCCAAAGACAGAAAAGTCACACAAATACATCCACTGCACTGATTTTCCTAATGGACTCAGCCCCACATCATGTGAAAACATGGTGACCACACTGACAAGTCGAGCTGGGAACAATTAAAATGGGGCTGCAGACACGAAGAGGAATATATAACTAAAAATATAACTAAAGCTCCCAAAGGCTGGGAGGCGGAAGCTGATGTTGCACTGTCACCATCCAAATTTCCTCCATGGAGCTAGCAACAACTAATGGATCACATTCATGGAGAGGGACAGGGGTCAGAGCACGAATCATGGAGTCTTTAAGGTTGGAAAAGCCCTCCCAACACCACAGAGTCCCAGCCATGCCCAATCCCCACCATGTCACTAGCCCAGAGCATTGAGTGCCACCTCCAGGCCTTTCCTGGACACCTCCAGGGATGAGGACTCCAACACCTCCATGGGCAGCCCCTTCCAAGGCCTGACCACCCTTTCCATGGAGAAATTCCTCCTGGTGTCCAACCTGACCCTTCCCTGAACTTCGCCTGAGGCCACTTCCTCTCCTCCTGTCCCTGTTCCCTGAGAGCAGAGCCCAAGCCCCCAGCTGCCCCCTCCTGTCAGGGAGTTGTGCAGAGCCACAGGGTCCCCCCTGAGCCTCCTTTTCTCCAGGCTGAGCCCCTTTCCCAGCTCCCTCAGCCACTCCTGGGACTCCAGCCCCTTCCCTAGCTCCATTCCCTGTCCTGGACATGTTCCAGCCCCTCACTATCCCTCTTGTCCTGAGGGGCCCAGAGCTGTCCCCAGGGCTGGATGTGTGGCCTCTGCAGTGCCAGCACAGAGCAGTGTGAAACATGCGCTGCTCAGGTCAGGCTGACTGCAACAGAAATGCAGGTTTGCAAGAGGAATTTTTGCCAGACTCCAGGCTCCTGCCCAGAGCGATGACACACACGGAAATTAGAGCCGGGATGTGGGCACACAAGGGATCTTTTGTTCCTCTGCAAGAAAAGCAAGAATCAGCCAGGGCATCAGCGGCTGTGCTGGTTCTCCATGTGACCAGGGCACAGCTTTCTGACTGCTCCCAGGAGGGCAAACACCTTCTGCAGTCCCGAGAAGTGGAAAAGACACCAACCTCACTGCACCTGGCCAGGACAGGACTGTGGCCAGAGGAGGTACCTGCACTGCCCTGCAGACAATCCATGTCCCAAGGCACTCATTGCTTCCAACCCCACAGCCATGCACAATCACTAAATGATCCATCCCTTCACCATCCCAACACTGGCCTCCAGGAGAAGCACTTGGAACAAATTAACTCCATGCTGCGCATTTTGTTTAAAACAACACTGTTTCAGTGAACCCAGTGTGTTTAGTCTCACACTGGGTATCTGGGGAGTTTCTAAAGAGCTGGTCACTGTAAAAATTAGAGGATGTCACATACAAATTTTAATCACCTGCCTTTTTTAAAATTTTTTTTAAGCTGTTTTACATGCAAGTGCTGCAAAGCAACTGTCTGCAAAACATCCTCTTTGGGAAAAGCTCATATTTAAATGGGGGTTTAAATGCGTGCTGAACCCACTGTAGGTGTTCAGGTGCTCTGTGAACAATTTTGACTCAAAAAAGGGATCATGTCTTGTTACACACCATCTGCAGCCCCCTTGTACAGCCCACCCATTGCTCTTTTTTCTTTTTTTGTCTTTTAGATTGGCATTTTTTGATGACAGGACAAAAACAAAAACAGGATGCCACACAGTCACCTGTGAAGGTGCCTCCAGTCCCATCTCTTGGGCACTGAGCTTGAGGCAGTGAGAAAGCACAGGAGCACGTCACTAACACTTGTACACACCTACTGTACACACATTTTCACCTCGCTCCCTCTCTCTACATGGCCATGGCATACTAGAAGCTCAGAGAAATAAAAATCTAATTACCTCCAATTTTTCTCATTTAACAGAGAGTCTTAGATTTTGTGCCCTTTTCCCTTGCCATCCACTCAATCCCATTCAATCCCCTCCACTAAGCTCTCCCTGTGTGCTCTGGGCCACTAATGGAGATAAAATATTCAGAAACCCAGAAGACTGGCCAGACTGTTCTCCTGCTCTCAATCACCTTGCAAGTTTGACCTTCTGAGACAGCAGGCTTGAGTTTTATTCCTGATCTATAAGGATGCACCAGGCATAATCCAGTTGTTTAAAAGCTGAACTGCAAAACAAGTGATGTTTCTGCACCAGTTCACGTTTAACAAGATATATCCCACCTCACCCCGACTGACTAAAGCTGAGCTACAGACACGAGGCATCCCACAGACTCAGCATTTCAGCTGAAAAAAGGGCAAAACCAAGTCCTTTTCAATGCCCTTTATCCATCACCTAGGAGCTATGCCATCCACACGCCCTGCTCCAACAGCTCCACCACTCTCCTGGAGCACCGCGGAAAAGCTCGGATCAAACTGCCAAGAACAGAACGCCCACCCAGAAGCTCTCAGATTTAAAACTCAGTGTGCTACATTTTAAGGCACATTTCAAATAACCAGGCAGATTCCTATAATCCATGTCCCAATCTCCTCTCAGCCCTGTCTGAAACCCTCTTTTGTACCCAAGCCTGCAATTACCATAATAACAGCCCAAAACGGAGAGCGACAGAGGAGCACCGAGCAGTGAGCACCTTGCTTAAGAGCTCTGAAGGTGGTTATTTTCCTGTCCCCTTGAAAACAGAGCAGTCTGAACCACCCAGAGGCAGCAGTTATCAATTATGAGTTGCTGTCAAAAGTAGCTTTGTTCTGATGAGGAGGAAGGCAGAGTCAAGTATTGAGGACTTGAGGTGTCTGTTAGCCCACTGCCTGCAAAATTACTCAGGAATGTGGGAGAAGAGTGTCTCCCCTAGCACAAACTTCAGCAGAAAAGCAAATTATTGCCTTGCATTTCAGACACTTGCCCAGGAAAACCCAGAGGTCTTGTCCATGCTGGTCAGCAAAACCCTGGTATCTTCTAAAAAGAACCAAGCAGCTTGCTGCTCAGTCTGGAATCACACAAGGACAAACTCCCAAGCCTTCCTCTTTCTACAGCCAGCTCCCCAAATTCCTGAACTTGTCTCAAAGTGGTTTTGCCCAAAGCACAAGTACTTGCAGGAGTGAATTGCAGGCTGGACTCAGTTTGGGTACAATCATCTAATCTCTGGGCATAGCAGTGCTCCTCCAGATGCATTTCTCGATGGAACTCTGGCTCACTTCTGATTAGAAAGGCATCTTAACTCACCACTAAAACCCAGACACAGCAGAAAGCAGGTTGCAACCCTTGGAAAATGGTTCAGTGCCTACTCATGCTATTAAAAGCCAGAGCAGTACAGAAGTCTCAGCTAAGCAACAAGCAAACATAAAAACACTGTGTGTGTCCAGACAACTATAATAAAACGATCCCTGGTACAACAATTTTCAGTTTCCTCTCCAATTCTCTTTTGGATGATGACTTATTTGTTAAGAACAAAATCCTACATCTGTCCTCAGCAACACAACAAGCACAGAAATAAATAAAGTAAAACTCTCACCATATCCATCTGGTGAAGACACTGCTTTGAAGCATCCATAAATATTTCCAAGTATCTGCCAGTCATCTCTTAATTCAAAATCACAATGTCTCCATAAAACAACAGCTAACATTAGCTTCTGGATTTAGTTTGATTATCTCACCAAATTATCTGAAATGTGGTTTCCTCTAAGCTATTAAACATGACATTTGCAGAGTGGTTTGAATTTCTTCCAAGAAACTCATCCAAGCAGCAACAAGAGAGGGATCTCCTGCCGAATCCCCAAGTTTCTGAGGACCACAGGGATCCCCATCAGCCCAACAGCCTGAGTGCAATAACGAGGTGAACCCAATAAGCAGAATTAATTAGAAATGCCTGACCTCCAGCACAACCTCTTTCATGATTTTGCTTTCATTGAGTATCTTGGAGGATTTCATGGCTTCTTTGCCCACTTTTGACCCAAACCCCCATGGTTGGGCCCCCACTGACCTGGCCATCTGCTTGTAGGCTTCCTCGGCCACGGCGAAGATGTGGGGGTCCATGTCCCCCATATTCTGGCCACTGTAGGTGTAGATGACATCCTGCTCATAGATTGGCAGCTGCTCGTAGGGGTTGATGGCCACCAGCACGATACCTTAGGGCAGACAGACAGGCAGATATATCACAAACCCAGCAGGGAGGTGATATTTCACGCTTTTCAGAGCTTGTGTTAGTTGCTTCAGTCAGATTTTTAAAATACAATGATTGGAAGTTAATAAAAAAAGGTGAGCAATGAATGGGGAAGGGCTCATAATTCTTATCTCAGCATCTCCTTCAAAGGCCTGTGCTTTGATAGCAGGGCAGTAAGCCCCTGTACAGCTACAGAGGAGATGCACAAAACTGGTGAGAAGAGCAAAAATATACAATAATCTCCATTGTGTGAAGACAGACTTTGCAGGAGGGGTGAGGAGAGATCAACACAGCCTGAGCGAGCACTTCAGAAAAGCAATTCCTGCGCAACCAGAGCGCTGCTAGACCCAAACAAACATCCTGGGTTTTCCCCTGGTTTTAATTGCAAGTAAAAGCTCCCAACAAAGAATGTACCCAAATCAAACTGAAATACATAAATCACAGGAAAGGAATGCCAGAGCCTGCTGTGAGGCTTTAATGTCTGTCTCCTCTCCAGCTCTGGGCACGCCGGAGGAGGCAGTGAGCTGGGAGCTAATGAGAGGCCAAGCCACGCCTGGTGCTCCCTGTGTGCTCCAGGGAGCTGCTCTGCAGCCAGGTGTTGACAAAGCGCCACCTCTGAGGAGTTTCAGGTCGGGCAGGTCTCAGCTGTCCCTTCAAGCAGCTCCAGGAGCACCTGGCTGTGGGGATGGGTGTTGTGCTCCCAGCCCCGCCAATTCAGGGCTCGGGCACACTTCAATTACAGAAGCACAGGAACTCTCAGCTTGTAGCAAACACTAGGAGTGTGACTTAGCCTGCCATGAAAGGCAAAGGTCAGTGACTGTGACCCTGCCCCTGCAGGACATTGACCCAGCTGCTTCACCTCCCTCAGCCCTGCTCCTGCCTGTTTGCTTCCCGGTTCTGCTCAGGTCATCCGCCAGTTTTCCCTTATTCACCAAAACTACCATGCAAACCAAGCTGAAGGGCTGTCCTCACTTCAGACAAGCAATTTCCTGCCCTTCTCAACCACTTTATAACCAAAGCACGAGGTATGCTGCACCCTGGCAGGGCTTTGTAGCTAAACCCACACAGCCCAAACCCCTGTATATCCATTAATGCTACGCTCGAGATGATCATGAACCTTCATGAGAAGCTGCACTCATGAAACCTTACTGATTTTGGGTGAGAACAGGCCTGCAGGTGACTGAAGGCACATGTGAAGCTGCAAAAGGCCACAAGTCATGCCAGTGGTCCAATACTACACATCATTATATACTGAAAGTTAACATTACCAAGAGCCACAGAGGCTACATAGTTCCAGGACACTGTTTTAAAAAGTCATCTCCTCCCGCCAAGCATTTCCTCAACAACCCTAAACTGCAACACTACATCACAGCCGTACACACCAGCTTTAATAGGACAAGGGGGAATGGCTTCCCACTGCCAGAGGGCAGGGTGAGATGGGATATTGGGAGGGAATTCCTGGCTGTGAGAGTGGGGAGGCCCTGGCACAGGATGCCCAGAGCAGCTGTGGCTGCCCCTGGATCCCTGGCAGTGTCCAAGGCCAGGCTGGATGGGGCTTGGAGCAATCTGGGATAGTGGGAGGTGTCCCTGCCCATGGCAGGGGGTTGGAACAAGATAATCCTTAAAACCCCTTCCAACCCAAACAGGTCTGTGATTCTAGGAATTGCCTTCTTTCCTTTTTTCTTAATTTTTTAAGTTGCAACTTGTTGCTGTGCGGTCACAGGTAGATGCTGTCCTAAACAGCTTTGGGAAGGCATCCTCCCCAAAAATCACAAACCCAAGTTCACACCTGCCCCCCTGCTGCTCTGAATTCAGGAGTTAGATGACTCCCAAAGCCATGAAGAAAAGGAAGGAAACAGCAGCGACAGAAGGTTTTTTGCATTTTTTCTGGAGGAAAACCTGATGGACATTCCTCAGTGGGATCATTCTGTCTGGCATGCTGCTGTTCACTGGTTTGCTAGGTCCTACTTTTTCCCTGTGGGCACTGCCAAGCACACACAAGGTTGGCCTCAAACCCATCTGACAAGGTGCTCCCACTAAGAGCAGATGGACCATGACCTCAGCAAGTTCACAGTGCACCAGCCCTCAAAAACCAGCTGTGGCTTTACATCCTGGTGACACACACTCGTGCCTCCGACCCACCCCAAACCCACAGCCCCCACACTTCCCTCACACTGCAGCCTCTGGCTGATGGTCTCACAGGGTTTCTCTGTGGCCCCACAACCTTCCAGGAGCTGAACGTGTGGTCTGGACACTCACCACAGTAGGTGTAGATGTGGTTGGACTCGAGGAACCTGACTTTGAGGTTGTGCAGGACCGCAGGCTCATGCAGGTAGCTCAGGGCTGTCAGGTCATTCTGCCCCACCAGGATGTCTGGGTTGCGTAGGAAGGGCAGTTCATTCCCTTGGAGGTCGATGGGATATTCGTACAGCTGGAGAGACACACATGAGGAACACAGAAACACAAAAAACAACAGCTCCTTTAATGGCTTGTAACTTTTCCAAGCATAATTCCTGCTTACTGTAAAATACTTACACACCCTGCTCTAAATTAAAATAAAAGCCTCTTGACAATAAATGCTATAGGGACCTGGATGACAGACTGTCAGGTGACAGGTCACCCCTCTGGTAATGGCTTTGAGCTGACCATCACATGGTTATGGTGGACACTGATGATCCACAAGCACCAACCTGGGCACACCAGAGTCATTTCCAGGCCAGCCTTGGCACAAACAGCCTTTAGCCAGCTCCGAGCAGTGACAGGCACCATACAGAAACCCACAGCTTCATCTGATCTAAGCATCTTCCTGCTCTCAGTAAAGCAGCCTCATTCCAAACTAGACCACATTCTTACCATCAGAGAGATTTCTCAGCTCATTTTTAATTTGAGTTACTTTTATACCCAAAACCTGACACCCCTTAAGGCAGAGAGGACATGGAGAAGCACAGAGTCCCTGCTGCTGAAGCATGTGAGGAGCCAGGTTACGCTGCTGAAGTTGGCATATGGGCAGCCTTATGCTGTTTTTGACTCATCCCCAAATGAGCAACAGAGCCAACAACTAAAGAAAAAATGAGAGTTTTTTCTTTACAGAGGAGGGAAACAAAATTGCCAGTGATGCTGCTTCCCACAGGGTGCCTGAGAAAGGAGGCCTGATACTCAGCTGCCATCAGAAAGGAGGAATCCAAGATTCCAAGCAAAACCACTGCCACTGCATTGGATCACAGCCCGTGCAAACAGTACAAGGAAAGCTGACCCAAGTGCACAAGGACAGGCTCCCTCAGCATGTCTGACAACCTCAGGTTGGTTTTATCCTCCAATTCCACATTGTCAATGCCAATTTTCAAGAGTTTGCACTTAGTCTCACATCTTAATGGCAAACACACCAGGGATGCCTTGTGATATTTGAAAGTCAGCTCTTCATTCGAAGGGAGTACTCCTGCATACAGAGCAGAGCCAGAAACCACGAAACCCATGAAAATTCACTTAAAGCACAAGGACAAAAGGAAGCACTGAACAGTTGGGTAATGCATGTTGGCTGTCAGGAACAAAAGGGTTTCTACAGCTTTGAATCCTCTGAAGACATATGTGCTGGGTATCTCCAACCTCATGCACACAAGTGCTGTTCCCCTTTGCTAGAGCTTTGCAGTCGAACATGACATAGATCCAGGCAAGACTTCATACAGAAAAGCATCAAACAGGGTGCTCCCAGAGACCTTGGGTCTCTTGCCCAACCCCAAAATGAGATGTTCCATGTTTCACCACGACAGTGACATGCTTATTAAGCTACTACCCACAACAACTGGTAAGCCTTTCATCTCCATGTACTTTAACGTTGCTGGTCCTGAACTCAACTGCACAAAAAAATTAGACCTTGCAGGACTCCTTAGCCCCTTTATCTTCCAGGGAATTATCCAGATTAAAAAGGAAAAAAATAATTCCCGCCCAAGTACTAGAACTGCTGGAAATTTCAACCAGGAAATGAGGGTGTGGGTTGTAGCACTCAGCAATAGGAGCAGATGCACTTTGGCAGCCTGAGCACAAGTGGAAGAAAGGAGCCCCTGTGGGTGAGACGGGCACCCAGGCACCCATCAGTGTCCAGCTCTGAGCTGCCAACACAAGGAAGGATGTGGAGCTGCTGGAGTCAGTCCAGAGGAGGCCACGGAGATGCTCCCAGGCCTGGAGCCCCTCTGCTCTGGAGCCAGGCTGAGACAGCTGGGGGTGTTCCCCTGGACAAGAGAAGGCTCCAGGGAGAGCTCAGAGCCCCTGCCAGGGCCTGAAGGGTCTCCAGGAGAGCTGGAGAGGGACTGGGGACAAGGCATGGACAGGACAAGGGGGAATTACCTTAAGCTGAAGGACAATAGATTGAGGTAAGATATTAGGAATAAATTCTTTGCTATAATGGTAGTGAGGCCTTGGCACAGGTTGCCCAGAGAAGCTGTGGCTGCACCTAGAAGTGTCCAAAGTCAGGCTGGACAGGGCTTGGAGCAACCTGGGATAGTGGAAGGTGTCCTGCCCATGGCAGGGGGTGGAATGGGATAAACTTTTAGCTCCTTCCAACCCAAACCATTCCATGATAAGATGATGATTCTATGACTGGTGCTTCCAAGAAATTGCAGGGTGGCATCTGTGCATCTCCTCATCCAGATTTATCACTGGGGAAAGTAGAAAGGCATCAAGCATCCCCCATCCTTTATCCTCCCCAGAAAGCTGCCCTACGCTGAAAGAGCAAACCGGACAGGACGATAAAAGCAGCCGAGGCTGAGCCAGGAAGGAGCAGCAGCACCAAGCACTGAGTGCAGATCCCAACATCCCAACAATGGTCTGTGCAAACCTGGCAGACACACACACTGCCAACAGCCCTTGCTTGTGCTGCTCTGAAAGAAAAACTGTTTTGATGAACTGCCTAATCAACCACATCCCATTCCTGTTCTTCATCTTCCCATTTGGCAATATGGTGAAAATGCTCCCCAGGGTGTGGAAATGGCTGGCTCGGAGGGGATGGGAATTACTCGTCCGGCTCAGAGCATGTTGAATTTGGAGTAGGTGGTCTCTACTAACTCTTCTAAGCAATGGAGCAGAGCACCCTCTCGGACAGCTCACGAAACCACACCTGCCCGATGAAGAAAGGTGGTTTAGGTGAAATCCTTCATGAAAAATGTACTTATTCTTCCTGCTATGCCAGGAAGCTCAGGGTGGGCACACAGCACGGCTGCTCCCTTCCCATAAACCAAATTCATGGCTGATGCAAATGCCATGGTTAACTTCATCTGCAATTCCCTGCTGTCACCCAGCACCCCTCTCCACGAGGCTTTTGTGTGGAACAGAGAGCAGCTGCTCCTCCCCAGCCTCCATCCTGGTCTGGGGATGATTTATTGCTGACTGCACGCACGCTACAGCCAGGACTGCTTGTGCATTTGGAACCAGCGTTTGCTGGGAAACATCTACATTTAAATGAGTTTCGTTATTTTCTCTTTTAAAAGCTTTTCTTATTTAAAAATAAAGCAGAGAACAAAGAGTTTTACGTAAGATTATACTTAGAGAGAAGAACTAAGGCGTGGAGAAAGCTGTTGTACAGCAGTCACCTCTGAGCCATGTGTGGGTTTTCCATCAGTACCCGAGGTTGGATAGATGCCACCAGCCATGCTCTCCACAATTTGTGCGGCAGCAAAAAGCACAAACTGGTACTTCTAACACACTGCTGCTATTAAAAAAAATACACCCTGATATCACAAACTATTACAAGTTTGCCAGGAGATGAAAAGGGATGATGGAGGTCAAGGGCTTTTCTCACAACCTACTGTAACACAAGTGTCTAGGGAAAAGCTGGAAGTAGTAAGGCAATAAAACATATTTTAAACTACTTCACAGAAACAATGAGATGGCTCAGGCTTCTTCACACATTAATTCAAAGCTTTAAATTACTAAAAAGAATAATGACATTCAAAAGCTTACAGTTTCATCTTCAAGTTTGAGTTGGAGGCTTTTATCTCCCTCTTTGTAATCCTTGATAATTTCTGCCGATCTCCAAACTTCATCAGGGTCAGGAATCCAAACCCTAGTGTACTGGAGAGGTGAAAAAGAAAAGAAAGAAAAAGTTTAAACATGACAAAACCTCAGGAAATTAAATGAGAAATAGATTAATTCACCATTAATACAGTCTTACACTCACTGTACCGTCAATGCAGCTAAACCATTTATTTTAGTAAAAGAAAAAATAAATCCAGTTTTAGTTCTTGGGGTAAATTATAGACCAGAAGTCTAATTTTTCAGTGTAATTTTCTCCTGGACAAGGTGTACACTGGCTTGTTACCAATCTAACAAAGCAGTAAAGTCTCGAAGTAAATGTGGGATTTAATTTCCCTGGGAAAAAACAGCCTTCCAAAAGGCTTTTATGAAATAACACAATCCACCCCTAGCAGACCCTACACCAAAACATGTTTATTTTGCACAAAACAAGGCAGTTTGGTCCCCACAGAACAAGCCCTGACCCAAACCCACAGCCACGGACCAGGGCAGGCAAACAACAACACCAAGGCCAACTCCTTCAGTTGGAGGCGAACACACAAACAGGCTCCAGGACCACACTTAGATTTAAGTGAATTAACAAATTAGGTTAAGTTTAACCTTTTTTGCATCTACAAAGTTAGGGCCACCAAGGGGGAATCCCCAAGGCAGACCTGTGCAGCGCAGCCCAAGTGCCCATGAGGGCTTTGGTTGTTGGACCCACAAAGCCGTCCAGCCTACACTGTCAACAGGAACCCTTCAACAACCACTGATTTATGGGATTTTTGGGGGCATCTCTCCCCTCTGTTCTTCCTGTTGATTGAAATAAGACCCACATAACCTTATTCGTACTCAAAACACCAGGAGCTGGAGGAAATCCCAGCAAATCCAAGCGACAGCAGCACCAGAGCCCCAAAGGTGGTTGTTGCCTTCATTTCAAACCAAACCCCAGCACAGAATGTTCAAGTAACATTTTGTTGCAACCAACGAGTTAAAACAGCAACAGCCACCACCTGACAGGCCACTTTGCAGCTGAAATGCAATAGATTTTACACGTCATCACACATTTTTAGAGCTGCTCAATAGCTGCAGCAGCAGGAACCTTTAGATGTTAAGGGAGCCACACAATTGTATTCCCAGAACAACAGTTTTACCAGGGAGTGGGGGAAAAGATGTGAAAACTTGAATTTTCTCAGCACACCAGCTCTAGCACCCCATGAACCTTCCGTGCTCCCCCTGCCACAAAGAAGAGAGGCTGCAGTGGGGAAGGGGCTGGTTGGGACCCCTACCAGCCCCACCACTGTGGATTCATCCAGTGCCAGCCCTCTGCTGGCAAAAAGCAAGATTCAGACACGCTCTAAAAGTGCCCAGAATAGCCAAGGATCAGGATGTACCTGGCTCAGGGCAGCTTCAAACACAAGGTGTTGCTGGTCTTGGGAACCCTGCAAATTTCCCACCTGCACATGGGGCTGGGCTGAGCCCTGGACCTGCCTGGACAGGCAGCTGCAGACAGGGACACACTGACCCCAGAGCAACCCAAAATGGGGTGCTCATGAATGCTTTGTAGGTGAAATTTGGGTACAGCTCCAGCAGCAGCTAGAGATCACACGGGCCACCCTCAGCAATACACCACCAGCCACAGCCAGGAGCCACCCAGGTGTGACAGGAGGCTCTGAGGGTGACAGTCCTCAGCATCCACTGCCCACAGCCTGGTGGTGGGAGATTCCACATCCCACCAGCCACCCTGACCACAATACTACAGAGTTTTAGTAACAATAATAAAACTGATTTTCCCAGACTTTATGCACACACACACGTGCAAGGGGCCACGTAGGACAGAATGCACCAGGGCAGAGGTGCTTGCAAGGCCCCAAGAGCCCTGGGGACAAGCCCTAGCTGGCAGATCCCAAATGTGATCAAGCGCTCCCCACACCGAGTGCTTCCCATCCTGCTGCAGAGCCAGGGGCTGTTAGCACAGGCTGCTGTGAATGCACTTCCCCAAGCATCTCTAATGCTGTCCTCTCGTGCGTGCACACACACACCCCCAAAAAGGGGGAACACCATTCATACTGTTGTGCTTCTCTACCGTCCTCCCCTCCCTGCTGTGCTCCTGCAAGTGCTCGGCCCTCCAGGCAGGGCAGGCTGCTACACAAACCCCCATCCAAGCCCCGCCTTTCACCCATAAATCCCAGATACATCAAACCACACAGCGCTGGAGTAACAGCACTTTGTCACTGGTACATCATTACAAGGCCAGCTTTAATTAGAACCTGATGAGGCTTGGGGGCAGCCCTTGGTAGGGTCAGGTTGGGCTCACCACCCTCACCTCTCCTGCATTCCCTTCCTCCGACCTCTGCAACCTGCTCCCTCCAAAGCAATCTCACAACCCCTCTGTTTGACAAGGAACCCACACAGGTCAGAGTCACCATGTCACCAAAACCAGGGCGCTGGCAGGTGCCCACCCAGGCATGGGGAGAGCATCCCTGTGAGCTGCTGCTTCCATAATCACACCTCCAGCATCATTGTACCACTCCATGGGCCTTGTCTGGGCTTCCTGAGAGCTTTAACAGCCTCTTGATCTTCTGGAGGAGCTTGTTATAAGGGAGAGGGCACACGGGTCCATCTCAAAGCGCTGGAAGTGAAGGATTAACTTGACTTTGGGCTCAGGAGACACAACCCTGGGCAAACCACTCAACCTCCAGACACTCCAGTGTTTCCATATATTTTCCCTTTCTTTTTTTTTTTTTTAAGGAAAACATTCCTTCAGTCCTCGAGTATGCCTTTAAACAATATGCTAAAATTAACTAGAAATAGCTCCGCATGCTCAGCCTCTAAATAAAAAAACCCAAACAACAACAACAAAAAAATCTAGTTTACTTTGTGATTTTTTTTAACCAGATCCTCAATAAAACTAAAGCCATTCAGTGCTCTTACAGCCTCTTGCATTATTCCACCCATCTTAAGCAGAAGCTTAATAAATTCAATCCCCACCTCCTGATTTGATTTAGATTTTAGCAGGCTGCCACTGCAGATGCAGATTAAAACCAACACTAAATTAGAAGAGGCAGGTCTTGTTTTACTGTTTCAGAGCCCTCAGTGCTGGCCAAAGGCACTCCCAGCAAGCTCTGGGCAATGTGCTCCATCACAGCAAGAAGAGACGCAGGTCTGCAGGCAAGGAGTTACAACTCCATGGACAGAGCATCATTTTCATTACATTCAGAAAACTGTATAATCTTCCATTAAGTAAAAAATATTAAAAACTAATGATCTCAGTTTCCTCTGGGCCGTTTGGCGGTTGCAAGTCTTCATGGCAAGCTGAACATCAGCAAATCCATCTTTATTATTACTGGTTTTTAATCCCCTGAGTTATTTCAGGAATGCCAATACTCACAGCTGACCCTGGGAAGTTTTCATTGCTCCTGGGTCAAGGGCATTTTTCCAGGAGCATCCTTCCAACAAACTGCAGATAGAGGGCACGGCAGAAAACCCACAATACTGGCAATAAAATAGCAATAACCACCTCACCATTAGGAATTCAGTAACAAACGTTAAGATACAGTATCTCATGACACAGGTTCTTCTACACAGGTTAAGAAAATACTATGAAAGGACTTGAGCAGAAAACAGAAACAGTGCTTTTTCAAAAAAATCAAAGGTGAACACATAAATGTTAACTAGAACAAGGTGGAAATTGGGACAAATGTCTGTATATTTTTCTCTGTAAAGAAAGCACACTTCTATTTTTCTCCCTTTGCAGTGGGCTTATTGCTAACCTCATTCTATATTTTTCTACCTCGATGGTCCCATATTGCTTTTGAAGAGGACAAAAAAACCACACAAAAGAAAAACGAACACAAGCGTCAGCCCTGGCTTCCCGAGAATATTTCTGTTTACACTTACTGCATGTGAATGGTTAAGCAGCTTACACTGAAACAGACCAATAACCACCCTCCAGCCCTCACTCACAAGCTATCTATTACTTAAAGTTTTCCCAAACTGTTCTTCTCAAGTAATAGGAAAGAACAAGGTGTACTTGGAAAGAGAAGTGGTCATATCACACACTTAGGGCGTCATTTTCTCTTCCCTATTTTCCTTTTTAAACTAGTATCAAAGATCACTCCACAGAGATAATTGAAAGAAGCTCTTGCAGAAATATTTTTAAAAAAAGAGAACTTGACTTACAGCCCCTGTATGGATGCCCACAGCTTCTCTCTCAGCCTCTGTGCTAAATCAAACAAACTTCTCTTCATTAATTTTCATTAATACAGCCCTGGGCTGAGCTGGGGTCACCAGCACAGGTGGTTTGGCCCATGCATTGCCACTGTGCCCAAAGCAGCAGCGTCCCATGCTTCCCACGAGTTACAGGTGGTTATTGAAGGAGTTACTTTGCTGTGGTAAACGTGTTTGTGCAAACCAATCGTGCCTGTGGGTGCTGGGAAGAGCCACTGGATGTGTGCTGCCAGGAGAGGGGCACAGAAAGGGACCAGCTCCATGGCTCTCCTGGGTGCCCTGCAGCCTTAAAAGTTCCCTTCTGTCCCACTTAGCAGTGACTTAGGAGAAAAATCTGCTTTGCCCGTGATGCAGCAAGGCGCAGGCGAGGTGCTTTGGCAGCGGGGCAAAGTATCTCCATTAAGGGACCTGTGGATCATTACCTTTTTTATTATTATTTACAATACTGAACACCGACGCAGATGGCAAACCATAATCCTCCCTTTCATATCCCTGGACTGAGATTTTCATCCCAGGAGCAATTTCTCCCCTGCCTGACAGACAAGCAAAGCCCATATTTAGGTCAGGGCTCCCCAAGCTGTGCCATGACTCCAGGACCTGCTGACCCCTGTGTCTCATCCTGGTCTGGCTTCTCCACCTGCTGCCAGGTACTACCAGCTGACAAACCCTCACACGGGACAGGAGGGGGTGGCAGAGGCTGTCCCTGCTTGGTACAGGGCGGGCAGGGATGTCCCAGTATTGCACATCTCTCCCCTGCCCAGTGCCAGTACCTGATGCTGGGGGGGAAAAACACGAGCCCAGCATCTCCAGCATGAGCCCAGAGGGCATACTCACAACAGGGATCCACTCACAACAGGGAGCTCTAATAGGAAAAGACCAACTTCCTCCTCACCCTAAAACCCCACAAACACTGAAAGGAGAGGTTATGAGTGGCAAATCAACATTTCAGCTTGGAGTGGGGGGCACACACTACAACAGCATCATTCTATAGGGATAGGGAAAAAAACCAGTAGCGTTTTACCTCTTAAAAAGCACAAAAACATCATTTTGAGCTACAGAATGCAAGTGTTAACGTACTGAGGGTGTTAAATGTAAAGGAAAAGATGGTGGCACACTGCAGGAGCTTCTGTAACATCATGTAATTCATCAACATGAGAACGAGCAAATTGAGTGTTTCCTGGGGCTGATAAAAAACATGCAAACCCAAGCAGCAGAGCCAAGTCAGATGGGCATTATCTACACCATCCCTCATATTCCCCACCATCCTCGAGCTAGTGGAGATGGACCCTGGACAAACACACTAATGCACACCCAGATGATGCCTCCTTTAATGCAGGGCTCCTAAACTTTGGGGAGCCTCTCTCCATCCCAGAGCACTACAGGGGTCCCTGAATTTGAGCAAACCATGTGCTTAACTGATGCCTTCAAGGCACAGGGATATTTTCCTGTCCCCCTGAAGAGCTGTCACACTGAAGGATGGCTCCAAGTCTCCCACAAGCACTAAATCTGTTCTATTTCTCCTTGCGGAATTTTATTCCCCTGCCCAAATTAACTCCAACAATGATTTGCATAAAACATCACAGCAGCTGAACAGTGCTTGGACAAGCAGCATCTGCAGCATTTATCCACTGGCTCACTAGAAGCATTTCTAATGAAGGGGCATTTAAAAGCATTCAGTTCATCATTGCACCAACTTCATGTCACCAAAGACAGACAGAAAACTGGCACTGAGCACGGGGGGGCTGCAGGCGAGCCCTGACACCAGGATAGAAATAGTAGGCCTTCCCTTGAAGGCTTTACTTTAATTAGGTGTGATTTTCAGGATGATTTCCAAGACTAATCAATAGTCTTACATGTAACTAACAGCCAACTTGTGTGTTCCCAACATCTCCCCTGTCACTTCTTCTGTGGCATTTCAGCGTCTCTCGTTACTGCAGGTTTAATTAAGAGTGACAAGTTCAGCGTCAAGGTCTTGAGTGCACACACAGCCCCACTCTCACTGCAAAATTCCTCTTCCAGTAAGTCATCAGATGCTGCAAAAGTAGGTAAAGCCCCAGGTGCTTCGGGACAGTGCAAATAAAGGATCTGGTCTTAATTTGGGCTAAAAAAGGCAGTCCCTCCTGGGCTGGGACGCAATTGTCTCTTGGGCTGTGAGATCAGGATTTGCTCTGGGCAGTGTTAACAAGTTTTAGTTTCACTTACCTTCTCTACCCTTTAAAAAGCAACGAAACCCAAACCAGGGTCAGCAAGCCTTCATCCACATGGGATGTGCACTGTCACCTGCACCACCCTAACAAACAGCTCAGAGCAGCCCAAGGGAAGAGCCCAGCCAGGTTAACGGAGCTGGCAGCACTCGGGGTTTCTCTGCAGCTCTCTCCAGCCGGGAATCAGGCTGGGCACAGCAGTGCTTCGCCCTGGGTCGCTCTGAAGCAGCGCTGCCAAAGCTGGGAGCTAGCAGCGGGGCTGGGCTAGGGTGCAAGAGCAGCCTGAGGAAACCATGGCGTGCAAGGCAGGGCTCTTCCCTCTGCATGGCTCAGCCTGGAGTTAAAGCACATGCTCCACGGCAGAATTAACCAAACCTTGTAAAGCCTTTCAAACCTTAGTGTTCACCAGGATGAGAGCAGCACCAAGGGATGCCAGCCCCCAGTGTGCTGCTGCAAGTCCCCTCCCTGGTTCCTGGGGTCCATTGAGCAGGGGATCACTGCCCCACAGAAAGCTCCCAGTTTCTCTTCTGTCAGGCCTGGCTCAGCCCTGCAGATGCTCCCCATCTGCTCTACCAGACACTTGCCATTGCTATCCATCCCGTGCCAGAAAGACGGATGCTCTGCACGCCCCCAAAATCTCTGAGGAGGCCCTGAGGAGTACAAAAAGTCTGGTGATAAAACCAACCCAGGTAACTTGACTTGACTTGCAGATCTCCCTGGAAGAGCTGTGGCTATCAGCAGCATGGAGCAGGGAGCTCAACACCCCTTCCCCAAGCAGCTCCCCCAGCTCCAGCACCCGCGGGTGCTCATGGCCACACCCCAGCCAAATCAGCTCCCCCGGGACTCCTCACCTCTCCTTACATCCATTAAAAAATTCTCACATTGCACAGGATCATGAAAAAAATCCTTGACCCAGTGTCTGAGGGGAATCAAGATGAGCATTTCACAGCCAGCTCAGCCATGCAGCCAATTTTTTTTTTTTTAATATAGTAAGGGTTATTGGTTTTACAGACTCAGTTTTTGCCCTTTTTAAACTAAAAACTCCATGCAGGGGCCAAGTGTCCCCATAGCATGACTTTCACCAAACAGCCCGTCATACTGCAACAGTGAAATCCTTCCAGGCTACTTTCTGCAAATCCCTGTTGATTGGCATTAATTACCCTTCTCTCATGTAATTCTCAATTAATCAAAACTTTGAGCAGTGCTATGATGTAACCTTGCCTTCCTTGTCCCATTTTCCATCCAAACCCCATGTGAGCACCTTGGTGAATATAAGCTGGATCCAAACTACGCTCAGTATACACCATCACAGCTGTAAAAAACAGCCTTTAGGTTTAATTAAATAGTCAAACATGGCCTTTCACCCTGGGATTTCAGAGTCCTCTATCTATAACACAGCCTTGTGGTGCTTTAGGGAAATTCACAAGCACATTCACTTCCCAGGGGCAGTGCCCACCCCCTGTTACATGACTTTAGATGAAAATAGTCCTGGGAGGAGCCTGGCTCTGTGGTGCACGGATGCAGCCAGGGGACACCAGGGCTTTCAACTGGAAATGTTTAAAGCAGTGGCTGCTTCTTGGCTGTAACTGTGGTGATACTGATGGCATTCAGGGTGCCACCAGCATCTCCCAAAATCCAGGATACCACAGTATGTCCCCCACCACTCCAGAGCTCAACCATCCTCCCTACTGGGCACCACTCTGCCCAAGCAGCACAAAAATCCACCTTTAATTGCAGTGCAACCTCTCCATCAGACTGGACTGTTAACCTTATTCAAAAGAAGTAATTGGATTAATCAACCTGCACAGCTCCCCCTCACATCTCCAGAACTTGTGCATTAAAACCCCTCTTGGAACATCACTCAGGCATACTTAATTAATAGGGGTTTGACTTAA
This sequence comes from Orthonyx spaldingii, assembly GCA_013397795.1. Lineage (NCBI taxonomy): Eukaryota > Metazoa > Chordata > Aves > Passeriformes > Orthonychidae > Orthonyx > Orthonyx spaldingii. The sequence continues at coordinate 279,063 of VZTJ01006363.1, read as the reverse complement.
AGTTACAGGACACTTTTTCAGCATTTTCCAGCAAGATGGTTTTGCTGAAAAGGCCCCCCGGGCCACCTCTGCATCCTTTTCACTGCCGAGCAACTGAAGGAAAACAAATTGATTACTGAGGATTTAAATGAGTAACGTTTTACCAGTGGTAATTAAAAAATTCCAGCAATAAAGTCTGTTAGCAAGGAGACATTAGACACCTGGAGAAGGGCACCAGTGATCAAGACACAAAGGTGGAATAAATACGTTCAATTAAAATAAGCAGTGCACAAACATTCAGACACTCACAACTGCTGAGGAATGGGAAGGCAGAGAAAAGGTCTCCTGGAAGGCAACACTGCTCCTGCATTTTCATGACATGATAAAATGGTTTGGGTGGGAAGAGACTCAGTGCCACCCCCTGCCATGGGCAGGGACACCTTCCACTACCCCAAGCTGCTTCAAGCCTGTCCAGCCTGGCCTTGGACACTTCCAGAGATCCAGGGGCAGCCACAGCTTCTCTGGGCAGCCTGTGCCAGGGCCTCCCCATCCTCACATGGAAGAACTTGTTCCTAAATTTCTTTCACCTCATTGTAGCAATTTCCAGGTATTTGGGAATGTGGTTTGTCCTGGCTCTGCTGCTCCCAAGACGTCCATAGACCAGACCTCAGATGAGCATTCATATCATGAGTTACTCCATGATAATGTACAGACTTTGTCTCTTCCCTCCAGTGACAAAAATCAGCAAAATTTTGCAATTGCTGAACAAACACTGGTTCAAAACACACATCCAAGGAAACTCAAACAAAAGGAGGTTTTCTTTCTAATATATAAAATGCAAAGCACATGGCTGGACAGTCAGCTATGTTTTCCTCCTGATTCCCTCACAATTTTAACTGTCTAGCTGAAATACTGAAATTTTGGCTCTCCAGATCTTCCAGCACTAATATCCTGCAGCCTCTTTTTTACACCACACAGCAACTCCATGGAAAAGCATGCCCTGAATCCCATATCCAATCTCCTCCAACAAATATAGGGAACACAAAAGCTTAAACAAGGAAAGATGCAGGAAAGAACATCTCCATCAGCCCCTGAATTTTGAATCTCAGAAGGTGATTTGGGAGGTGATGCCTTTAGCAAAGTAGCATTTGTGTTCTGCAGGAAGGGCTCAGGGAAAGGAAGCAACATGCAGAAGACTGCCCAAGTGGGAAAATTGTTGCAAGAAGGGCACCTGCAGCCACTTAAAAAAACCACAAAACAAAACAACAAAAAAAACCAAAACAACAACAACAACAACAAACAAAGGAAAAAAAACAACAAACAAAAAACAACCAATAAAACAAAACAAAACAAATCACCACCACCGAATGCATCTTTTCTAGCCTTCACCTTCTGGTCTGAATTTTGATTTTTTTTCCTCTGGTTTGGCAACATCCACAGAGGGTTAGGCAAATCCAAAGTTACCTCTGTTCCCTTTGGAAGGGTGGATGCCCCAGCTGCACACAAACACACACTCCCAGGCAAAGCAAACACAGCTCTCACTAAACACTGAAGTGTCCACAGAACAAAGCACCCAAAGAGAAGGAGAAAATAGATTAAAACAAAACAAAACAATCTATCTCAGCCATGGGGTGCTGCTCCTGCCTTCCCCATTCCCACAACAAAGCCACTCTTGGGTCAACACTCCTATCCCAACAGGAGATGTGTTTCCTCACATGAACATCCCTCCCTGTGCCACAGGAGCATTTCTTTATTCCCCCAAATGCTCACAGGCTACTTCTGGGCACAGGCAGTGGCTGCAGAGCTGCCGTGAAGGGAAGTCTCAGCTCTGGCTCTGCCCACCATCACAGGGACATCCCAGCTGTAAGATTTCTGTTCCCACTATACATTCCCCAGCTCAGGCCCAAGAAGCTTTGCCCCAACACCAGGAAATGCAATTCCCATCCAAGGGATGCCTCTCCCTTGGGGAAGGACATGGATTTATGGTCACACAGCAGCTGATGCCACTTGCCTTGAAGCCACTCGGTCCCATCAGCTCAGCTTAACGACTTAACCCATTTCAAGGCTTAGTTACAACTACTCTTTCCACCCAAGGTGGGGAAAACAATTATTATTAACTGGAAAAGGAGCAAAACAAATGAAAATACACCTTGAAGTTATAGCAGTTTCAGAATGCAAGAAGACAACTGATGAACTCACTCGAATTAGGGCCAAAGAGTAAGTCAAACCCACCTCTACCAAACACTGCACTGCCACTTTTCTCTCTCCTCTAAGGAATGACCTCATGCTTTGCTAGGGAGATGAATAAAAGAGAATAAAAAAATAAATTGGATAAACCTTACATTATTCAAGTTTATTTTGTTGCAAAAGCAAATCTTTTGCCAGCCACGCTGAGAGTTCCCAGTTCAGAATGTACACGACCAAAGGTTTCTGCCTTTTCTGACAAAATATTCAGTCCCAGTAGCTGAGTTCCTTCAAACTCCAGAGGTCAGTGGCTGGATAGGGACAGCTGAACCCACTGGCTTCAGTCCTGCCATGGGCCAATGTGCACTCATGGTATCCCACAGCATCACTCACAGCATCGGTTTGTCCCACAGGACCTCCAAATCACAGAATTACAGAATCATTGGAGTTTGAAAAGACCTCCAAGACCATCGAGTCCAACCCTGCCCCCAGCACTGCCCAGGCCACCACTGACCCATGTCCCCAGGTGCCACACCCACACAGCTTTTAAACCCCTCCAGGGATTGGGGCTCTGCCACCGCCCTGGGCAGCTGTGCCAGAGCTGGACAGCTCTTTCCATTAAGAAATTATCCCAAATATCCAAAAGCATCAGAAGAGGCAATAGTGGCTGTGCACATTCATGGATGCACCAGGGATTTGGGACCCTCTCCAAAGGGGATGTCAAGTACAAAAAGCGGGGAGATGCTGAAGCAACTCATGTCCCCTCATAGCTGCTCTACCTTCCATCCCACGCTGCGGTGAAACTGGAGGCTGCTGCAAACTTTCAAATAAGTTCTCTTAGGTGTTTTATTAAGCAGGGAAAAAAAAGAATCCCAGTTTGGATGATGGCATCTGGTGACCACTGACAGCCCTCCAAACTGTGAGGCACATACCAATGTGCCAGTCCTGGGAAATGCCAGACTGAGGGGTGTGTTGATGCTGCCCGCTTACTGTGTTATTTTGTTCTTCAACTTGGACACTTAAAGGCATTTTGTAACTTACTGCCCTGAATAAAGCCAGTTTTTCTGACATACAATCACAAGCACCTCTAGCCTGTAGAGGCATCCCATTCCATGATCACAAAATCACAGAAGGGTTTGGGTTAGAAGGGACCTTAAAGTTCTTCCTGTGCCACCCCCTGCCATGGGCAGGGACACCTTCCACTATCCCGGGGTGCTCCAAGCCCTGTCCAACCTGGTCTTGGACACTGCCAGGGATCCAGGAACAGCCACAGCTGCTCTGGAAAACCTGTGCCAGGGCCTCCCCACTCTCACAGCCACGAATTCCTTCCCAACATCCCATCTAACCCTGCCCTCTGGCAGTGGGAAGCCATTCCCCGTGTCCTGTCCCTCCATGCCTTGTCCCCAGTCCCTCTCCAGCTCTCCTGGAGGCCCTTCAGGCCCTGGCAGGGAGTCTGAGCTCTCCCTGGAGCCTTCTCTTGTCCAGGGGAACACCCCCAGCTGTCCCAGCCTGGCTCCAGAGCAGAGGGGCTCCAGCCCTGGAGCATCTCCGTGGCCTCCTCTGGACTGGTTCCAGCAGCTCCAGGTCCTTGTGCTGTTGGAGCCCAGGGCTGGGGCAGCTCTGGGGCCCCAATCCCCATCACCCAACCTATTGATAAGGGAATTTCTCAGGAAGGCAGGCAGAGCTTGAGGACAGCAGCAGGAACAGTGACCCCACCCTGAGGCAGCACCAGGAACTCACCTACAGAGTCACCCAAAGCTCAGCCAAGAAATTAAAGTGGGGTTCCTTTACATCTCAAACTTCTCAATGTGGATAAACTCCCTCTCCCTACTAAAACCACAGAGGCAGCACCAATACCCAGAAATTCTGGAGTATCAAGTGTAAGTCTCAGGTCACCATAACTACTGGAATATAATTCATGGAAGTAAGGCATATTGAACCACGGTGTGAGATTTTTAATCAATAAAATAACCTCTAACCCCTGACTTGGTAACTGTAACAGTCACTGGGACTCAATTTTGACCAGAGAAGTCATGCCCTGACCTCTGTTCCTCCCAGGATATGGCAATGAGCAATGCAGATGTGCCATCCAAATTTAATACCACCCTCTTCACCCAAGATACCAAACTCCAATCAGCCTATGCCACTGTTCCAGTTTCCCTCCTCACTGTGGCACCTCTCACCTTGCTGCTCCCTGATAAGGCAGCAAGACTGGCTTTCCTTCTGCCTGCCAGGGGGAGCGAGCCCTTATCAGAACATTATTAAAGGCACTGTGAGAGCACAGCCTCCCAGTTCCCAGCTACAGTGGAGATAAGACCCACTTTGTATAAACAAAATACTTCAGCAAGAGCAGAGACTCAAATGTGAGAGGAGCAGGATCTATCAGAGCATCAGTGAGATGGATTCAGCTGCAGAACAGCAAATATTTGCTTTCCCCTCCTCTCGCCATCCTCCCTGTGCTGTATTTGCAAATCGGGGTCACTTCCAGATGCGAAGCTACAGGATGTCCCCAGCACCAACTGCATCAGGCTGTAAAGCCACAGGCCAAGCAGCCCTGCAGAGCAGACCCAGCCCAGCCCAGCCCTCACCTCCCCCTGGATTTTCCTTGATGCTTTCAATCATTGATTTCAATCACTGGAGAGGGACTTCGGACAAGGGATGGAAGGACAGGACACAGGGAATGGCTTCCCACTGCCAGAGGGCAGGGTGAGATGGGATATTGGGAAGGAATTCCTGGCTGTGAGAGTGGGGAGGCCCTGGCACAGGTTTTCCAGAGCAACTGTGGCTGCCCCTGGATCCCTGGCAGTGTCCAAGGCCAGACTGGATGGGGCTTGGAGCAGCCTGGGATAGTGGAAGGTGTCCCTGCCCTTGGCAAGGGGTGGAATGAGAAAAGTTTTAAGGTTCCTTCTGACCCAGACCCTCTGTGATTCTGGGATTTCCACACAGAAGGTGTGCAGAAGCACCGTATTTCTGTGCTCCTTCAGTTGCTGGCATTTCCAGTGCAGGATTGTGGATCTGAGCTCCAGACTGATGCACTCCAGAGAAGCCACCTCATTCAGGATACAACATGTCCCAGCTCTTTGCCAGGTCTGCAGAGGCAGCACTGAAGGCCAAAGCAGTTCAGGATCTGGGGACAGCCTGGCTGTCACCGACAGGCACAGCACATCCACAAAGCGAGCTCTTCCCGACTGCCAGCACTGGTGTCCCAGGGAGGAACCCCAAGGGACTGGTTTTCACAAAAGCTCTTTTTACAGGAAAGCAGTTTAACCTGCTTAAAAGGCATTTTAGCCTGTTCAGAGAGGAGGTTTCCCCTCTGACCATCTACCAGCAAAGCACTGACAAAGGCCTGGGCTTTGTTTCAAAGGAAGCCAGCAAACCTCAGCATCCCCACAGCCTGTTTCCAGCCAGGAACGCTGTCTGGGAAAGCTCATGAGCTGGGATTTCCCCGCTCCTCCAACTTCTGAACTGCCTTTAGGATTTGCATGTTCAGGAGAAAGCCCACATCTCACTTCGCACTGACACAGGGAAAAATAAGCCACAAATCTCTCCTCATCACAAGATACAAAAGGATAGAGGCTGCTCCAGTAGTGAGACAGACTGCCACAGTTAATATCATTAGCACTTCTAACCTGCGTTTTATTGCTGCAGTAAATTTATCCCCAGTGTCACGGACGCAGTCTGCAGGAATAAAACGCAAGAGACATCCTCAGAAACTGCTTAAATCCCCTGAAGTGGGGGGGTTTTGTGAGCATGCGGAAGGGATGTTTAACACAAGCAGAGAGTTCAGCAGCTGCTAACCCCACATAGGGCAGCTCAGGGCTCCCCAGCTCGGGGGGCTCACAGCATCCTCACAGACCTGAAGGCCTCAGTGAGGCTCATGCTTGGTGGGAGGGACAACAAGGGACACAGCTGCAGGACATCAGCCCAGCACCAGCAGGATTTGGTTATTGAAAGGACACATAAACCCTGAAGAGACCCGTCAAGATCTCCGGTGTCACTCCAATCCCACAAATATTCACAGCTGGTTTAGCAGCCAAAGGCCACTACTGTATTTTCACACCCACACTCAGTGCAGCCCAGGTCTGTGGCACGAAGGACACCCCACCCACGCCCTCACTGCTGGTTTACTGCCAGAGCACAGAACCCACACAGGCTTGGCTGGTGGCTTCAGTTTTCCCTAAGAGTGAAAAAAGCTTGTCTCCATTTTTAACTGGCTTGCTTCCATCCAACAACTTAAACATCCTTAATGCATCTCAACCATCGAACACAAGCCCTGTGGATGGGCACTGCAACTCCCAAAAGACTCCTCCAAGCCTCAGTCATGGACAAGTGTGTTAACAGAGCAGCCAACTTTCAAATCAGACATAAATTATGTACAAAGCCTGTAAGAGACAAGGGTCAGTGCTGTTTATGGGGTTAAAGCAGGTAAGGCAGATATAGCCAGGGCCTCTTCCATCTGCTGGGGTGTTTCAAAAGCTCTTCAGCTTTCAAAATATGAGCCCTGGTTCAGATCTGCACTCATTTGCTCTGTCCTGACTTGAAAAGTTAGATTTGTTTTGTGTGAGCAGGAGGAGTGAAGCCAAGTCCTTCCAAATTGGCCTTTTCCCTTTCCAGACAAATTAACCATACCGAAGTCTAGCCTCACGCCAGGACAGGTTTGTCCAGATCCCAGGTACATTTTAGCTGTTCCCAGCTTTCCAGCTGCTTCCCAGGCAGGTGAGAGTGAGCAGGAAGGTACCAAGGAGACAACCTTCCTGCCCAGCCCGAGCCTGCCCATCGCTCCAGAACCACCCAAACATCACCCGAGCTCTGGGCATCAGCACAGCACCAACCAGGGCTCCAACACCCACTGCTAATGCTTCAGAAATTCCTCTTGAGTCACTCAGGAGGCAAGGGGGTAGGTCAGAGTTCAGAGCCCCCAGTGACCAACTCAGACACCCAGAGGTGCGTGCAAAGGAAATTAATTTATATAGACAAGAATTAGGGCTATGTCTCTTCCAGCAATCTCTGCAACTGCACGTAAAAGAAGCATTTATCAACAGGGATGCAGCCAAAAAATGATAGTCTACTGGCTTTGAAGCTCGAAGGCAGAAGAAACAAGATTTTAACCTGAGGAAGGTGCTAACTTGCTCAGTAAAGAGACTTGAAGCTTATTTATACGCTTCAAGTTATACTGTAATGTGGCTCTTCAAAGAATAGCGTTTGGGGAACAGCTCAGAAAACAAGGGTGGATTTTATACTGTGGAAGGAGAGCAGTGGAGTCCTGGCTGCAGGCAAAAGCAGAGCATTAAAAACACCTACACCTGAATGATCACACAAAAGCCTGCGTGCGCAAATAACAACAAAAGGCTGAAGACTTGGACGCCCCTCCAGAAACCAGCAGCGGTTCCAGCACATCACTAGGGTGGACCTTTTGCCCCAAAATGCTGTCCATGCAGCATAGCTCATCTTCTCATTTTCAGGTGGGTTCTGGCATTGCTCCATCACGTTGGACATTCACACCAGGATCTTGCAATACCTGCATCTCAGCAGCATCTTGCAAATTGCTACAATGTGAGTTTAGTTACAATATGAAATTGAGACAGAAGTGTTGCTATACTCCTGCAGGATTACAGAACTATTTTTAATAAGGTGTTTAATAAGCTTTAAGCAGAGTAAGTTGCTTTTGCTTAGCTCACATGCCTGCCAGGATAAAACCTTGCACAAAGGAGTAGCCACAAGCTGCTTGACAGAACTTGCAGTGCTGAAAATTATGGAGTTACCTCTTAAAAGAATGTTCTCTTTTGTTGCCTTTGAAGAAAAAGTTTATGTACTACAAACTCAGGTTTGGCTTTCCCCCGGTTTTACATCACAGAGCTACACCTCTGCAGTTTCTGTTTGGTTTTGGCCAGACACTCCCAGGACCAGGAATGAGCAACACAGAAGGTTTGGAGCACGAAGGAAACTCTGAAACCTGGCTTTGTGGACTAACATTCTTCTGTCTTTATGTACTTGAGATGCACATCATCAGGTGGACACCCTCCTGAGCTGGGACAGTCAAAATCAATTCTCACACCATGTTCCCCAGCCACTGCTGGTCACCCACAGCTGCACCAGGGCCACACCATACTGACCACAGCTTCCAACACCCTCAGCCACATCCCAGCATCCATCAGCCACATCCCAAAGATGACAGATATCCACAGCATAGGGATGGTCACCTCCAGATAACACTCATCTATTGAAAACCAGTTAGTACCAGTATTCTCTTTTTCTAAGAAAAAAAAAAAAAAAAAGGAAACAGAAAAAGAAAGCAAGAAAGCAGGCCCATCCTGAACCTGGGAAAGGGTCAGCACAACAAAATTCAAATTATAAATAACTATTAATTTTTTCTACTCTATGAATGTTTCTCCCTCCCTCCCCCACCACTTAGCACAACCTCTATTGTCTGAAAAGCGTTTAACTGGAAGTGGGTCATGTCTCCTGGCATTACTAAATCTTCCCAAATTTCCCCCGATTAGTCAAATGCAATATCCTCTCTGACATCTGAATGATTGAGGTAGTGTGTAATGCCATTTTTCCCCTGAATGAGCCACATCAAAGAGGGTTATAAGCCGAGAGATGGCACGCCAGATAAAAGAGTCGCCAACAGATTGTGCCCAAAATATTACTGAGGAAAATTAAATCGTTTTGTTGGAAGGTTTTTCCCTTGGAAACATTCAGCCATTAGTACTGAAAGTGGAGAGACAAGAAACTGCCTTCAGAGTTGCTTAGGAGGATGAAACCTCACTAGCTATGAGCTGAGTGGTCCCATAGTTAAAACACTTCTGCAAACAGAAGATTTTCTATCAGCCACAACATCCAGCCTCCTCTTCACACAGGGACACCAGAAACCATCCTGCTGGGCATTAATGACAGCCTAAATTTGGGTAATACCTCTCAAATGACTGACAAGTAAAGCAGAGTCATATCAGACTAAAAAAAATAAAAAGATAAAAAAAAACCCAGCAAACCTGCTACCTCAAAAAAAGAAAATACCATTTAAAAACTGGGATGTAACAGCAAGCAATCACTCAGGCATCAGTTATATCCAAAGGGTTCAAAAATATCACCCTTTGAAGCAGAAGGATGCCAGGATCCTGGAAGGATGCTCAGCTGGGACAAGGGCTGCTCCAGTGTTGATCTGGGGCTGAGCTCCCTCCTCACAGGAAAAGAGCTGGAGCTCTTAAGTACGTGTCAGGTTGGTAATTAGGTGAGATCCGGGCAAAGTTTAGTCAGTAACAGCAGGGTTTGCATTCTGCTGATTTACCTCACTCGACCTCCCAGTGCTGAAACTTTGTACCAGAGCAAGGGTTGGCAGGAGACAGCACCTTTTCCAGTCAATAAATAAATAAATAAAAATAATATTTTAAAAAAGAGGGAGAAAGAGAGAGCCTACAGACCTTTTGGCATTGAAAAACAGAATAATCTGTTTCTCAGAACTGACTTTGTATCCAAAGATAAGAAGTGTGTGGTGCAGAAATCAATATTAACAAGGAAAAAAGAGGGGCTCCAGAGAGGTTCGATTTGGATGAAAACTGTTTTAAATGTCTGGTGGTGGACTTTGAGATGCAAACCTCTATTTTGGGTAGAGCAATGCTTAGGGGAGGAAAAGCCTGCTTGCAGCTCATTTTTGGGGACTGCAAGTCGCTTAGCCTGGAGCAGCCTCAGCCATCCCCACCTTTTCCAGCACAGAGTGTCAGATGCTGAAAAGGAAATTCAAGCAGGTTTTATTAGTTGGGAGGATTCAGGCCCACCCTGATGGTCAAGCAAATGGACGGTTCAGGCTGCCCAAAGCCGGCCAGCACTTCTCGTGTCCACCTGGCACCACGGGGACAGTCCCCAGGCTTGGGAGGGCTCTCTGAAACCCAGGGGTGCGAGCACAGCCATCCCTCACCGGAACAGCAGCAGGGAGGGCAAAGTGCAGAGAGATGAAGATTAGCTCTGACAGCCTCGACTCTGAGTTTATTTTGGCATGGCAAGAGCACACGAGGCTTCAAAGCAGCTCTGACGAGCAGGGGCCGGGCAGCAGCAGCTGCCCCGAGGCTGAATTCCGCAGCCGTCCCTGCCACCGGTTGCACCCAAAGCATCAGCCCTTTAACCCTCAGCATCAGGGTTTTATGGAAGCGAGACCTGCAAGCTTAAGACGCCTCGGTTTTTCTCCTTCCCTCTTGTTTTTAAATGAAGTGTTTTATTTAAGACCTCTGCCTCCTTCCCCTGAGACAAGGCAGACAAAACACCAGCACTCCTCTGGCTGCTCTGTGCAGCGAGAAACAGCTTGTGTCCTTGCTGGGGCAGGATCCAAACAAAAACAAAGGCTTTGGAAAGGAGAGGAAAGAAGAAAACAAGCAGAAGGAAAGGGGAGCAACAGATTTCAAACCTGGTACTTTTGGGGTTTACAGGAGCAAGATATGAGCCGCTTATCTCTGGCCAGTGTCTTTATACTGCCGAGGGCTACAAAACATGTGCTGCAAGAGAGCCAAGGACAGGTCCATCACCCTGGGACCTCTGTTCCCTGAAAGGCATGGGGAGAAAACCGCAGTTCAGAGCAGCAGGGGAGGCCCTGCAGACACCCCTCACAGCAGCTCTACACCAGCCCGCAGCTGAGATGTTCACACCTCACACAGATCTGCCTTCCCTAAGAGTTTTCTTGTGGTGTTAAAAGGTCCTTACTCAGCTAAAACGTGCCTTGTTGGTACCATTGGTACCACAAGGTGATAGTGCAGGTGCTCACAGTCTAACCCAGCAGAAAATTGATTTCTTCCAAGGCCAGGCAAGACAGGAAAGCAGAGGGACAGCACAGAGACGTGAGACGCAGACCAAGCTCTGGATAAGCAGTTCTTTATCTCCACTTTCTTTCATTATTTTAATTCTTACCACTGAACATGGTGGTGAAAGAGGCAACAGCTAAGCAACAAACAGGCACTCCACAACTGTGGGAAAGGCTGGCAAGGGCCACACCAGTATTCCCACACCCACCTCACACCCAGGACTGTGTGGCTCTGGAGCAGAACCTTATCCCCCAAAACAGGACACCTGGTCCTACCAGGAGATGTGGGACCAATCCAAGACCACAGCAGTCTGGTGCTGCCACATGAATGCCATCTACAGCTCTCCATGCCCACCCCACCAGGTGACTGAGTGTCCCTGAACGAGCCCCACGCCATGCCCAGGGCACTTGGTAGGCACCACACTCTCTGCGCAAAGAACAGCGATACCCACAGCACCCAGCTTCCCAGAGCTCACAGTAATTAAGCAGCATAAATCCACAAGGAGTTACTCAGCTTAATTAGATTGAAAGTTACAACTTCTATCATCTCAGCATCTTGGCATTCACTGGCTGCCTTGAGATATGCTTACACCAACCGTGCTCACCTGGGGTGTGGCACCAAGGATCAGCTCCTCAGGAGGCACAGGGATCGGACTTTTTTATTTCTATTTTATTTTGAAGCCCTTTTCAGCACTCATTTGCTAATACACACGTCAGCATCCCCAGGTGCTTGCTCACATCCAGCCTGCTTTGACAGCCAGAGGTTTGCCTGAGCCACCTGAAACCATCACTGTGGGGATTTCAGAAGAAACCGGACATTCCCATGATTTTTAAAAAGCCATCTTTAAATACATTAAGGGTCTTTACTCTCTTTGAAGAGCGGTGACTTGCTGGGCCACCTCCCTGAGGTGTAACATGCTATTGAGATAAGTAGTGGCCGTGATTCACCCACAACGCATCCTGCTCCCAGCAGCCCTGTAAGTGGTGGCTAGCACAGCCTACCAGCACCTCACGCGCCGTGACACTTCCAGGAGGGAGCCTGGGCAGTGACTCACGGGAAGGGTGAAGGTTTGCATTAGCTGGGTGTAAGTGCTCCACCGAGAGAGGCATGGAGCCACCGAGGGAAACTCATCCCTTCGTGGGCTGCCCATGGTCCAACAGGATGGGAACTGGTTGTGGTCTGAAAGGGTTGGTCAACCCCAAACGTGGAGAGGACATTCTCAAGGAACAGATAAGCTGGAAGCACATGGCAAACAGAGGCTTGTGGATGAGAGCCAAGAGGAATATCCAAAAGTCAAGATAGACGCAGGTTTCCCAAACGCGTAGGTTCCTCAGAAAAGCCGTGGCTGCCCCTGGATCCCCGGAAATGTCCAAGGCCAGGTTGGACAGGGCTTGGAGCAGCCTGGACCAGTGTCCCTGCTCATGGCAGAGGGTGGAACTGGATAATCCTTAAAGCCCCTTCCAGCCCAAACCATTCTGGGTTTCCATGGCACAGCACACATTTCCTACTGAGGATCCATACCATGGAAACACCAAACACCTTGAGCACCCAGAGAAGGCAAAATGAACGCACTAGTGCCACCACTGATGCCTATATGGGAACATGAAGACAGGGAGGTGAGGGCTGTACAGCAAGGAGGACATGAAGAAGGTCTCCTACAAACTGCCCCGCACCATACAGAGCCGGGCAGGGCAGCAAGAGGGGTTACACAGTGCTGCTGTTGATCTGCTGGAATGGCCAGAGCAGGGTCTGAGGGTCCCAGGAACACCAACAACTTCCTGGCGACAAACACAGGGGACTAAAAGTCAGTGCTACAAAATCTGCTCAGGGAGGAGAAAATTAATAATGAAACCTAATTTAAAAATCAAATGGGATTTGGTTAAAAATGGCAAAGGATGGTGGCACAGCAGGTTGGGAGCACACACTGCTGGAGGAGCTGCACCACCATCCCACCACCCTGCACTGTGCCACGGGTTGGGAGTCATCACCTGCAATTCAGGGCTCACACCGCTCACAATAAAGGTTTGTAGACCTTTGTTGTTTACAATTCTTGTAGTCCTATAGTCCACACTTGGACACGTTTAACTCATTCCCACGACTCCCAGGTTTCAGTCTACTGGAGAAGACTTCAGACATGGACAAACCAAGCACAAAAACAGGGCACAGCTGGAAAAAAAGTCACATTTCCAGGCTGCAGGTTCTTCCCTGTAGGGATGCTCTCCTCCAAACCCTCTGGACCACAGGAAAGGCAAAGAGCAGAAATACTAAACCCTCAAAAGCTTCATTAGTAGAATTGATGAGTTTACCATGACCCAGAGAACACATTAAAGAGTGTTCACTTGAGGAAAGCCATGTGAAGCCCACCACTCACCAAACCTGGTCCTTCCTAGCCCTGCCACCATCTCTGCACAGGTGCCTGCTCACGCCTGAAGGTTCAGGCTAAGCCAAAACCCAACCCAACCGCACAAGACATGTCTTAGAGAAGGCCAGAGGCAAATGAGGGCAACCGCTTTACAACCAACTCGAGACACAGAAAGCTCACAGGGAATTTTTTTCAGTTTTGATAAGCAGAAAATTGTTCCACAAAGTGTTCTGCAAACATTTCAGGTGTCTGCCACAGCTTGAGGTGGCACTGTTACTGTGTTACTGCCACTGCAATAACAGCAGTCATTTTCCTGACCTGGATTGTAGTTAACTCTGATGTACCTTTAACCACCACCAAATGCCTCTGTGTGCAGGATGGGTCAAAGATCAGGCAACAGCACCACACAAGAACACCCAACTCAGAGTTTCACCTGCATTACCTGGTATTTATTATACCCATGGCTAACTCGGAAGGTCCAAAGTCCACCTTCATGCTCAAGTAGGGCTACTCCTGTGGATTCCTTGAAGGACACCAATCTCAATAAGAGTACATTACTCCTGTTTTGGACAGGGCTTCAGATTAATTGATGTGTAAATTAAAAGTCCAACACATCTAAAACTGCACTGCATTACAGCAAACTGAGAAGTTTAAACGTATATGTACAAAAATGCAATCACAAACATACATAGCCTTCTTTCTTGGTCACCAGAAGAGATGCACGAGTTCACATTCAGGGTTATTATTTTCTATGCCTAGTAATTGGCAGCAAGAAAGAACAACAAAGCAAAAATCCTCCCCTGTAAATACATTCCTCAACAGCAGCCAGGCTGCCTGTAACAAATAACCTCAGATAAACTCCTTCCTCGGGGCAGGAAAGGGCAGGAACGAGTCATCCCACCCCATCCCATAAGAACCAGCACAGCACCATCTCAGACCCACTGCTGTTCCCATTCCTCACCCTGGAGTTAACCCAGCAAATCACTGCAACTTGGGCTTGAATGCACTGGGATTTCCACGCCACAGTTTCACACCCTTAGAGCGGAATCAGGGCAGAAATTCTCAAAAAATAGTTTTTTAAAAGAGTAAGCTGATTAATCCCAACCAGCAAGAGGGCATGCAGCTGGGATCTAGCTAATTAACCCTGCTGGAATCATTCCTGGGGCTGTGCCCCAGCACCTGCATTGAGCTCCATGTTCCTTGGCTCAGTGGCTCTCGTCTGACCCAAGCACAGGGGCTATTAAATGCACAACTCAGATGAAAAACTGCACAAACAGAAAAGAAAATGGGGTTACTTCTGCAGCACAAAGCCCCTGGAGCAGCGTGCCCTGTGGTGGGACATGCAGCCGCACGGTGCCAGGAGAGCGCGGGGTGAACCCCGGCCATACCCTGCCCATCGAGGGCGCAAAATGCCCCCCAAGCCACAACCTCACCTCCCTCACATCCACTCAAGGCCCAGATCCAGTGGACTGAAGGGTATTTAAGCCCCAGGCTTGGCCCTGCCTCCCCCTCCCCTGTGCCACTGCGGGGAAGCTGAGGGGGCCCCGAGCGGCTGCAGCGCTGGCCGTGCCCTTGGCACGGTCCCCAGCTGCAGAGAGCTGGCTGGAGCAATCAGACTTTACATTTCAATGATTTTCTCTCTGCCACTGCAGCTCATAATGAGGCAGGATCAGGAGAAGCCCGGGGATGCCAATGGACCCGGCTCCCTCAGAAAGACCCATTCTTAAATAAAGATCCCAGTGTGGCCTCCAAGCTGTCCCTGTCCTTTGTGGCATGACCCAGACATGTTCTCATAATCTAAAATAAAGAAGAAAAAAAGACAAAAACCCCCAGTTATAACCTGCTTTTCCTAACAGGAGCTCCAATGGCAGCAGCAGGATTTCAGGAGCTCTGCAGCATCCCGTGGATGCCCTGGGACTGAACCCCAAACACTTCCTGTCCCCAACACTTAATCCCAGAAATTTGTTCTACACAATCCACAGAAAATCTTCTCTCTCCTCCCCAGTTGCTCCTCAGCCCCAAACCAGCACACAGGCACACACTAAGGATGAATCCTCCCAGAGCCTTGCAGGATAAATAATTTTCAGAATGTTTTATGCCAGAAGGTTTATGCCAATTCATTGACTCAATCAGTGTGTGATCACACTGGCAGCATTTATGTACTTTTGAAAAGTTTCTCCCCAGGGTCAGAAAGCACCAATTCATTCCAGCTATTTCATTTAATACAACTTTAAGTGAAAACCGGAGAGTTTTCCATACCCAACACTAGCCATTAGAAGAGGATTTTTTAAATGCATTAAGTTCCATCGTCTGTAAGAAAATACTTGGCAAATAGCAGCCACTTTGCACAACGGAGGAAAAAAATAATATGAAAAATAAATACCCTGTTTTCTTATTTACCCAGAGCTTGCAAACCTTCTGAAGAGCATATCTTGACCGGCATAACAGCCCAGGAGCAGAAGGACACAGCTTATTCCCTAGTCTGGCAGAAGCACTGTTTCGCATGAAGTTCAGAGGCTATACTTACAAGGACAATTAACATATTTTAAGAAGTACCTTTAAGAGAGCAGAACACCAGAAGCCAAAGCAATTACAGTTGTTTTTGTCATACTAAGAGCTTCCCCTTACAAGATAACAAAGGCCAGCCATGTCAACGACTCTAATTTCTGGTTTAGTGCTGCAAATCAACCCCGCTGCTGGAGATGGCACCTTCCATGGGCGATGCTCTCGCCCATCCCTCCTGTCCAGCACCCAGCCCAGGGCGCAGAGCATCCCGTTATCCTATGGCAGGGTCATGCTGGCACCTGCACAGGCTCTGGGGGTCACACTGCAGCCACCTGGGCTGTGTTCCAGCTGCACCACCAACAGGTCTCTTTAGAAGGCTCTGTCTGGAGAGGACAGTGAGGACTCTGCATTTAGGGAGCTGCCTTTGCCTCCTGCTGCAGCTAAAGAGGATTTGAGAAACTCCCCTGCCCAGCAGCAACCAGTTTGTCTGGGCACTGCTGCAGCTGGGCAAATCAGGGACGTGGCAGGAGCAGGGCCAGCCCAAGCAGCCTTAGGAAGATGTTCCTTCGGCAATACACAGATTAGGCAAAGTTCCACTAGTTCTCCATCTGGAACAGATTTTTGCAGGCTGGAATCCTTGATACCACCACCTGCCCTCTTCCTCTTGCTGGTGCTAGCAGCTCCAGGACCAGGTCTGCATCCTCTGCCACATAGCTCCTCTTCTGCTGGGACACACACTAAACTCCTGTTTGATTCTGCCACAGAATAAAATTCCCAGCCAGATAATCTCAGAGTCCCCAGGCAAAGCACTGGGAGTGAGAAGAGTATTCCAATGGTTTCTCCATAACTATTTACCCGAGTGGAGTCCTACATGCTTGGAGGTTGAGGCAGTTTTGGAACTACTCTCATGCTCATCATTAGGCACAGCTATTAATTATCCTGTTTGAGGGGGGCTATTAAACACCAGTCAGCCCTGATCTTGGAAGGGGCACAGTGAGGCACCCCATGGAGAAGGCCTCCAGCAGAAGCTCACAGCTGCTGGTGTTGCCAGGATGGGCTCCTCTCCTGCCTCAGTGCTGCCCAGGCCAATGCCCAGTCTAACACATCGAATTCATCAGCATGGTGACGAACTTATGTACCAAGAAATGACTACATGACCCCACACGGTCCCAGAAGGCCTTCTGCAAGCACCACATGGAAGTTAAAGGCTCTCCACACAACACACACCAGCTCCCACTGCAGCTCAGTAGGAAGGAGAGCTGAGAATTCCCACCTGGATGCTCAAAAGTGGCTCCCCAGCAGGCGCTGGTTCCAGCAGGAGGACGAAAGACTCAGAGGAAGGTACAGTTGTGGCTGTGCTAATGCAACAACACACTTGGGATCAATAGGCTCTCAGCAAGCTTTCAGCAGCTGTAGTGACTCCGGATCATCCGCCTCCCCGCCTTCTGCACCCCTCAAACAGCCTCACCCCCACCTCACCAGCAGGGTGACCCAGGAGGCCCTACCTCTGTACTCGGGAAGTCACCTCAGCACAGAGCTGATGTGCAGGCGAGAACCAGGACCTTCCCTAACGCCAGAGAGCAACGCATCCCCTCCACCTCAGGGACTGACAGCAGTCGCCGGCCCAGTACCTCAAGGCTGTGGGGTTTGTTGTGGCTTTTAAGCCTTCTTTGGTCTTTTTTTTGTATTCTCAAAGTCACAGGAAACATTTTTCCTGCTGCTTCAAAGGCCAGAGCTGGCACAGAGGCCCCATGCAGCAGACAGCCCAGCAGGTCAGTCCTAAATTTCACCGTGACTCAGCTGCACAGATGACCCATGTGGGCTCCAGCCCATGGCCCCACCACCTAAAAAAACAGCTGTGACCCCAGAATGTTCCTGCAAAACTGACAGGCAACAGCAGAAGGGCCAGTGCTGAAACACCTGCTCTCACTGAGAAATTCTGTTGTTATTAAAAATAAATTTAAAACTGACAACACACATGGGTTGCCACCAAATCCCCACCACTTCCTCATCAGAAAGTCCCTGTATAGCAACAGGATCCCAAGCAGTGCCCCAGGAGACATCTTACACCTGTTCAGCAGATCAACAGGAATGTAAACCAAGGCAGCATAAAAAAGACAACACAGGTTAATTACCTGGTCATCAAGTTAAAATCTATTAACCGGGTTGATTTAATCAGCCCATAAATAGGGATAAGACAGCACTTGGAGCCAACCTCCCTCCTCCCCAGGGATGTTTGCCGTCACATCCATGCTCATCCTAAGAGATGCTGCGGTCGGCACGTCAGAGCCATTTAGCCACAGCTTTGCTTCTGCTCCTCTCCAGATCTTCCAAGTGAAAGAGATTTTCCAAACTTTGCTTTTAAAGTGCTTCCAAGAAGGATGGAGGTGATCCTGCTCCCAGACAGCCCGGCTCAGTTCAGCAGGGCTTCTGCAATCCCCACAGGTTCAAAGGAGGAGACGCCAGATCCACCATTCATCCTGCATCCCCTTGAAAGCGACAGCCAAAGAAAAAGATACGTGGCAGCTCCTGACACTACATAAAAAAGCTGTTGGCAACATGAGTTACTGAAATCTGCAGCAAAGTTAAGCTCGGGAGACAAGAAGTGGTTCCTGTTGCCAATCTGGCAGCACCTCCGTGAGCTGACCACAGTCACAGGAAGAATCTAAAACACTAAAATTCTCATTATGACAACTGATGATGCTGACACTCTACACAGCAAAACCTTTTCTGAAGCCAAGCACTCCTCCCGATGAGTCCCCTGCCCAGCGTTATTGATGGCTTTGACAGAGCGCATTCCCCGGATCCCGGCTGCCCGCAGCACTCCCGAGCAGCCCCGGGAAGATGCAGAGCACAGCGAGAGGGCTCTCTCCACAGCACAGAGAGCTCCACACCAGGCGGATCTTGCACTGCCTGCGAGGAGCTCTTTCATCGGGACAAGTCAATCGGCAAAGATCTCTCTGGACACAAACCTCTCCCTGGGAAGAGGGGCGGAAAGCAACGAACCGTGTGGGAGGCATCCACAGCCTGGCTTGGCCACGGGCTGGGAATAACCAAGTATCCCACAGCCACAAAATAACAAAAAAACATTAAAAGCAAAGTGGGAACAAAGATTTTCTTGTCCAGACCTCAGGCTCCGCTTAAAAAACAGCACCTGAGCCTCCAATTACCATCACGATCACTTTTTAAGAGCAAACCTTCCCTTTGGAAGTGCCGGGCCCGTCGGAGCGCGGTGCCCAGCCAGGCCACCAGCTATATCACCTCCGCTGGCTGCCATGAGGAAGCGGGTGCGTCCCATCGCACCCCTGCCACGGGATCACATCCAGGAGTGTCGGAACAGAAAGGACTCAGGAAACCGGACACCTCGGAAGCGTTTCGGTGAGTTACGGCATTTGCTCTGTGCGTCTGTGATTCTACGGAGTGCACCTTCTGCCCCTCCACCCCCGTGGTTTAGGAATACAGGAGGGAACAATTATTCCAGGGGCATCTGGGGAGGCTGAGAGTGTTTTGGCCGCGCAGGTGACGGAGCGCACGGAGGGCGAGGCCGCCGCCGCCGCCACCGCGACCCACGGACGAAGTTCACCCTCCGCCGCAGAGAAGAACGCGGTTGGGTGACACGCCAGGGGACCGGGAGGGCACCGGGAAGGGACCGGGACCGGCGGGGGGACGCCGGGATATCCCCTCCGCACCCCGCGCACCTGCGGCCGCCGTCCCGGCGGGTGCGGGGAAAGTTGCGGGGTCCCTCCAGGACCGGGCAGCGGCCCCCCCACAGCACAGAAGGCACACGAAGCGGCACCCGCAGAGCCCCCCGCGCCCCCTCCCCGCTCACCTTGGTGTAGAGCTGCGCGGCGGACATGGCCGGGGCGGGCGGCGCTAGGCACGGGGCATGGGGGCGGTGGGCGGCCGGACCGACCGCCGCACGGACACACGGACACTCCGACAGACCGGCACTCCGACCTTTACACCTGCCAAGGCCGGCCGGGCGCGGGCACGGGAAGCGAAGGGAGCGGCAGCGGCAGGAGGAGGAGGAGAAGGAGGAGGAGGAGGAGGAGGCAGCGCCGCTCCGCCTCCACCCCGCCGCGCCCCGCTCAGGTATGGGGCGGCTCGGCTGGGCTCCTTTCGGTTCCCCTCGGCTTTGGTGGAATTATTATTTCTTTCCTTTTAAAAAGCTCCTTTTAATAAATGTTTTGTTCTTTCCGGCCGCTTCCCCGGTGGTCCTCAGCAACCTGCCCGGCTCCGGCGCCCCCCGGGCAGGGTCCCCCCGGCAGCGTAGGTTGGTGCTGCTTTGGGGGGATTTTTACCTTTTATCCATCTTCCTTTCTCACAGAAGAAGAAGAGTAATTAAGCCCCAAGCAGGTGCCCCTCGGTGGTTTTTGGGTCTTCCGTGCCCCATCAGCCTCTGGGGATCACCCACACTTTGAGGGGTGAGGAGGAATGGCATTACCGGGGTGTCCTTTGCCAGGACACACCTGTGCCCTGGGACAAGCACATTCCCCTCATGAACCCCCTGGAAATCCACTCAAGGAATGTGCCAGGTATAGGTTTTCCTCTGTCTTCTGCCTGCCTGCAGGTGGGTGTGGGGTCCCACCAGCACCACTGCTCCTGGGTGCTGTTTGTGTGTCACTCCTACACCGATGGCAAGAATTGCAACTTCCACAGCAACAGCCAAAAATTGATCCCAGCCTGTCGATCTGTGGCTTCCCTGCATCCCACGGGAGCACCCTGTTCTGCAATTCATGCTTATACGGCACTTTTAGAGCCTGAGAAGGAGAATGAAATGCAAAGTATTCCTAATTAACCACTACTGCTATTCTTTATCATTCAAGGCATTTTGCATATTAACTAAGCAGGCAGAAACCACACTCAGTGGATCCTGTTCTCTGTCAGAGTTGTTTACACTGTCACTGGGATCTCTCCTCCCGTGGTTTCAGGCTGTGCCACTCACGGCCTTTCCTCTAAGTGATCACTGATGGCATCTCACACTGTTTCTTGTCCCCTGGGGGATAAAACTCTCCCCTTTGTCGTATTTCCCTTTTCCACCCCAGAGCCTGGCAGGGAGCAGTGCTGATTTGGTTGAAGGACAGCCAGCATTGCAGATTCCTCTCTTTTCCAGCTCTGATATCCTTGATGAATCAAAAAAAAAAAAAAAAAAAAAAAAAAAAAAAAAATAAGGGGGGGAGNNNAAAAAAAAAAAAAAAATTGCAGGTGGCTCTGGGGGAAGTCTGGGAAGGAGGAAAGAAGGGGAGGAAAAATCTGCACCATGTCTAGAAGTTACCCGGGGAAAATTTGACAGTGTAATCTCTGCAAAGCCTCCAAGAGAGCTTTGTCAGGCAAACAAAACTTGCTCCTCTCATTTCATTAAATCAACTGCAGAAACAAAACGCAGAGCACTCGTGCAATTAGAAGCAAAGCTTTCAGTGAAGCCGGGGTAGCAGTGATAGCCCAGAGGCAAAGCATAGCCATTCCCGTGAAATACCAGCTGGTGTCACATGTGATTCTCCATTAATCTAAAACTTTAATTAAACTCAGAAACTAAAGAACCCAAAATACATACAGAATCCCTGAAATACATCCTAACTGCTGAGTTGCTGGAAATTGTCTCCTCCAGGAGACAGAAACTTCTTTCCATTTGGGAATCAAAACTTGTGTTGATCAAATTTAACAAGCACGGGCTCTTTAGCACCAGCTTATGGTATCCCCTCTTGCATTCATGTGGAAGGCACCTTGAAGAAAAAATGAACTAAAGACCAGGGGTTTTCCCCCTGTAAGCACAGCCAGTGGGTTCTTTGCAAGTACAGGATGGGTTGGAGTTTGTTTTAAGGTCCCGGCTTTGTCCCTGTGTTTGTAACAGCACATGGAGACCCCAGGAACAGATGGGTGGATGGACAGGTGATGGCAGAGGCCAGTGAGGAGCATCAATTCTGACAGCTCTCACTGTCATCACGACAGAGCTGACTGTTGCTAAGTACAACCCCAAGTCCTGAATTTTTGCATGCAAAGATGTCCCAAAGACCTCAGATCTGGATTTCACTCCTCCTGGGCCACACAGAAGTCACCACATGCTATATCTGGGCACAATCCTTGGGTCTGGCAGTGTCACAGTACCCTGGGCATGGTTGCACTGGCTGTTTCTGCAGCAAGTGTTCCTACCTGGGTTAAAGTAATTATAATTATTCCAGGTGTTAAAGCAATGAATAATTAACATTCCTGAAAATGGAACTGATTTTGTCCAAAGCCCTGCAGCCCAGTCCCAGGGAGCAGGAACCAAGCCAGCACCATGCCACAGGGCACAGGGAACCACTCCAGAGATCATCATCTTGTATGTGGCCAAAAACATCACCATGGAAAGCCCTGGGGTCAGTACAGAAGCCCTTGTGAGCAGATGGGTGCATGTAGGAAAGCCTTAAAGCCTTGGGGGATGCTGAGGATTCAAAGTGAGTCTGGGGTGGTGTGATCAAGGACTGGCATTCCCAGCCCTGCCACAGGCAAGTCACCCACATGTTCCACACCTCTGCTCTTCCTCTGCCACCATAAAAAATGTAATTAAAAAATACAAGGAAGAATATTTTGCAAGCTCTGGTACGTGTCTAAGTGAAGAGGCTGTAACTGCCAGGTTTCTAAATGCCAGTGGTTCCGTCTCTGCATGGCTCAGAGCCCTGGCGCAGGGCAAGCTCACCTGCCCCAGGCCAGGCTGCTGCCCTCCCCAGTGGTGTCCCTGGGCTCGGGGTTTAATAGATGGTTTGCCTGCAGGATTGCTCACTGGGGCAGGAAATGCCACACTCAGGAGCAGTAGCTAACACTCCAGAGGTTCCTGGCACCTGCAAGCCACAATTCCAGATCCGTTTTGCTCGTTACCGCCTGGTGACCTGTAAGTCAGGAGTGTAACATGAGCGCTGGCCCGAGGCAGACAAAGGCACAACCATGCTTGGCAGCACGTCCTGCTTGGTGCCTTATTTGCCCAGTTTACTGCAAGGACAGCCAAGGAGCTGGAAGAAGATGGAAATCAACAGGATTAAGGAAACCATTCAGTCTTGACAGAGAAAATCATTCTTACTGCGTCGCTCATCTGACTGTTGGGGGCAGCGACCAGGTGCCTCTCAAGGAGGCTCTGACCCACCCGGCCTCACCAGTTCTTCTGGAGCAACCTGAATCCTACAAAGCACTTGGCAGCAAAGGGCTCAGCCCCAGCAACATGTTCATCTGCCAACAGTTTTCTCTCAGAAGAGTTTAGTTGCCCGTTATCCCAAGGGAATTCACTCCTGCTGAAGGCAAACTTCTTCCCATCTGATCTTTTAATCTTGTGCAGACCTCATGTTCATTGCAGAGGAAATTTGCCTCCAGGAGCAGGAGCTCAGACACTCTATAAATGTTTGATAGCTCTGACCACCTCTTCTGAGCTATTATTTTATTTAAAAAGGAGATTTATTATGGTTCTGGATGACTAGAATTCACAAAGCTCACCAATGTGGTATTTTTTTTATCTCTCATATCGGGTGTACCCAACAAATGTCACAGCCTTTAATAACATGCTTTAATTAATCCTGGAATTCTGAATGTGCTATTATCTTCATTTTTCAAAGAGAGGTCACAATAGTAAAGAAAAATCTGCATTGCCTGCACAGGCTACTCCAGGAGTCTGCAGCAGACCAGGAAATTAATCTCTTAATCATTCTGCCAATTTGACTCAGTGGTGAGAGCAGACCTACGGCTACTTCAGCTCTCTGGACTGACGAAAGTATTTCATTTATCTGGGATGTCCTTTCCCACCTGCAAAGCAGGAGGAGTAGCTCTGATGTCCTCTGTGTAGCTTTGGAGACAGCTGCTGAAAAGCACCATGTAAGGGCTCGACATCCTGGATCAGCCTACCTCTCCCAGCCCCATGTTCCACCTCCTTGGAAGCTTCCTTCCTCAGTATCTGCAGGACAAATCCTGTTTGGATCCAAGGAAGGGCTGTGGTCTGTCTGGTCCCCTGTCGGGATGGTAACAGTTCTAGTGGATTTGTCTCTCTTCCCTCTGCTGACTCAGGAAGTTTTGTCTGTAAGCATCCATAAAATCCCACCACACTCCTTTTCCCCTCAGCAGGGCCAGGTTCTTCCACCGTTTACACCCAGAATTAGCTGAGTTGCTCAAAGACCACTGATACTGTTTCAGATCAATACATCTCCACCTGGCCTTGTTCTCCACAGGAAAAAAGAAGCATTTGTCAGCTTGGTGTCTGCTTTAAACCAAGATGAGATAACTTTTCAGGCTGTTTGTTCCTGATTTGTTCCAAGATGTCTGGGATCTGGGGCTGCTAAGCTCTGATCCCAGCTATTTATCAGCTCCTCTGAGCATCCATTCATGTTCTCACACAACAAAAACACAACCTGGTTTGCCAACAGGAAGCCAAATGCTTGAAAAGGAAGGTGAGAGGACAAAAATGGTAGAGGAAGTGATTAGTGAGAGACGCAAGTTTCGGAAGAAAAGGGCGAAAAAGCAGGAGCTGGAGGAAAGATGGGCTGAAAAGCTGAAGGAGAGAGAAATAGCCACAGATAAGCAGCAGCAAAGACTCATGGAAAAATGAAAAAAGAATATAAGACATTTCCAAATGCCACGAAGTCTGTGAGCAAAATGGATAAGAGATTTTACACTGATTCTTCACTTCCCTCCTCTGAAAGGACAGAGGAAAAACCAATGAAATGCAAAGCAAGCAGCTGGTCAAGGGCAGAATTTAAAACTGCAGCTGGGTTGCTCCCACCCATGCGCCTCGTGCCACCCACTGCTCCTCCTGCATTAGGGGCAATCTGGCCACAGGCATGGGAGCGGAGAGCCCAGCGAGGTGTCCCTGCTCCCTGCTGCCAAAACCCTCCCAACACCTTCCTGGGGACATCCAGCCAGCTTTTGTGTTGCTGTCTTAAAATGGTGCTGGTGCTCTGGTCCCCCATTCCACATGTTCAGTGTGGTGTTGGTAACAATCCAAGGAAGCCCAGAGAGGCAGAGTTGCCATGAAAATTATAGAGAATAAACCTTTTTACAAGACAGCTGTAACTTCAGCCCTGCACACTTAATTCTGCCCAAGCAGAGGACTCTCAGGCTTGGAACTCCAGTGATCCACAGATCATTCAACAGCTATCAGAATCTACACAAAAGAGTATCAGCTTTTTAATGTCCATCCCACCCTAAAATACATTCAGAGTTTTATACTTTTTATCTAAATACAAAAAGAAGGATTTTGCAAATATTTTTAGTTTGAAAGGCATTTTAATAAAGGTTTGCTGCAAGTTTTCTACAATTTTTTGTGCAGATTTTAAAGAATGCCTGTGCATTATTTGTGTCATAATAATAATATGCTATTATATTGTAGAGGGCAGATAGTATTCTTGAACTAAAATATCCAGCATTTTGAACTGGATCAAATTTGTCAAAAAAAAAAAAAAAACCTGTGGGGGGAAAAAAGTTTAAATACTATGTTTCTTGTAATTTCCAATTAAATGTTCTGAATATCATAGTGGAGAGAGTTCTTTCAACTCAAGTCAGGTGTAAGCATCCTAAGAAAGTTTTTCTGAAGGCAACTGAGTGAGCTAAAATATTACAGTCAGTGATGCTTTTAAGAGTCAGGGATTAGTGCTTTTTTTGTAGTGGGTGGCTTTATCACAGACTTGTTGGGCAATGACAGAATGAGCTGTACCCTTTCTTGGTACTCTCTCTCTGCTTCCATATTTAATTCATGTTCTTTCTTCTTCTCCTCTTCCTCAGCTTTGTGGAGCCACTGGTGATAGGCAATTTGACTTGTGAGCTGGTCTCGGTATTCTTTGGCCTTCTGTAGTTTTCTGGAAATGCCAAATTAATAGGTTACTTAAGCAGTGCGAGTATAAAGAATAAACTTTATTATTATTATGCAATCTGTTAGCATTCCAGCTTAGACTAAAGAACCATTCAAAGCTCCTTTTAGCTGTTAAGAATAACTGCCACTATTAAACAAATGCTACGAGCTAACCTTATGTTCTTCAGAGAATTAATTGCATTCTGTTGTATCCTATAAAGCAGACTGTAAAACTGGTGCTTGACCAGAA
Source organism: Orthonyx spaldingii (assembly GCA_013397795.1). Taxonomy (NCBI): domain Eukaryota; kingdom Metazoa; phylum Chordata; class Aves; order Passeriformes; family Orthonychidae; genus Orthonyx; species Orthonyx spaldingii. The sequence goes on along the minus strand of VZTJ01006363.1, from coordinate 253,192 downwards.
AGAAACAACAACTCCTTGTAGTCAGTGTGCCTTCCCTGCTCCTCACAGCAATGGTGAGAGGACAGAGGATGAGGGGGCCGGGTCTCAATCCATCCCTGGCTCGGGCTCAGTGCTGCTGCTGACACCCATCCTCACCCTGCTTCTCAGAAGAACAAGTCCCTGCTGCACTGATATTCCTAGAAGTGGCTGTCAGAAGAAATCAATCTTCCATTCCACCTCAGGACTCATGTACTGCTTTCACTATCCTCTGGAGAAGCAGAGGGAGTCTTATGTGTTCAGGCCCTTCTGGAGCAAGAGTCACACAGACACTTAAAATGCCAACAGAGCAGTCAGAACTTGTGCACTAACTCAACAGAGCCGAGCCACAAACCCTTCCTGACACTGCTGAGTGCCATCTCTGCTAAGTGGAGCAGATCCCAGCTGGAGCCCAGCACATTTCCTTCACAGGGGTGACATTTCTACCATAGCGAGGAGATTGTTCTCAATAAAGCCCTCAGAGAACACAACAGACACCGGCCAGGGAAGGAGCTACTCGTATCCCACGGACAAGAGTGGAGAAAGGGCAGGAGTACAGTAGTAGAAAGGGGATTAAGTGAGACAAGGCCCTTTGCCCAAGGCTTTGCATGACACCCAGAGGAACATTCCAGCTACTGCGTGTAAGGATCTGCTCATCCAGAGGCACTGGAGGCACCACGGAGAGCCCTGTGCAGCCAGGTTACATGCTGCAGGCCGGGTGTTTTGGTGGCTGCGTATAGGATTGTTCAAGGGATGTCTGTGGGTGGAGTTTAGCAACAAGCCCGGACACACTAGTTCTGGGGCAGGAACAAACAAGCCTTTCATTAACCCTCCTCCCCAAACCTCTGCCACTCATAACAACAGCTCAGAGTATGAGGGGATGCATTTAGTTAATGTGATTGATGTAAGTCACATAATGATCCAAAAAGACCAAGAGTATGTACCACTATTTTCTGAGGTCAGAATTAATGACTTAATACCAACTGCAATATTACAGGTCTGCTCTTGAGCAGTCTGGAACTGATACGGTGCACAGTGGGAAAGCCTCTCTGAACAGAAGGAAGTCCACCCAGTGCTTCTAGAGATATCAGGAAAAAAGAAACAGCTTGCTCACAAGTTTAAAAGATTTATCTGCAATGAAATGAACCGACGGCATAGAAGAAAAATACCTTGTACGTTTTTCTTCTTCTTCACGTTCAAATTCTCTGACTGCTTCAGCCATTGCCTTCTTCTCTTGAGCAATTTCTATTTGCCTCTCTGCTTTTTTCCGCACTGGAAAACAAAACCAAAAATATCTTTAGACGGTAACAGCTCTGCTAAGCTTGAAGCGACAGTGAGACTGCATTTGGGCTAAGTAGCCTAAGTAGGAAGCCTGAGTTTTGTTGCTTCTGAAGAGCCAAACAAACAACAGCACATGTATTGTCAGCTTATTTGTTTTTCGTATACTCAGAACTGGAAAGTTTTCACATTCAAGCCTTCATAATAATATAATTAATAATAATGACCATTTGCCCATGCAATCCTTACTTTACTAGGCTTTGCTCTGGTGATGGCAATGGGAAATGAGTGTAAAGAATGCCTGTAGGAGTAAATTTTGGGAACAGGTTCAGGGAGGGTCACATTTTTGTTCACTCTGTCACACAGCCCGTGTGTGCTGGGCCAGATGCTGTTCCCAGCAGCAGGGTGTTGTACTGCCTCTGCCCAGATGTGTGTTCCAACACTTACACTTCTCCTCCATCTGCAACTGTCTTGTGTTCATGACATCTCTCAGCAGCTGAAATCGAGCCTCCCTCTCTAGTTTCATTTTCTCAGCCTTCTCGGCCCAGACCTGATCCCTCTCTTCCTTGAAGAGCTTCTCGTCCTCTCTTTCTCGCTCCTTGTCCCTCCTCAGCTGTTCAGCCAGATGATCCAGGTAAGTGAGTTGCTCCTTTAACAGCGCTCGCTGCAAACACATAAACATTTGCAATCTGAGTAAATTAGTTCAAAAAAGCCTTTCAAAACCTGAAGAGAAGTGGTGGTTCACAGCCAGTGTGGGAGCTGGGAGCCCAGAGCTCCATTCCAAAACCTGCCATGGGAAAGACCTGCTCAGAATCCTCTACCTGGCCAGACAACACCATGTGAACAGAACAAATACAGAGTGATCCCTTTCCCCATAGCAGCTCAGCTGCCTACAAAACACCCATTTTACAGATCTTCCACAGCTGACCAGGCTACTCCACTATCATCTGCATCAGAAGCTTTGAGATCCAATAAATATAATAAATACCACCTCCTGTAATTCTACAGCAAGGTCTAACATTGAGCTGATACAGCTTTCCCAACCTACATCAGCTTATGAACACCTGGAGCAGAGCAATGGATGCAGCTCTCTGCTGGGTCCTGAAGACCCTGAGACTCATTTGCATGCTGAAGCTGGACAATCTACTTGTTTTAACTTCAGAAAATGAAACAGACACATCTATTGGTTCATGGCATCTCCAAGAAATATGAGATTTTGTATCTATCTATATAGAGTTATTAAATATTTTAAAGTTTTTTAGTATTAATTACAGTAAGTTAAATATTCTCTTTCTTCTGCAATTACAAATACTTACTAAATCAGGTTAATGAAACTAAAAAATAGTTTTCCAGCCTCTATTATGTCCATGCAGTGTAAGGATGATAAAGCTCAGGTGATTTATACACAATGAAATTAGCATGGAGGGACAAAATTCCAGGATTTCCTGACAGCCCCCATTTCATTTATCCAGCCCCCATTTCATTTATCCAGATTGCAAAGCAGGCTTTAAACTGCTATGGTTTTAATAGCTAATGAACTTCTGCAGAGGTGCAGAGCACTGGCAGGAGGAGAGGCAACAGGCCATTCAACAGAACAATTATCTCGTCCAGAGAAAAGAGCTTATGTCTGTTCTCCGTTACACTATGCGGTTCACAAGACCACAGAACTAGTCTAGATCAGGTATTGCCCCACAATTTCACAATGAAACACCTTACTTTCTTTTTTGTCTTCTCCTCATATTCCCTGTTGGGGTCCTGAAAATCTTTTTCCAAGATCATCTTCTCTACGGCAAGCTGAGTTTGTTTTTCTGCATCAAGATGATTCTTCTTGTCCCGTGCTGCTTTGAGCAGTATCTCCTTGCATTCCTTCTGTTGGTGTCGCTTCTTCCTCTCAAGCTCTTCCTTTTCTTTCCTAACCTGGTGCAGCTCTTCTTCCTACAAGGATAAAAGTAGCCAGCTTGTAAAATCACTGTGTAATTTCAAACTACATGGTGGCTAGATTTAGTTTATTGAAACATAGAAGAGCAAAGCCTTGCTGACAACATGGAATTTTTAGTGTCATCCACTAAACCTGTTAAAGTCTGAACATTTTAGCATATCCTTCACTAGAATTCAGGACTTTTATCTGTAATTATCACATGTGCTTCAATACAAAAACTGCATTGTGTCTGGTGTTTTCTAAATATTTCAGGCAGACAGAGTCATCTCTTCAAGGAAATAAGTATCATTGCAGCACGTGTGACCTGCATCCAAGTGTTCATACACAGCCATAAGCACTAACAACTAAGAGAGCCACGTGTTCCTGCTATTTCTGTAGATATTATATGTCCTATGCCTGTGTTGGGTGTTCAGAGCACTGCATCTCTACCAGTCATAAGCTTGCACCAAGTCAGTGATTGGATCCTTGTATTCTGATGGGCAGTTACTGAATTTCCATGGTTCCAAATCATTCCACTTCACATTGGAAAGAACTTTATATTCCACTTCCTATAGGAAAAACGTACAGTAGAACTGAGTTCTTAAAAAAGAAACAATGACAAATCGGAAATGCGTATTTGAAATCAAAGAGGTATGTGTATATTCAAGATTATTTAGCCCCCAAAAAAATCAAAAGTAGCATAATTAAATAATTTATAAGCATGATTTCTGAGATAATGTAATGCTAATGATGGTCACATATTGTGGTATGACTATGTTTCAGTGCAGTTGTGCTTGTACATTTATTCAGTTTCAAGAGGTCCAGAAATGTCCAGACCAGCTGTCTCGAAGGCACAAAGTTTTTTGTTAACCTGTTTTTAAATTAAATGTCTCTTTTGTAATGTGAATGAGCCTTCTAAGATGCATCAGCAGGATTGTCATCAACAGCATGTCTAATCTTCCCCATATGGAAGCCGAAGCTGCACTCCCTAAGGAACATCCTTTTTTATGCTGGACATAAAGCACCCATGGATTCTTGCAGTATTTCAGAGCGAAAGCTGACTTTGTATCTGCCTGAACTGTCAGATTCACTTTCAGAAGCTGGTAAAACGGCTTTGAAACTCAACATATATAAAATGTGAGGAACAGAATTAGTAATCCAAAAGCTTTGAACAGTAAAGTTGAAAAGAAAGCAGAAATAGTTAGCACTCTGCTGTGCAAGTTTGCACATGTCTTTGAATGAATTCTGGCATCAGTGAAGCTGTATGAGAGCAGGCAAGGATGGGATCCATGAAAGTTTATTCAGTGGGGTAACACATCGCAAATGTACAAAGAAATGGTTACCAAGTACCCCTCTCCGAGCCAGGACCAAAGTGCTATGGCAGAAACTCATGAAACTACAGCCAGAATAACATGGCATCAATCACTTTCCCAAGAAATCACAATTCTTTAAGGGAAAAATAGACAAAGGAGGAAGGCAGCTAATACAGGTAATGTACCTAAAGCAAAAATTGCTGTCACTGCTTTGTCATCCACTTCTGAGACATCCTGGTGCACACACATGGTCTATCATGCCAAAGGTGCAAGTTTTCCTTCATTAAATATTCTATTTTCATTTGAACAACCAGGAGAAAGCTTTATGCACAGGGACACTTAGCTGTCCATTCACCCATATGAAACCCCTGGTCATCAGGGGCTACCAGTCTGCAATGAGAAACTTGTAATGAGGCCATCTGCCACATCCCTCTTCTGCTGAGAAAGGATTACATCCCATTTTCCATACAGAAACTCTCCTTCAAAGAGAGCTTTTTTTTTTTTTTTCGGAGACTCAACCACTTCACCAGAAATGTATCTCCTTGACAGAGCCCCAGGCAGCTGTCTCGAAGGGAAGATACAGAGTCTTCTATTCTAATAGTGTTTTTCTGAAAGGGCCAGTAAAGGAGCAGCATTCTTTGCCTGGGAGGTTTGGCAGTGCCTTAGAAGTTGTTACAATAAAATAATTCTATTCTGCATTTTTTTAAATAAGCAAAACATTACAGTCTAGCCTGGAATAAGGACTCCATGGTTTCACAGCCAGCATTTTCAGAGCTTTAGATCCATTATTGTCTTCATTTTTATAAAATAGGGAAGTATACATGATGCCAGCATCATCTTCCAGTCTCTAACAGAGTGTCCTGAGTGATCACTCAGCCTCTACATGCAAATAGCTGCAAAATGATGACTGAGTCTGAGCTAAAGCGTCTCCCATAACTCAAAGTTAACACAGAATTCTGAACTAGCAAGCCCCACAAAAGCTAGCAAAACTACAGCAAGAGAGATGGAAAGGGATGATGAAAAAAGAGGGTCATGGCCAAGCTGTTGGACCAAGGCAGCCAAATGCCTCCTGTGACGTGAACTCAACAGCAGCCACGTCTAACAGGCGAGAGGTCTTAGGTGCTGCTTGCTAATTTGTTTTTAAAAATATAAAATAAACATTTCAGCTGGGAAACAAGACTCGCCTGCTATCCTGCAGGAAAGTGGAAATCTGAAAACTGCAAAGATGTCTGGCAAAAGCTTAAAATGTTTCCATTTCCCACAACAGCTCTGAGAAACCTTAAGTACCAACACACTTCAGAGTGCCGAGTTTCAAAAGATGTATTTCCCTCTGTAAACGGGAATGCCTTTGCCACAGCTCTGGAAAAGAGGCTTAGCTTAACAGGACAGGCTCAGATACTAATGGAATCAGTGAAGATACAAATAAGGTACGGATTAGTCTAAATGTTTGGTAAGCCTATCATTAGAAGGGCCTTCTGCATCAGCCTAAATGCAGAATCCTACGGAAATTACCAGCCATTCAGCCTCCTTTTTGATCAGCTGCTGCTTCTCCTCCCTGCGAGCGCTGTGCACAGCCACCTGGGCATCGCGCACATCCACCATCTCCCGGATCCGCGCTGCCACTTCCTGCGCCTTCAGCTCCGCTTCCTGATCCTTGGCCAACAGTTCCTTCTCACAAATCTCTTCCAGCTTCCGCTCCTGCATCTTCTCTTCCTTCTTCAGCATCTCCTTCAGAGTTTGCTGGGCCAGCTGGCAGTCACCCAGTTCCATCTCACTCCTTTTTTTACAGTGTACGCGATATTCATCACATCGGTTTCTGGAAGGCAACATAGAAGTGTTTTTTTTTTTAAAGTCTCAAAAAATTAAGCAGGTCTGGAGGTGTGTGATGAATGGAGGTTCCCAGCTCATCACTGCTCAAAACACGGCAACTCAGGATGCCAAGTTATACCCCTGGTCTGACACTGATTCCTTGTGAGGTCTAAGGAACCACAGAAAGCCCGATTTGATGGAAGTTTTGACATTAGTTGAAGAATGTGAATTTGTAAAAAAAGCCTAAATCAACCTTCTCACAGGGGGAAGTGAAGAGGCAGCAGCAATCTCTGCTCCCCGTGACCAGTGACAGGACATGAGAGAATGGCTGGAGCTGTGCCAGGGAGGTTTAGGTTGGATATCAGGGAAAGGTTCTTCCCCAGAAGAACCTGGGCACTGCCCAGGCTCCCCAGGGAATGGGCACAGCCCCGAGGCTGCCAGAGCTCCAGGAACACTTGGACACCGCTGCCAGGGATGCACAGGGTTGGATTGTTGGGGTGTCTGTGCAGGGCCAGGGGCTGGACTGGATGATCCTTGGTTGTCCCTTCCAACCTGAGATATTCTGTGAGTGTAAATAAACACACAATATATACACACATTATATACACAACGTGTACTCTACATGTAGCTGGAAGATGGGGGGGATGGTGTTGTGTGTATATATACCTTTTATTAACATACAAAACACATGCACGCTACACTTATTCAAACATGTAGGTTGGTCTCTATTCAAATGAGGACTTAGAATAGGTTTGTAAGTCACCTGAAAGCTCATTCATATTCAGAAAATATTGTGAGCGTGAAAATGTGGGTTACACGGTTGAGCAGGAACCACTAGAAATTTATTAATTTTTTAAGTGAAGTTCTGTGGGATAATTCAGACAAGCTGCAATAAAAACCCAGAGAAGGTAGAAAGTCAAACAAGTAATGCAGCTTTCAATTTTCATTTGTTCTCTGTAACTGAGTTGCATATAAAGAGGTAATTTATCTTCAGCTGAAGAACACTGAACTAATTGCAGATTCTGCTTTTATTTTTGCAAACAAAGCACTATTGAGATCAACACATGCCATCAAACATTATTTAATTTGAACAATCTGCAAGCATTTTAATTCTATTCTATAAACAGGATATAGATTTTCATAAAGTCAGAATGTCAAACTGGCAGACAAAGGTGAAGACCTGTAAGTGTGAAGGATCTATAAGCTCTGAGGATGTGTGACAGACACATGTGAATGCTGTGAAGTGAAAAGGTATCTCACAATTTCATGCTGCATGAAACCATCTCCTACATATTATTGCAAAGCCATTTAGGAATTCACAGCAGACATCGTAAGATATCATGACCTGAATCATGAACAGCTTCATGGCAGCAGTAGTTACCTGCACAATGTGAAATACTATGACATTACACAAGCTTTAGCTGACTATCCTGTACAGCAAAAATATTAAATATTCCTCAGGCAACTACCTCAATGCTATTACCAATCTCCATGTCAGGGTAGTTATTTAATTTCAGAGCAGAGGTGTCACCACATTTTCTCCCTGTTGGTATTCAATACTTGCTGCCTCACATTTCACTGGGGCCAAGGGCATCTCTCTCTTCATCCTCTCGCCTGAAGCACCCAGTGCCACAGAGCCTGTGCTGAAAGGTGAAGGGCACTATACACAAACAATGGAAGGCACAGCACTGCTGTAAAAACATTTCCGTTTTGCTTGGTATTTGCTGAACCTGCCCCAGCCCTGAACCCCCCCTGCCCTGGGCTGTTCCCCCGTGTGGGCAGCAGGGGAGGGGGGATTCTGCCCCTCTGCCCCGCTCAGCTGAGACGCAACCTGCAGAGCTGCCCCAGCCCTGGGCTCCAACAGCACAAGGACCTGGAGCTGCTGCAGCCAGTCCAGAGGAGACCACAGAGATGCTCCCAGGCCTGGAGCCCCTCTGCTCTGGAGCCAGGCTGGGACAGTTGGGGGTGTTGCCCTGGGCAAGAGAAGGCTCCAGGAAGAGCTCAGACTCCCTGCCAGGGCCTGAAGGGCCTCCAGGAGAGCTGGAGAGGGACTGGGGACAAGGCATGGAGGGACAGGACACAGGGAATGGCTTCCCACTGCCAGAGGGCAGGGCGAGATGGGATATTGGGAAGGAATTCGTGGCTGTGAGGGTGGGAAGGCCCTGGCACAGGGTGCCCAGAGCAGCTGTGGCTGCCCCTGGATCCCTGGCAGTGTCCCAGGCCAAGTTGGACAGGTCTTGGAGCCACCTGAGATAGGGAAAGGTGTCCCTGCCTATGATAAAGATGATTTTTAAGGTCCCTTCCAACCCAAACCATTCCATGATACGATGCTGTAATTCAATGCCAGTGCAGGCTGGTGAAAAGGGATGGTTGGTTTACCTCTTGCTCGAGACGGGAACCTTCTGACCACTGTTTAACCCAAGAATAAAAGCAGAAAGCAGCACAGGGATGTGAATGCCATGAGCCATGACACATTCCAAGGAGTGCCCCTGCCTCCCAGCAGGTCAACAAACATACTATGTCATTGATGGTTTCCTTACGTTTTACCACTGGAATCTATCTTTCATCTCCTGGGCAGGAGTTAGTGGTGATTAAAGACCACAGCACTAATTAGTATTCATGAAAAACATATTTCTGAAATGTTGTGAGGGAAACATGCCATTGTTAAGATTCGAAATCTAACACCATTAGCAGTTAACTGTATTACCTTAATACAACGGGTTCAAAGTTCTCTCAGCATTGAAGGAATAAAGAACTAGTTCTTCTTTTCTGTGATTATAAACTAATCTGATATTTATTGAATTCCCAGGGGGGAGTAGAAGTTAATTATGTTCCACATTGTTAGAATTTTAATATAAAATAACCCTGTAATTGCTTGATTTCACCAAAATAATTCCCTCAAAGCAGCTTTTACACCAACCTATAAACATCTGCTCCCCCAGATGGCAGGTTTTCTTCCTCACTATGCTATCCTAAGCTTCTTAACATTAAAACTGTGCCTGGATGTGGCTACTTCCCAAAGACAGAACCTCCCCAGTTATTTATTCATTTTATGGCTGCAGCACGAAGTTGCTGGGATAACAACATTCCCCATAAGGATGCTTCTGATGTTACCACAAGAAAGAGGATGTGATATGTGTTTAATGCAAATTTTAAATCATTGAAGTTTTCTTTAAAGTTACCAATGATGAACATGCCCTCAGGCTAGCACAGACTGAGTATCTTCTCAGACAAGAGGTGGCCCTCCCTGAAAATGAATTCCAGCAGGACTCCCATGGTCCAAGCCATGTCCCCTCTGTCACCTTGTGACAAAGGACTCCTCCTGGTTAACATTACTATTGAAAAGATGTTACACCTGTACCCTCAGGCCATCGACCAGCCCACAGGGCTGCTAAAAGTGCTGCCTTTTAGTACTCTGGAATAATGTATGACAGTGTAGGTGCTCCTGTACCTCAAGGCTTGAGAATCCATACCTGCAAAAGAGTGGAGCACCTTGTTTGGAGTTAAAGGAAATACAAAGAAGTCTGTTTCAGGTTTCAGAAAGACATTCAAAAGAGTTGTAAATCCACAGGCAAAGAGAAAATCATGTGTATATCCACCTGCTACTGATTGACTTGCAAGGGCTCCTGGGTGTGCCCTGGAGTAATGATCTGCAAAAGGGGGCGTGCAGGAAGAGAATATGTTTTGTACTATTAATAAATAACATTTAAAAGTAAAAAAGAACATTTATTTCATCTTCACCTCACCCTTTTTAATTTCTATTTCTGTGTATGTTATATCCAGCACAGTATAGTATTATATATTTATATAGTTTATAAATAAATGTACTGAGATGAACGTTAAAAGTTTTTACAACTAGGGGGGTGCAGTCAAAGAGGATTGGAGGTCATTGCCCCAGAGGACAGGCTGTGACACAATTACAGACTCCTGTTTGTGGATTTTCAGTAAGTGTTGGTCTCCTGAGCAGCAAATCCTGCTCCCAGATCTCTGCCTGGACCAGGATGGTTTAGGAGGAAGAGTAACATCTAACAGCCAGAGAAAAACAGACTTGGGGCTACCTAAACAAGTTAAATTCATGCAGATTGAGATATCAGAAGTTACCAATCTAATCAGAATCAATCATCACAGCAGAGACTTCCTTTCTCACTGGAAAAGGACAGAGAATGAAAGACTTCAAACCATAACTAAGCATATCTGTGAAGACAGATACCTGTCACAGACAAGGTGAACTGTTGTCAGCTGGTGCTTATCAGAGTTCTGTTCTTTTACAGGAAACTTAATTTAGAAGTAGAAAGGGATACAGCTAGAGGAACTAACCATGGAATGTATTCCCGTTAGATCAGGACAGTCAAAGAGAAGGATTCTGTGCCCTGTAGGATCAAGATTGATTTGCAAAGATACCCCAAGATTGCCACTCACAATAGCTGTGAAGAGAGATGTTTCACTGCTTCTAAATCCTCTGAAAACGTGCAGCCAGCAGGACGGCAGCAGTAATGCTTCAGCAACACTTTTTAACAGGATGCTGTGTGGTATAAATACTGCTTAGATCCCAGGGCAGAGCGTGAAAGGTAAAAGGATAATAATAGGACAAAATAATCCCATGAGACTAAGGGAACCATAGATCAGCAGGGCTACACTGGGAAGACAAAGGACCTGAGACAAGACAGGCAACTACAGCATGAAAGTTCAGGTATGTGTCACCAGATGATGCAGTTCAGTGGTGTGATTCATTTTGCAATTAAAATGTCTAAAATTATACATCTAAACAGGAATCTACATATGTGCTAAATTCCCACTCTGATTGATGGGAACCTAATTAAAGTCAGTGGAAGCTGGGGTGCAGTTCAACTGACAGGGCAGGACAAGCCTGTTTCAGGCTGACTTTAGGTCCCTGTAACTGTCCTGATTTCAGTGAAGTTTTAAGTAGAACAGGAATGCAGATTCCCAGTGAATATAAAGATACCAACACTTAGGACACCTACCTTTAGGTGTCTTCATAACATCTCCTTGGTGTGCAAAACAAGCTACAAGTACAAAATTAAAGGCACTCCAGCAGCATCCCCTCCATACCATTTTAAAAGTGAGTTTCAACCACTTTGTGTGATAGAGAACAAACCAGAAGCTGCAAAAGGCAAGGGCCACATTTTCAAGCCACCATGTGAAGTTAAGCAGTGTATGCACTTCTAACACCTAAGTCAATAAACCCCACATTTAAACAAATGTTTACCTGTGGAATTAGTTAATTAGAGTTTATCCACAAGTGAGAGTGAGTGTTGATTTTTATCCCATCCTCTGCACACTGAGAAGCAGGTGTTGTAGATTTCACAGTACCGTGGGAGACTGGGAAAGACACTTCAAATTATTACAATTAAATAACATTATTCTGTTTTTCATCCCTCCCTCAGAAAACCAGATTTTCAAGAATGAGACTAGGCAGATTTCATGCCAAGGCCTCAGGTCGTAATAAGTACCTAGAAGTTACTGCTTTCAGTCAGGAAGTCTTGGCACAGAACTTCAGGCTGCATTAAAACCTTAGCTGCAGCTGCTACTCTTGAAAACTATGCAATAAATAAAAACACTTGTCTTTTTGGACAATCTTAACGTTTCAGGGATCTCTGGCATATTAACTTAGTAAGCATGATTTAGGCCAAATTAACCTTCCATGCACCCTGTTCACTCCAATAGTATAAAGCTGGAATAGGAGTTACAAAAGGGCTGACTTGGCAGGTGGAGAGCAGGGATGCTCACATGGAACAAGGAGGACACACTACACTTGCAAGAATTAACTGCTCTGATTTTTTCTGTCTTACCGTTTCAGTCACATTCATCTTTCCTTCCTCAGTTTATTACTGCCACCTGCTTTTTAAATCGTTCCTATAAATTTACTTTGGGCAAATTCTCTTTTATAAGATGGCAATACCTGAACTGTTGCTCTCGTTTTTCAGCCACCACTTTTAGCCTTTCTTGCTCCCTCTTCTCCCTCAGTAATTTTGCTTGTTCCTTCATCTTTGCTTCTTTATCCTGTGCCTTTTCTTCATCAAGTGCCTCCACCTCAGCAAAGTGCCTACTTTCCTCTGCCTCCAGAAAGTCACGAAGCCTGCAACAAAAACATTTGAATAAAAGCTAAATTAATGCTTCTGTTGAAGCGTGAAGTTTTAGTGTATTTGTTATTAACACAAAATGGTTACTGGGCTCCTTTCAACACTCCTTGTAAATGCCAAAGAAGGGAACATCAAATTTTAACTCAGGGATCACTCCTGTTGTGTCCGTCAAGGGAATCTCACAGCACGACACGAGTGATTCCGTCCAGGCACGGTTTAAACTCCTGATGTAACAAACCCACTTCCCAAGCTGCTTTACAACTTGTCCCCCATTCATCAAATTCTTCTGATTCTCAGACTACATCTGTCACCAGCTGATAATTCATTTCTGTACTATTGTTATCCTTCAGCACAGACCCACAGAATATCCTGAGCTGGAAGGAACCCACCAGGATCATCCAGTCCAGCTCCTATCCGGGCACACACACCTCAACAATCCCACCCTGTGCATCCCTGGAAGCGGTGTCCAAGTATTCCTGGAGCTCTGGCAGCCTCAGGGCCGTGCCCATCCCCTCTGGGGATGCCCCAGCTCCCTCTGGGGGAATAACCTTTTCCTGATATCCCTCCCTTCTCTGTGCATCTGTAATTGTATCTTCTCTCAAATGAGAAGATTCTTTTGCTATTTTAGCATCACTCCACAAAACAATTCATCCTCAAATACCTTTGATGAGAAAATTATGTCAAATTGGCAGTTTTTAAACACACCATCATTTACCCCTCTGTTAATCCCAGCGAGAAACCTGAGCCTACAGAATCCAGAAATTACCCATTTCAGCCCAAATGCCACAGTGTTTCAGCAGAAAGGGACCTGGGGGTCCCGGCAGACAAGCTGAGCACAGGCCAGCAATGCACCCTTGTGGCAAAGAAGGCCACTGGCACCTTGAGCTGCGGAAGGAGGAGCACTGCAAGCAGCTCCAGGGAGGGCATCCGTCCTCTGGGCACTGCTGAGACTCCACCCCGAGTGCCGGGTCCAGCTCTGGGCTCTGCGGCGCCAGAAGGACACAGCCTTAGTGGAGGGAGCCCAGTGGAGGGACACGAAGGGACTGGAGCATCTCTCACAAAGGGAGAATCTCTCCTGAAGTTCCTTCTCTCCTGAAAGAGCTGAGACTGTCCAGCCCAGAGACGAGAAGGTGCAGAGGGATCTTGCCAATGTACATAAACACCTGAAGGGAGGGAATGAAGAAATGTCAGACACCTTGTCCTCAGTAGTGCCCAGTGACAGGACAAAGGGCAGCAGCCACAAATTAAACCATGTAAAATTCCAAATGAACAGAAGAAAACACTTTTTTTCCTGTTTACTATGAGTGTGGTCAAATACTGGTCAGGCTGCCCATAAAGATGGTTTAGTCCCTATATGTGGAGACAAGCAAAGCCCAAAGGGACACACACTCCTGGACAAGCTACTCTAAGTGACCCTAGGGCTGGACCAGATCATCTCAGGAGGTTCCTTTTAACCCCAGTGGTTCTGTGGAAACCATGTACAATTTCCCTGAAGGCACATCAGACCAGGAAACCAAACTGATGACCTTCATAGGTCCAAAGTCACTTGACATGAAAGAGTAACTGAGAAATTAAACCGTACGACTTCTTCCAAAGATCAGTACAGTACAGTTCTGCTCTTTACATGGCAGCAATGTGCTTTACCTTTAATATTTTTGAAAGACTTCTGAAAAGTTTTTATTTTTTCATCTGACTGTGCTGCAGTGTTATTTGTAGGACCTAAATATCAGCTTGATGAGTTTGCAACAAAACCCTCAGTTAAACTGAACTGAGAGAATTTCTGACACTTTGCTACCCAGAGAAGCTGTGGAGGTCCACAGCAGGGTGGGTGGAACCAGATGATCCCTTCCAACCCAAACCACACTGGTATTCTATGATTCCATACCCCATCCCTGGAAACGTTCCAAATCACATTGGATGGGGCTTGGAGCAACCTGGTCTGGTGGGAGGTGTCCCTGCCCAGGGGCTTGGAATGAGATGAGCTTTAGGATCCCTTCCAACCCAAACCATTCCATGAGTTTATGATTACATCAAAGTACTCTTCATTCCCTTTAAAAATCAAGCACTGAAAGTACTATACTACTACTTTTATCCTTCCATGTGGCAGACAGGAGGCTCCAAGTGCCACCTAGGCTGCACTAGTTACTGTGTTCGAACAGGTCTCACTAGTGCCCAGCCCTCTGAGCACACCGTGAAGGTAAGAACAGCAGGGTCACTGCCCTGGCGCCTTGTTTGCTACCTCTCTCTTCTCACATCGATCTCCTCCAGGTACTTCTGCACGGTTGCCTGGACCTTCCTCTCGGCAGCACGGTGCACCCATTTCTCCTCGCCACCCTTCTGCCAGTCGCAGACGTTGCGGTAATGGCTGAACACGCGCAGGGCACGATCTTGTTCACGCCGCTCCTCCTCCCGCACCCTCTCGGCCAAAATCGCCTCTTCGATGAAATCTCTCTTAGAGGGCTTGCCTATCTGCAAGAGAAAGGAAATGGAGAAAGCGTGGAGACCTCATAGCACCCTTCCAGGATCTGAAGGGGCCCATAGTGAAACCAGAGAGGGACTCTTTGTTAGGAACTGCAGTGACATGACAGAACAAGGAGAAATGGGTACAAAGTGAAAGAGGGAAAATTTAGACTAGATGTAGGAAGAAATTCTTCTTTGTGAGCGTGGTGAGGCACCAGCACAAGTTTTCCTGAAAAGTTGTGGCTACCTCACCCATGGACGCATCCAAGGCCAGGCTGGGTGGGGCTTGGAGCAATCTGGGACAGTGGAAGGTGTCCCTGCGCGTGGCAGGGGGTGGAACTGGACGAGTTTTAAGATCCCTTTCAACCCAAACCATTCATGGGTGAATATACAAACTGTTAATCTGGGTGGATTTTAGTTGAATTCATGATCGTGCAAGTACCTAACGCCAAATGATAAGTTCAGAGTAATCAGGAGGTAATCACAGAACCTCTGAGGCTGGAAAAGAGCTGCAAGACCAAGTCCAACCTGTGACTGATCCCCACCTTGTCCCTAGCCCAGAGCACTGAGTGCCATGTCCAGGCCTTCTCCGGACATCTCCAGGGATGGATATCTCCCTGGGCAGCCCCTTCCAATGCCTGAACGTTCTTTTTGTGAAGAAATTCCTCCTAAATTAGACAAGCCCTGCCTCTACCCGCACTCCACACAGCACCGGGGTTCCCGGGACCTTCAAACACGGCATCAGGCGCCCCGGGACCCCTCACAGAACCCTGCTCCCAGAGGGTTCCGCCGCAGCTGGCCCCGCTCTAGGGCTCCAGCCCGCAAGTCCCCGCAGCTCCCCGGAGCGGAGCAGCCCCGGCGCGGCCCCTCACCAGCGCCACGTCTTGCGGCCCGCAGCCGGTGAATTCCCGGCGTCTCTGGGTATGAGAGCAGTAGGGGGGCTGGGGCCGGGACCGGGGCGGGGGCCGCGCCGCCATGGCGGACGGAGACGCCGCCCGTTGCTGAGGGGAGGCGCGGGACAGAAGTGGCATCATGGCGGCAGGGCGCTGCCGGGCTGTCGTGGCATGGCGGGGGCGCTCGGGGGTGTCCCGGGGTGACGGAATCGTCACGGCTGGGAGAGACCGTCGGATCATCCAGCGCCCCCGTGCACCCAGCACCGCCGCTGTAACTCCTAACCCACCGCACCGCGGCACGCCGCGCCACAGCCCAGCGCCTCCCGAACACCTCCAGGGACGGCGACTCCACTGCCTTTCTGGGCAGCCGGTGCCAATGCCTGACCGTTCGTGAATACCTAAAAGTGTCTTAAGAAGGGGTGTTTCTTTAATCATGGAATCATAAAATATCCTGAGTTAGGGAGCCACAAGGCGTCCCATCCCCACGGCGCACAAAGTCAGGGACACACAGAGTGCAGCCCTGGGTGCCGGTGCTGGGACATCAGCAGGGACAGGCTGGCACAGGAATGGAAAGGGTTTGGGTTAATGAGTCTTACCCTATGGAGCCAGGCTGGGACAGCTGGGGGTGTTCACCTGGACAAGAGAAGGCTCCAGGGAGAGCTCAGAGCCCCTGCCAGGGCCTAAAGGGGCTCCAGGAGAGCTGGAGAGGGACTGGGGACAAGGCATGGAGGGACAGGACAGAGGGAATGGCTTCCCACTGCCAGAGGGCAGGGTGAGATGGGATTTAGGAAGGAATTCCTGGCTGTGAGGGGTGTGAGGCCCTGGCACAGGGTGCGCAGAGCAGCTGTGGCTATTCCTGGATCCCTGGAAGTGTCCAAGACCGGGCTGAATGGGGCTTGGAGCAGCCTGGGATAGTGGAAGGTGTCCCTGCCTGTGGCAGGGATGGAATAGGATCGGCTTTAAGGTGCCTCCCAACCCAAACCCTTCTGTGACTCTATGAAGTGGAGTTGATGACAGGAATGGGTTCCCTGTGCCCACAGATGATGGAGCTGTGTGAACCCACAGCTGCCAGGTCAGGACTGTCAAGAGAGACCTCCTGCAGCACATCCTGCTGATGCCAGGCTCCAGACATGCCTGGGCTGGAGGAAAACGGGAAGTAAAACATTGGCTGTGGATCAGCGATTGCTTCAAGCTCATTGCCCTCAAAGGAGTCACAGGAAAAAGCTATTGCTGAAGCTTTGAAGCTCTGGGACACACACACATACACTGCCAAGAATTTGTTTTTTTGCACATAATCACATTAGCTTGGCTGATAACAAGTTGAAAAAAATAATTCCAGGGAAGAAAGGTCAATGTTTAACCTGTCTGTAAAGCTTGTTCTCATCCAGTTAAAACCCAGAGCAATTTTTTCTGGTGTCAATGATGGGATCCATGCACAGTCAAACACAGAAGTTTGATAGACAGGATTTACACTCTGGAGTATGTGTTACGCCACCACAGTAGTCCTTGAACTGGAATCTTTTGAGTTTATTTCAGTATAGACTTAATGTTGTCATACTATTGTGACTTAGCTTTTGAGATGTTTGTGAGAGGGAAACAACTTCACTTCCCTTTCTCCCTGAAAACTTGTATTTGAGTGGAAGGAGGGCTGAATTTCTTGGTATTTTATAGTTTTGCCTAGTATTTTATGGTGTGTTTAATGGGAAATGTTGCCTTAGTCTGAAGATCTACACAAAACCAGCAATCAGTTTTATGTGTAATAGACAGCGTACAAATGTGCAGCACTGCCATCTGTTTGAAATCTAAAAATAAACAGGGATGTGTGGATCCTCTAAACCCCCCATTCTTCCGTGAAGTCCCTCCACCGGCTCTGAGAATATTTCCTCCTGAAAAAGCTGGGTTTATTCCAAAGACGTGGCAGATGGCTTGTGACTTTGAGTTTATTTTACATTAATATTTAATGAAAAAAACAGATTCTCCTTAACTTGGATGCCTAAGAGAACCCTAGTCACTGGATTTCCTCACTGGGAGTATACGTAGAATATAGGATATAGGATATACATAGGATATTGTCTGTTCTGGATTGGCTGGATTGAATTCTCCTTCCTGAAACCTTTCTCTAAGGAACAGCCAATAAACTTCATATATTCACAGAACCATAGAATCCCAGAATGGTTTGGGTTGGAAAGGACCTTAAAGCACATCCCATTACACCTCCTGCCATGGACAGGGACACCTTCCACTGTCCCAGGTTGCTCCAAGCCCCATCCAACCTGGCCTTGGACACTTCCAGGGATTCAGAGACAGCCACAGCTTTCAGGAAATTCACAACTTTCCAGGAAAATCCTTCATTTGACACTCAGGTGTCAACAAGTCAGAGCAGTGGGTGCAGGCTGAGGTTTCGAAGCGTGGAGCAGGACACACAAAGCGATGGAGTCACCTCTGCTGTCCCTCCCCCTTCAGACAGACCAGCATGGAGAAACCGCACATGAAGCCAGACCCCAGACACAGTGTGAAGTGGCTCCGTGGGTGGGGTCTGCCTTGGCTCAGGAACACAGATGTCAGCAGGAGGGAAGGGCTGGAAGAAGGACAGCACGTGCTGATGGATGGAGCAGCTCCGCAAACCAGAGCCTATTTTCATGAGCAGAATCTGTGGTGGGATAATCTGGCAAGGACAGTGGGGCCTTTCTGTTTCAAGGAAGTATGAGAAGTTGATTGCTATCAACTGATGGACAATTCCCTCTTTGTACAAAAGAAACTTTCAACTTCTTCCTCTAGAAGGAAAATTAACTCTATTTAAGGGAACCAAAGTCCTCTCCACCCTTCATAAAAGACAATTTCCCCTACAATGGCTGCCTATCTCTGTCTGGGATTGTGGTGGCTACATGAGCCAATGCTTGGGCACACCAGGCCCCTTCCCTCTGCAGGATCAAATGTCGTTCTGTCCTGCAGATGCCTGGCCTCCCAGGCTGGGGCTTTCAGAAGTTGCCAGTTCCTCTCTGGTTCTGAATCCCCCTGGGGTTTCCTCACTGGTCACACTCCACACCAACTCTGGTTCCTCCAGTCAGGCCTTCTTGTGATTCTTCCTCCAGGCAGTCTTCAAAGTACTTGCTTAGGGAAACCATGACTCATGGTGTTTTGTGTCTTTTGGGTACTTTTTTTCTGAGAAAGTTTTTTGAGGGATTTCTTGTTTGCTCAGATCCACATGACTGGCTGAGTCAGGACCAGGAGAGTCACATAAATACGTCTAGAGTGACACACTTTGCATCAGTAGCAGAGCTCAGAACTTCTACTAATGTGTTTTAAAAATATAAGTTAAATATCATTTTTTCGTTCTGCTGTGGGTCACAGGCAGTACCTGCCAGCCACACAGGCCTGGCTGTGGCAGGAATCACAGAACCCTGGAATGGCTGGGAATAGAAGGACCTCAGAGCTCATCCAGTGCTACCCCAGGCAGGGACACCTTCCACTATCCCAGGCTGCTCCAAGCCCCATCCAATCTGCCCTTGGACACTGCCAGAGATCCAGGGGCAGCCACAGCTGCTCTGGGCACCCTGTGCCAGGGCCTCACACCCCTCACAGCCAGGAATTCCTTCCCAAATCCCATCTCACCCTGCCCTCTGGCAGTGGGGAGCCATTCCCTGTGTCCTGTCCCTCCATGCCTTGTCCCCAGTCCCTCTCCAGCTCTCCTGGAGCCCCTTTAGGCCCTGGCAGGGGCTCTGAGCTCTCCCTGGAGCCTTCTCTTGTCCAGGTGAACATCCCCAGCTGTCCCAGCCTGGCTCCAGAGCAGAGGGGCTCCAGGCCTGGGAGCATCTCTGTGGCCTCCTCTGGACTGACTCCAGCAGCTCCATGTCCTTCTCATGCTTGGAGCCCCCAGCATACATTCACAGTTTTTGTGTATCTCATGCAGTTTTCCCTGAGACAGCAGCCTCACGTCTTGGCTCTCTTCTCTCACCATTGTGATTAATTTAAATTCATGCTGGCACTAAGTTTGCAGCCCAAGAGTCCCACATGTGTTTCATCATGGAGCTGTGAGCACCACTGACGCTCATCATTCGCGTATCTGTGACACAGCACGTGTTTCTGTTGCGTCCATTTATCTCCATGTGGAATTTAATGGCAGCAAGATGCACGTTTCTGGCACATAAAATTCAGGTGATCTTTATTGTTTATTTGACTCTGAGCTTCATGGGAGGACTTGGAGTTTTGAGGTGGAGGCTGAAAAGAGCTCTGTGAACTTTCTGAGGAGGCAGCTGATGGGACAGGTCTGTGTTTGGCCTTGGCTGGCAATGTCAGCTGCATGCATGGGGTCTGCTTGGTCACTGTGGTCTAGATGTAGACGTGCAAAGATCAGACTCCTTCCCTGACCACACCTGAGCCAGGCACCATCAGACAAATGCACTTTTTTACCCCAAATCCACACAGCGGGAGGAGGTGGGAGGGAGGAAGGATCAGCTGCTCTCCTCTCTCCACACCCACGGGTGAGCAGAGAAGATATTTTTCTCCTTCAGCCTTGAAAGAGCAAAGGGTAACCACAAAAAGGGAACATGGTGTGAGGGAGGAGTGAATAATTCCAGCATGATTAGGACAGTGTAAAGCCCACTAGTAGATTGACAGTTTTATTTCTACAAAGCTGTCTGTGGTCCTTCCGTATCTTCCTGCCCCAAGAGCTGATCCACCTCAGCAAACTTCTCCTTACCCTCCCTGTGTGTTCCAGGTTTCACCAGGAAGACTGTACATCTCCGAGTTGCTTTATCTATGTTTTGTAACTAGAAGGGGATATCACAGAGAAGCTCACTAGGCGTCGTTTAGGGTTTCACCACCTACGTCCTGCCTGCTTGCTCTCAGTCACCAGCTCAGCAAGTGGGTGAGACCAGCAGCAAGGTCAAAATTCCTCTCCCAGCAAATCAGAGTCCCTGGAGCAGAGCAGAGCATCAGGCTGCAGCTCTCTGCAGGCACAGCTTCAGGGTTGTTGCAGGGTTACCTGTGGCAGGTGTGCTGTTACCTGTGCTGAGGTGTGGCAGAAATCAGAATTCCAAGCTAGTGACATGAATCCTTGCACATGAACACTCCAGGGAATACTGCTGCCCTGCTGGGCAGTCTGCTGGCATGGGATAGAGAGCCATGAACAGTCCTCCCTTCCTAATCCAACTCCAGGTAGGAACAATTTCCCTATTGCAAAAATGTGCATATTTGTTGCTGAGAAACACATTTTTTTTCATGCCTGAGACAAGAACTGAGTGTGTAACCCAGCTGGAGTGTTTAAAGAGGAACTGAAGGTATTTGAGTTGAGTTTTTCAAACTTGGCTATCTGCTAATTTTATTATGTCAATAAAAGATTATTTTATCCTTTTTAGCTAGAAAGCAATCTCTGCTGACTGTAAATTTTCCTTCCTGTTATTTTCACATAAGTCTTTTCAACAGATCCAAATGATTCCAAGAAATAAGGTCATGTACTATAAAGATGCTTCTGCGTCATCCTCATGTCCCAATAATGGGAAACTCCTCATAGCAGTGGGGGGCACCAAAATGTCCAGCACAATCAGCAGCTGGCACAGCAAAAAGTAGAGATAAAGGGCTAAAGTCAGTGGGAGAATGAGGAGAGGACAGGTTAGACAGAGGTTTTACAAATTGATGGTTCTCAAATGAACTTGGTGTGATGGGCTTTTTCCCAGACTTAAAAAGTGAGTTCAGCCGTCGAAGAGCTGTTTGCAGTGGGGGTTTTGGAAGGGAGGTGAGGTGATGGCAGACTGAAAAAAGGGGGAATACAGACTCCATTTGAAAAGGAAAAAAAACCTAAGCAACACTTGAAAATTACAAGCCAGTTAACTTCAGTTCCTGATAAACAACATCAAAGAGACCACAGAATAAGTAAATAGGAAATCATTTGCAAGCAAGAAGAAAATACAGAGACAAATACCAGCCAACACAGATATGTCAAGGACAAATGCTTTCATGCTAATTGGATTTCATTCTGTGACGTGTAACAGGCCTTGTGGGGAAAGAAGCAGTATATTTAATATGATAAGACTTCTAACACCTCCCTGTACCCCACAGCACCTTCATCCCCATGGCCTGTCCAGAACAATCCCAGATCCGCCACCCATGGCTTGGTGTCACCTGGGTTACTGTCCCACCTCTTGTGGGTTTAAATTTCAGTAATACCCTGGAGGAGAGAACACGGAATTTTTATTCTCTAGGAGAATGGGAGAGCACAAGGGCAAGGACTGCAATAGAGTTTCCAAGAGATCTTGAGGATTTGGAGGAAAGAGTTGAAAAATCAGATGTGGTTCAGAAAGGACAAGGGCCTGCAGTGACAGGACACAGGGAATGGCTTCCCACTGCCAGAGGGCAGGGTTAGATGGGATACTGGGAAGGAATTCCTGGCTGGGAAGGTGGTGAGGCCCTGGCACAGGGTGCCCAGAGCAGCTGTGGCTGCCCCTGGATCCCTGGCAGTGTCCAAGGCCAGGCTGGACAGGGCTTGGAGCACTCTGGGATAGTGGGAGGGGTCCCTGCCCATGGTAGGGGTGGCAGTGGATGAGGTTTACAATCCTTCCCAACCAACCATCCTGGCATTCCGGGATTCCATGGCACCGGCAGGGTTGCCCACCTGGACAGGAATAATCAGGAGAAGTGGATCAGGAACAGCTGACTTGGAAGCAGTTCCTGTGGCAGAAATAGACGATCACAAGCTGGGAGTGAGTCAGCAAGACCACAGCACTGCAGGAGAAAACAGACAGCTGTGGTGACCCTTGGGGAACATGCTCTTGTTTCCAGGCATTTCAAGAAAAAATGAAACTTAGTGGGAGAGAGTAAGTTCTGAAAAGTATCAGAGCTGACAAGTTTACTCTAGCAGGAGGAAAACAAAATAGAGAGATTTTCAGATACAGTGTCTCATATACAGAAAGGGCCTTTACATCCTGGTTGGTGGATAAGGGGAAATGTAAAGATTGCTTTCCTATCACATGTTACAGTACAAACCACCGAGTCACATTGCTGAACATGCAATAAATAAGTCAGGGTGAAACTTGTTGCCTTTCCACCATGTTTCCTAAACCAATCTCAGACAGAAACTCAGCAAACCCAACCAATTTACGCGGGACAAGAGATCCTATGGCAGGCAGCAGCTCTGGAAACACTATCTCCCTGTGAGGCCTTGTTATCAGGTTATATAGTTTTAATTGCCTTTTTTATCCAACTCCCTTCCAAAGCTCGCTGAAAATTCCAGATCACTGCTGGTTTAAAATCTCATGATTTTAATATTAATTTGGTGGAAAGTGGTGCAGAATATCATAACCAGGGCTGTCTGTGATGGTTGGGCTACATCTCTATGGGCACATCTTTCTGGCAAGTTACTTTCTAGATCACCTTTATAAACAATCAGCCATCCTTGATTTTAAGTAACACTTTGTTCTGAAACCAACAGTGTACAGGTGGTAACATTTTTATTAAGGAGCTTATTTCATTCTCACGGTGAGACTACCATTCTTTTCTTCTAATTAAACTAGTGAATTAACAAGTGGCAAAATTGGGAACAATATTTGGATATTAAGGAAAGGAGGCATTTGGTTGGTGTTTGGGTTGGTTGGGGGTTTATTTAATTCCTTTGTATTTCATTTTAAATCAAACTTCAGACTTGCCCTTTCATTTTCCTTCAAACTATTTCTCCCAGATTACCAATCATTCCTACAAAACTAGGATGAATGTTTTCCCGGTGGTTTTTTTTTCACTTTGCCCACCTGCCACACTGCAAGGAAAAGTGAAAATGCTGATTTTTTTTTTTTTTTTTTGATTAGAAAATACTCCACAATTATGAACTCTGTTAATATTTAGTGCTGTAATAGAAATTATTATGACAAAGAGAAGCTTGCTGGTAGGAGGAACAGTTCTCCCAGACTGCGAGCAGTCCTCAACTTCTGACTTTGTGCTGATCTTTACTCTCCAAGGAATTTAATTTTGGATATCAGCTTCCCCCACTTTCTGCATGGGGATTTCTCTTTTCAGCAGCCGGCACAAACGCTCTGCTGCCTTTCAAAGCAGCTGCAGCTTAAATTCATGGGCTACAGGCAGAGGCTGTCCATAATCTCCCTTTCCTGGTTTCCTGCTGGAGAGCTAGTTCAGCACATCCCTCCAAAATCCATCCGCCCGAGAAGACACTGCATCACAGCAGCTTTTGCTGGGAAGGGGCAATGACAGGAAACTTGTTATCACTGCATCCTGCAGCCCAGCAGAGGGGTGGGTTCAGCTCAGTTCAGGCTGCCAAAGATCTTTTCTGCAAAACAAAGCCTGGCTGCCAGTCCTGCACCTCCAGCTTGTTTGTAAAAGCACGAGGTTTGGCTGATGGAAATAAAGCAACATTCAGCCCTCTGCAGCCACTGAATTCCAATACCTCTCCCTGCAGCTCCTCAGACACACATTGCAGTGGTTAGGATGTACTGCTGAGTGTCCAAACCTGTGTTATGGAGTCACAGAATCACAGAGTGGTTTGGGTCGGAAGCAACCTTAAACACCACCTCCTTCCCCCCCCTGCCACAGGCAGAGACACTTTCCACTACCCCAAGTTGCTCCAAGCCCCGTCCAGCCTGACCTTGGACACTTCCAGGGATCCAGGGGCAGCCACAGCTGCTCTTGGAAACTTGTGCCGGGGCCTGCCCACCCTCATAGATAGGAATTCCTTCCCAATATCCCATCTAACCCTGCCCTCTGGCAGTGGGAAGCCATTCCCTCTGTCCTGTCCCTCCAGCCCTTTCCCCAGTCCCTCTCCAGCTCCCCTGGAGCCCCTTGAGGCCCTGGCAGGGGCTCTGAGCTCTCCCTGGAGCCTTCTCTTGTCCAGGGGAACACCCCCAGCTGTCCCAGCCTGGCTCCAGAGCAGAGGGAGTCCAGGCCTGGGAGCATCTCCGTGGCCTCCTCTGGACTGGCTGCAGCAGCTCCAGGTCCTTGTGCTGTTGGAGCCCAGGGCTGGGGCAGCTCTGCAGGTGGGGTCTCACCTGAGCAGGGCAGAGGGGCAGAATCCCCCCTCCCCTGCTGCCCACGCTGGGGAACAGCCCAGGGCATCGAGTCCAGTTGCTGACTCAGCACTGATCCACTTATTCCCAGCACTGATCCATGTATTCCTGCTTTTCATGGAGCATGTGATTGAAACGATTGTCTTCAGACAGATCATAACAGACGGGCTGAGGAGGACTGGATAAAGGGAGACGGCTGTGGGTTAGCAATCCTGGAAGGCAAATTCGATGTAAACCTTCGTGCTGCAGTGAGAGCTTTCCACGGGGTTTAGTTTAACTTCGCCGGAAAACTGCAGAAGTTAAAAAAAAAAAAAAGAAAAAAGAAAAGAAAACCAAACCACGCCGACTTCAACAGTAATTTGCTTTGACATTTGTTCCCGGCACTCCCCGCCCCCTGCCTGGAAATCTGCCTGGTTGGCCACGGGGAAACGCGTCCCGTGGGTGGGCAGGGCAGGGCAGGGCAGGGCAGGGCGGGGGCGGGCCGGGGGGCGGCCCCACGGGGAACCCTCGGCCGGTGCTGCACAGCCCCAGAGCTGCTCCCGACATGGACTGCGGAGTCATCACCTCCAAGACCGTGCTGCTGCTGCTGAGCCTCGCCTTCTGGGTACCGCGGGGGTGTCCGGGCGGTGGGTGACGGGGGCTCTGGCAGGGGACACAATGCTGTGGGACGTGCCCCCGGGCCTGGGTTTGCCACAGGAAGCCGGGCATTGAGCTTAGCTGTGTGCAGGTGACGCGTACATTTCTGTAGCGACCCCTAATTACGTATTTTTAAAGAACAAGGAGATTTAGGGGTTTAAGTTTCTAAGAAAAAAATAGGGTCAGAACTTGTTATTTCTTTTTTCTTTTTCTTTGTGGCGTGTTTTTGATGTACCGGATTTTTTAGTAGTGTGTTTAATTAAAGCAGTCTACAACCTCGTTTTGTGATCAGAAGCAAATGGAGCCACATGGCGAGGGCATTGTACAAGGGCTCTGCTCCACTTCTGGAGCAAGGAGTCTTTTGGGGAGGAAAACAGCTGAGAACTTTGTTCCAGCTGTCCTTGGCACAGTTACAGCTTTCCAAATCACTTCCTCAATAATTATTTACAAGCAAGTGAAAAAATGAGGGTGGTTTGTATACCTTTTGGTCTAACCCATGTTGATTTGGGGGTGTCGGCATCGGAGGCTTGTGGCACAGCTGCCTCGTGACAGTGACAGCGGGGCCCGGGGCTCGTGTCTGTTGAGAAGAGCTGGGGATTATTCTGGTAACCTGGCTCGGGCATTTCCCATGTGTGGGGAAGTTTGGAAAACCCCAACAACCACCTCTGCCCTGGGACTTGTGTGCTGCTGTCAGGGAAGGGCCCCATCAGACCTCGTGTGTGTTGGTGCTGTGGTTTGGGGGTTTACAGCTGCTTTGTAGCACCTGGGTATTTTCCAGACAGTTTGCCTTGGATGCTTCCAACCTGCCAGCAATAGCCTGCAAGTGAGGGCCTGGAGCTGCTGGGCCCGGGCTGGGACTCAGCATGGCAGCACCCCTTGCTCTGGGTGTAACGGGGGAGGCTGAGGGCGCTTCCTAGAGAGAAGAACCACAGGTTTCCCAAAGAGAGGAGCTACATGGGGAGAGAAAAAATAAAACAAAAGAAGGAATACTGGTTGAATGAATCCCTGGGGCCTCGTGGGGTGTGGTGTCCTGTTTTGTAAAAACATGGCTTGCTGGTGGCTGTGGTGAGGCGCTTGTCACCTTCGTCCCGTACCTCCTTTATGGGGGCTCGGCACAATTTATTGTTGCATGTGCTCCATGTAACTCCTGAGGCTCTGGCACAAGTGGAGCTGCAGGCCGAGTCCCTGCTGCATGCCAGGTAACACGATCTCACCGTGCCTGCTTGGTTGGTGGCGACTTTGTTTTGAAGTAACCACAGAGAAACATTGCAGCATCCCATTGTTTCTATGTGGAAAGCCCCTGAGCCTCAAATTAGGTGTACCTCAGGTTAGCATCGTTGCTTGGCTTTTTAAAACTGAAACAACAGCCTTGTGTCCTCCTAGAAATGTCTCTGGTGCTTGTTCTTCTGCTATGGGGGAACTCTCTAATTGTGATTGGTCAGCTGCATCCATGGACTGTCAGTAACTATCCTTCTACATGTCTGTGGCCTCCAAATTTAGGGTGACCCAGACCAGTCCTTTGGGTTGTTTTTTATCCTAGTAAGAGCAGTGCAGCCCAGTACGTGTGGCATTTAGATGCTGCTGCCACCATTGTGTGTGGTAATCACATTCCAGCAGCAAAACTGCAGAACCTGGAATTCTGGTTTTAGGAGGGTGGAGATGGAGGGACTGATTCTTTCATGCTCCTTCAGAACATTTCTAACAGTTAGGGCTCTGTAAGTACAAGGCTCCAGATGATTGTGAAAACACAGGATTTGCTAAGAACATTAGAGGCCTTCTCCAAGAAGTAATTCAAGTCCAGACATTACATGCTGCAGATCTTTCCCAGCTTGGAAGTGATTATGGAAAATAATTCACCACCTGCGTAGTCAGCAGATGGTGCAGATGTGGTTCTTTGACAGAAGTTATTACTTAAGAATATCCTAAAAAGGCAAAAAAAATCCTCTTTTGGATTTCTGATCGTTATCGTGCAGAGTGAAGAAAGTCAGATCTTCCAGAATGACAAATCAGGGCTTCCTAAATGAGGTGAAAAAACCGGCTTTTCTCCTAAGTACAAGGCTCAGCATTGTATGTGCAGGTCATCCTGCTGGTGGGGGATCTATGCATAACTCTCCCCAAAAAGTCAGTGGTTAAAGATTATTTAACCACTCTATTATATATATATATATATATATATTATATTACACAGTTTCCACGGGTGGTGCTTCACCCTGTGGAAGTTCTTCCCACCTCCATTCTGCTCTTTAGCACCCACTAATTAGCTGCAAGTGTATGGTTGTTTTGGTAAGTGGCTGTTGGCCTGCTCTGGATAGAAGACTGGGGAGGCAAGTTTATCTCATGGGACCTAAAAGAGGGAGAGGAAGGTCAGAGAAGATCGTGAAGTTTTTGGCAGCGTCTTTTGAGGGGACTGGGCTGTGTGGGATGTGATGGTGGCTCTTTTTGAAGGAGAGATGTGAAATGCTGGGATTCACCTGCTGATTCAAGGGAGGAAGCTGAGGATCTTAAAACTAGATGGAAGCTTCATGCTCCAATATTTCTGTGTAATGTGCAGTAAACACCTTCCCAGGTTGCTTTTAGCCTCAAAGCATCCAGCACCTTGCTCCTTCAAGTTCACTTTCAGCTTCATTGTCACTAAACAGGTCTCTGCCTTCAGTGGAAGTTTGGCATCCACTGGTGGTCCTGGGGAGCAGAAGCTGGACTTTGATCACCCTTGTGGGAGCCCTCTAACTCAAGATACTCTGATTGATCACCAAAGGGCTACCTTAGGTGTTCCTGCAGTGAAAATCCTGTTTGCCCAGATTTCCCATTCACTTTTAGGCAGAGGTGGGCGCTGCCCCAGCCTTGCTTCACTTGCACAACAGCAGGGAGGAGCATAAGGATAAGTTGCTGCCCGGGGGCCTTTAGCAGGACCAGGGGATTTGAGAGAGCAGCATTTGATCTGCTGGCAAGAAGTGCAGGAGCAGCACTGACCCCTGGCAGGATGTGCTCTCTCTGCCTGCCAGCAGTGAAGCCAGACTTGCATTTCCCCGGCTGAGCCCTGATTCCTGCTGCCCCCACACACGGTGGGATGCACTGCAGCCGATTACAGGCCATTCATTGACTCTTCAGGAAGCCCAGCTGGGTTTTGCAGCCCTGCTACCAAGAGCTGTGAACTTCAGTTTCTGTACTGGGATTTGACTGCAGAATGGAGGGGATCCTTGAGAGTCATCAATCCCACCCCCTGCCGTGGGCAGGGACACCTCCCACTATCCCAGGTTGCTCCAAGCTCTACCCAGCCTGGCCAGGGACACTTCCACGAATCCAGGGGCAGCCACAGCTTCTCTGGGAACCTGTGCCAGGGCCTTGCCCCTCTCACAGGGAAGAGTCCAGATGGTTGCAAAAGTCATTCATTGATGGGAGAATAGAGAAAGGCTTTGCCTTCTCAGAGTCCTTGCTGAGAATGTCTCAGCACTGCAAAGCTTGGCTTACCCCACTTCCCTTCTCCACCCTCTCCAACACACGATATCAGGTGGTTTTTGGAAATATTTCTGGATTTGTGACCTGTGAATTTCCAAGAAGCATGAATCAAGTACATTTTGGGGTGTTAGTGGCATAGAATCATCATCAAATCCCAGAATGGTTTGGGTTGGAAGAAACCTTAAGGATTATCCAGTTTCAGCCCCTTGCCATAGGAAAGAATACCTTCCACTAGACCAGGTTGTCAAGTAATGACAGTATTGCTGTGGTTCACTTTAAATAATTTTTAATAATTTGGAGGTATACACTTACCCACAAGAAAAATTCCTGTATATATGAATGGTTTAAAATCACTCATGCCAGTGATGGGTGGTTTGGGAATGCTTACTCTGAAGCCTCAGTCAGAGAGGAATCATGATACTTAAATTTGAAAACCCAGTAAGGAGGCAAATTTTTCATAATTTTTAATGAACGATGTAATGAATAGCAGAGGTTATATTGAAGATTACTGGTGCTCGAAACACCTTACTTTGACGGGTGGAGGTATTCTCCAAGGAGTCATTAGAGAGGTCTGGGTGTCTGTGATCTGTTTCTCACCTTTTTTGTATCTTTTCTTAGACAAATCCTTAATCCCACCTGTAGCTGCCTGCTTTACAAGGGAGTGGGGGGTAGGCAGTTTTGCCAAGTATTCATGCTCTGTATGATCCTGACAGGAACATGGGAGAGCTGTGGCAGCTCTCCTCCCCCCTCCAGGGAAGCGATGCTGCAGGGTTGGCCTGACTCACAGTAGCATCTCTGGTAGAAAAAGCTGCTTAACCAAGAGCTGCATTGATTTTATTTTCTCTTAACACATCCAGTGAGTGACAATGGGGTCATTCATCCACTCCTGGAAGGGTTCAGAACCAGACTTCACTCCAGACTCCTTGTTTCTGCTCCTCTGATGGGGGGCAATGAGCGAGGGAGGTCTGGGGGACATTTTGACCCAGCAGGAAGAGCATTGGGTGGGAAGGGGAAAGTGCTGGGTTCATTGTGGGTTGGAACTGGGGTGATTTTTAAGGTCCCTTGCAACCCCAGCCATTTTACAATTCTGTGATTTCTAGCTCATTTCTGAGTGGTGAGAGAAGAGCAGCCACATGATCCAGAGTGGTCACAGGATGGGGCTGATGCCTGGACTGGGCACTTTGGTGTGATCCTCTTGAGCATGCCTTGAAAGGGTAAAGTTCATCCTTGTTTTAAACTATTCTGCCCACAATCAAGAAGTGGAACTTAAGTGACTTCCAGGAAAATGGGCTTTTCTGTATTGCATAGGGGCCCCACGGACTAAATGAAAATGAAGATGCTGGTGCTGTGTGGTCAGCACAGGGGAAATGTTGGGACAATGATGCAGATTCTGAGTAACAAGCTCAGCCTGACTTTTCCCAGCAGTCCCTGTGGCTGTGAAAGGACCTGCTGGATGGCAGAGCTGTGTATCCATCTCTAAAGGCACTTTGATCTCTTCAAGGGTCTCACTCACACTGTGCAGGTCTCCAAAACCAGAGGTCTGATGTTAACAGGCTGAGAAAGGTGGGGGTGATCAGCCTGGAGATGACAAAGCTGTGTGGAGACCATATAACAGCCTTCCAGTGTCTGACAAGGGCTACAAGCAAACCAAAGAGGGATTCTTCTTTGGGAGCTGTAGTGATGCGAGAAGGGGAGTGGCTTCACACTGAAAAGAGGCGAAAGTCAGGGTGGGTGCTGGGAAGGAGTTGTTACTGTGAGGGTGGGGAGGCCCTGGCACAGGGTGCCCAGAGAAGCTGTGGCTGCCCCTGGATCCCTGTCAGTGTCTTAGGCCAGGTTGGACGGGGCTTGGAGCACCTTCGGATAGTGAAAGCTGTCCCTGCCCATGGCAGGGGGTGGAGGTGGATGAGCTTTAAGGTTCCTTCCAACCCAAACCATTCTGGATTTCTCTGATTCCATGTTGTGGAAGTGCATCTGGTAATTACAACTGCTTAAGAGGTTCCATTTTGTTACCTCTTTAGCAAGATTTAGAATTAGCTCTGCTGTGATTTAGGTGCACGTTGGTTTAGTTGCAGTGTCTGGTGTCTGAGCCTGGAACAGCTGATTGAGAAATTGGGGTGGTTCCGAAGGCAAATATTGAACTACAGGGTGTTTGGTGTCCAAATAGGCTGCTCAGATCCAAAACAGCCTGGCACTGGCTGAAAAATCAATCTGTGCCCAGCTGAAGTCACACTCACTGCAGTCTGTGTATTTGAGGGAAATACGAGTGCAAATGGGGGTTCTGCTTTCTCCTCCTCGTGGCCTCAGAGGTGCATGAAGTTCTGCAATTAACAGCAGCACTCTGGCTCCAAGGCAGGGGTTAAAGCATTAGGAGTTGTAGGAGTTGGGGCAGGATTCCTTGCTTCACACTGCTGTGCAGTGTCTCTGTGAGGACTTTCCACCATTTATGCTTGGTAGGGTATGTGCTGGCTTTTAGAGTTGGGAAAATAACCTTGGAATTAGGCCTGGGGAACAGAAGACATGCTAAAACAACTCTTAATGCAGACATTTACTTAATATAACTTGAAAACAAGCCCACTACACCTAGAATCCCCTCTGAGTGTGTGGTTTTGCAGCATGTAAAAACTGCCAAAAAAATGTTGGTTTAGGTTTGGGGTTTTTTTCTCCTGAAGGGGAGACATAGGTTTTCAGAGCCTTTCGCCAGCTGCTCATTGTTTTCATTTGAGGAAGGAAAGGAAAATGCAAGCGCTTTCCACCATACCCAGCAAGCAGCCTTGAGGTGTGCTTTGAAGGCAGGCCGAAACATGCCCTGCAGTTGTACATCACAGCTGAATATTTGGATGTAACATACTTGGAAGAGTCTGCCGTGGCTTGGTGTAAGTTGGCTCACAACAGTTGTCCTGGTTCTGTCCCACTTCTGTAGCTCACATGAGGAAACTGTGATTTGAAGGTTTTAGTTTGAGGGTAATGACTGGCACAAGATTGGCAGGAATTCTCTCCCAGGGCTGTTGATGCTGCTGGAATCAAGGGCAGCCTGGTAGGCGCTCGCAGCTTTGGTGCTTTTTGCTCCAATCCTAAGCCAACTTGCTGAGTTCAGTATTTTTTGTTATTTTATAAATCAGTGTTTTCACGACACGAGGATCTGAGGAAACACAGCAAGTTTGTGTACTAACAGGAGACCCCCATCCTGCCTCCAGCCCTGGGCTCCAACAGCACAAGGACCTGGAGCTGCTGGAGCCAGTCCAGAGGAGGCCACGGAGATGCTCCCAGGCCTGGAGCCCCTCTGCTCTGGAGCCAGGCTGGGAGAGCTGGGGGTGTTCCCTTGGGCAAGAGAAGGCTCCAGGGAGAGCTCAGAGCCCCTGCCAGGGCCTAAAGGGGCTCCAGGAGAGCTGGAGAGGGACTGGGGACAAGGGCTGGAGGGACAGGACAGAGGGAATGGTTTCCCACTGCCAGAGGGCAGGGTTAGATGGGATATTGGGAAGGAATTCCTGGCTGTGAGGGTGCTGAGGCCGTGGCACAAGGTGCCCAGAGAAGCAGCTTTGCTTTCTTCTCTGTGATTGTCCTTGCCCAGATGATGTTGTTCCAGCCCTCCTCAGTGGTGCCAGTGACAGGACCAGTGAGCACAAGCTGAAGCGCAGGATGGTCCCTCCGAGCATCAGGAACCCTTTTCACTGTGAGTGACCAAGCACTGTCACACACTGTCCTGGGTGAAACCAGGGAACACAAATGTGGCAATACCTGATTTATCATTTAGAGAAATTAGTACTATAAGCATGGTAGGAAATAGTATGTGAAGCCAGAAGGTCCCTTCCAGCTGGCAGAGTTTTACATCTGGGATGGGAAAAGGGAGAGAAAATTGTGCCCATGGGATGGGAGGTGCTGAGTTGGGGTCACTTTCATTGCTGGGAGAAACCAGCTTTGCCTTCGGCCAAGGGAGGCCTTCAGGTGTGGGGAGTGCCTGGTCCGTGTGGGCTAAGGAGAGTTTTAAACTGCTTAAAATGAGCATGAAGTGAGGAAGGCTTTCTCAAAAGTGCTCAGTGCCTTTCTTTTGCCCTCAAGTCACTAGAAAACCTGTTGTCTGCATAAGAATGGAGCAGTGCAGCAGCCAGGAAGGACTTGAAACTCCAGTAGCGAATGGGAAGAATAAATCTTGTAGTACAATAAAGCATCAAGGGAGCCAGAAAGTGATTCCCTTTGCCATGCAAGCTAACTGTTGGGTAATAAAATATATTATTTATGGAGGAAATGTGTAAAACCTTTCAAGCAGAGGATTTCCCTGTCAAGGTAAATCAAAAACACCTTATGTACACAGAAAAAAAATTGAAAAACAAAGACATGGAGTATCTTCTGTGTTAAGGAGAGGATGAGCCACTGTTTCTGAGACCGGTGTTGCTGGGGCTTGATTCTACGTATGAGAGGCATGGGGGCAGCACAGTAGTAATAATTGTAATTGGCAAAGTAATAATTGAAGGTGACATTTCCCACTCTGCCCTGTGGCAGATTGAAACTGCTGAAAAGGTGATAGCACCCAGTGAATGTAGGTGTTAGATGGGAAGGCAAAACACCAGCATCAGGTGTTGCACTGGGTGAGGTGCCCTGACTATGCAAAGATACTGGTGAAAAAAGTGGGATTCGAGCCTTAAAATTAACTCAAGCAGCTCTGTGAGCTGATTGTCTGTTGACAAATTAGATGTCAGTGGTTCAGAAAAGGTTTCTGTGGATATTCATAGTTCTTCCAATATGTATTTGCAGTAGTTTGCTGCAGAAGACAACTGCTCCTACTGCGTCAGGAAAATGGTATGATTTATCTTAAGTGTCTTTGCCCGTAAAAAGGTAATGGTATGGGACAAAGTCCAGCCGGCCTGAGTTTTGTGGTGTGGTGGGTATTAGTGATGGCCCTGGGAAAGTCCCATTTGACAAAGGAGAAATGTCTTTAAGTCTCATGGCCCCAGTTTTTTACTGTGCAGAGGCTGCATTGCACTGGACACATGGGGTGAATTTGGAATTCACCCTGTTCTTAAGCTTCTCCTTTTAGCGCTACAGCTTTGTTACTTCTGTATTTTTAATTGTCCAGCCTTTTAAGAAGAAAGTCTTATACCAGTATAATGTAACAATCAGAGTCATAGAATCAACACTCTGAAACGGGAGGATGCTGGGAGAGACCTTTTAAAAAGTACCCCAAAACCTCCAACCAGCAGACAGTGCTTTTTAATTTCATAGTTGATAGTTTGGCTCCATTGCTGTATCTTATCTGGGTCTGGCAGGGCACAAAGAAGCCTGTGCTGATTAACTGCAAACGAACACAAACCTCTGTTCTCAGCCATCATGTAAGGTTGGCTTATGAAAACAGAGAAGTAAGAGTGGAAAAGCACCTGTTCTGCCTCACTGGTAGAAAAAAAGAAGTTATATATATAAAATTTGCATCTATTTCCCAGCAGTGGTATGGAGGAAGTTTTAAGCAGCCCCTTCTACGGCTGTGACAGTGATTAGGTGGCGTGAAGTATTTGCATGGCTGTAAGCCTGTCAAAAAGAGCAGGGGCTTATGGTCATCAACATATAAAAACTGTGGAACACAAAATAAAAGGCTTGTTGTATTTTTAAAAATACATAAAATCGGTGTTTTCCAACAGCGGTCTTGTTCTGCATCAGTGAGACAGCCTGTGCTCCTGTTTGATGGGCAGGATTGAATATTCAGGGTGCTGTGTGTGCGTTATGTGACGGAGAGAGTCCCAGCCTGTTGCGTATGTACTGTGTGCACCTGCTTCCCTGGCTCAGCCAAGCGTGGAAGAGCCTGGTGATCCCAGGCCCTGCCCAAACCTCAGCCTGGGAAAATCTGGTGATTGTCACAGCTTGGCCTTTCTTCTCACTCAGCCACAAGGAGTTCACTTTTCACGCTCAAATAGCTTTTCTGCTTTCTGTCAAGGGCATGGGGTATGAAAAATTAAGCAATTCTGGCATTAGGCCCTTGAAGGGTGGGAGCCGTGATGGGTGACGCAGCAGAGGTGGCTGCAGCTCTGTTGCTCAGCTGTGAAAAGGGGTTTTCTTGCAAAATTTCCTTTCGCCTCATCTCGTCCTCTTGTCTTAAGGAAGTCATCAGCATTGTAAGGAAACACCAGCAGTTTCCAGGAGCCCTGGTTAGTCAGCTGGGGCTGTTCGGGGAGGACAGGGCTGTTCAGGTGTGGGTGTTGTGCTTGCAGTTGGTGGCCCAGGCGAGGTGGTTCTCCTGTATCTGCCTTGAGTCACCTTCTGGCTGCCCGTGCTAGGGTTTGTGCTGGCTGCTCACTCCTGCACTGTGTGAGCCTGCTGGGCACTGGGCTTGGCTGCAAGTAAGCTGCCAAGCAGGAGACGGACCAACAGTGTGAAGAACAATAACCATTTGTGGTGTGAATTTCTTGGCATAATCCTAGTGTCCTTGTATATCATTTTAGACGGGTTTGAGAAGGTGGTTGATTGTGAAAAAGGAGGTATTTGATCTATTCCTACTCAAAAGTAATTGCTCAAACTGGCTTTTGTGTTTGTGAGATTGTTTTTTTTCTTGAGAACAGAAACCTAATCAGACATATTTTAAGATCCATCTTTTGCAATGCAAAGGACTTGTACTTCTAGAGAAGTACATCTTAGTGCATCTGCATCTTACATCTAGGAGTGGGCTGTAGGTTTTGTAATGTTGGGGTGAAAAAATCCCCCCACCAGATTTTCAATTTGCCTTAAATTCTGGAAAGGCTTAAGGGAAGAGTTCTGATTTAAGTTCTGAAATATTTTTCATGTTTGTTTTCAAAATTTGTCTGTGGGACTCACCTGCAAAAATAAATCAGGGAAGAGATCATTAGCTGTGATGCCCTCTATTCGTGAGTGACCCTGCTCTTCAGGCTTCAGGATTTTTCCCATGGAATTAAAAACCGTGGGTGAAGTTGTGGCCATATCTGTTTGTGGGGGGGAAAATGTCATCTTCCTTTAAGTCACATCTTTTCCCAGACATGTATTTTTGCCTCATTACACTTCCTTTTTCTGCCTGGAAGCAGAAGTTTGGAAATTTTAATAGACTTCTTGCTGGTTGTGTTTTGTCTCTGACCAGAAATGAGGCAATCCTGAGTATTGCAATAAAACCTACTGTGAAAATGCTGTATATTTCATGTCCTTGAACTTAATAGCAGACCTTGTGGTTTTGTCTTGCTGTCATGGATCTTTGCTGGTCCTGGCTTTATGGGCATTCTGTGAATTGGCTTCATAATTTATTCAGTTTTTTTCTTAATTTGTAGCAGCCTTTCGCTTGCAGCAAGATTTCTCTTAGTTCCCCACAGCTGGTTGGTCTTTAGCATTTCCTGTGCTACTTCCTTTGCACTGTGTTGAGCACACTGGAAATTGATGGAAAATGAAGTATAGATGAAAAATGAAGAATGTTTCTCCACCGTGGTGGACTTCGGACAAGACACTGGAGTGACAGGACAAGGAGGAATGGCTTCCCACTGCCAGAGGGCAGGGTGAGATGGTTTATTGGGAAGGAATTGTTCCCTGTGATGGTGGTGAGGTGCTGGCACAACTTTGCTTGCCTCTCCATGACTGTCGTTGCCCAGATGATGCTGTTTCAGAACAGAGGATAGGTGGACAGACATGTGCATCCAGCCTCCCAGGCCAGAAATACAGGACACACTTTTTGAGTCATGCACCTTCATTCTTTTTGTGCAAGTGAAGGCAAAGGAGGATGGAGGTGACGTGTCCCCACCTCCACCTTTAGTGCTGCTGCCATTCCAAGGACTTTTTCTGTCCCACTTTTGATTCAGGAACACAGTGTTGGAGGAGAAGGTGAGATTGCTCCTCCTCAAAACTCCACTCGTCTGGTGAAGTGAGAAGGTAGTGGTGCCCTTTGAGATAAAGTGGTCTCATCCTTTCTGCATCCCTAAAAAGGGGTGAGAGGAAAAAGCTGAGGTCACTCTACACCTGCAGACAGGGAAATGGGAAAGAGATTTTCTTGGGAAATGGGAAAGAGAGGAAAACTTAAAGGAAACTTTAGGAACTACTTTAATTACTAGCACAATCTGAAAACCCAGTGCATGTGGAGAAGAAAAACAAATACCTGTTGAGAATTGGTGATCCTGTTCCTTTTCCTGATATCCCACTTTGTAGAGGACCTGCTGTATCTGAGCCCCAGCACAGCAGGATCCTGCATGGCATGTGGTAAACGTCTCTGGCTTCATCACTTATTGCATCTGACCCCAGTAGTTCTGAGGTACCAGCAGCGTCCAGGAATGTGGGATTATGGGATGGGAGCTGTCTGAAACAAAGGATGTTCCTGCACTTGGAAGTAATTGAAGGGCAGGCAGCAGACCTGGCTGGAGGGGAAAAGCCAAACAAGGTAAAGGAATTAGCAAATCCTAGCTCCAGCATGAGGAGTGTTTGATTTAATTAAAACTTACAGTGCTGGGAAGTAATGAACTGCTCTGTGCTGTGTGATGAAATCCTGCTGTGACCTGTTGAAAACAAACCAGCTGGTTTCCCTCGTCTCCAGAATGTGAATACGAAGGGTGCTTAATTTTATTTGTGCTGTTGGATTACAGAAGGTGGATGAGCCATCCAGGCTTTTGAGAGAGGATTTTTTTATGCCATCAGTGATATTTGGCAGGGCATGGCTGAGTCTTTCGGTGTTGTTTCCAGGGCTATACCCGCTCCAGTGGATCAAAGTCTTTGGTCTCCAGGGCAACTGTCACCCGTGCACTGAACGTTGGCCTCAATTGGCAAAACATCCTTCTAGGAGGGAGATTATTTTAGAGGTTGCAGAAATCTGCTCCCTCCAGGAAAAGGAGAGACTCTGTTTTGCTGAGACTAGGTACATTTGTGCCTGCCTAAGTGGCTAACGCTGTTGTGAGAGTATGAAAGATGAGTTTTAAAAAAAAAAAAAAGTGCCAAACCAACAACTCACTGTGGTGATCTGATTCCTGCAAATGCAGCCTTGGGTGGGATGTAGGTGACCCTGGGTAGGCATTGTGAGCTTAGCACTCTGCAGAGACACTAATGCAGGTCTATAGACTCCAGCTTTTCAGCTCGGCTCAAGTGGTGCCTTACTAGCAGGGGAGTGATCCAATGAATTTTGTATTCTCTGTGTTCAAGTTTGAATGCATAGCAAGATTAGGTAATAGTTTCAGATGCAGCATTTTTTTCTTCTGGCTCTTTGCACACTGTAGCCGTTATTTCTAAAATCACTATAAAAAACAATCCATGGTTAGTTTCCCGGTCAGAGGCTTAATAACTAACTGCTGATCACTTTCCTTATTGCATTTCAGGCGGCAGCTGCAGGCCTCAGCTATGTTGGGGCATACGTCATCAACACATACAAGAGTTATGACAACTTTCTGCAGGACAAGTACGCCCTGCTGCCTGCTGCGATCATTATCTGCGTGGCCGTGGTGATGTTCATCATCGGGCTGATCGGCTGCTGCGCCACCTTCCGCGAGTCGCGGGTCGGCCTGGGGCTGGTGAGTGGCACGTCCACCCGTGTGTGTCATCTGCCCCACCCTGGCAAGGGAGGTGCTGGCCTGCGCCTCAGGAGGCGTGAAACAGAAAGTAAAAGGTTATTGTGGTACACACTGCTGAAGCACTGCTGGTTGGTGTGAGTCACGTAGTGCCGTGGTGCTCTGGTTCGTGGTGAGTGAGGTGCAGGGTGGATTACCAGTGGCACTGCCTTGTACAGACAAACACCCCCTGCCAGGAACAGTCTCATGCTCTGCCTCGGCTGGCTCAATGAAGATGAGTGTGGGAAGCAGCAGGTTTTGAGGAGTGAGGTGGTGAAGGGACAGGAGGAAAAACAAGTTTCTAAGCAAGCAAACAAGATGTATATCTGTTTTTCTGCTGACTTTAGTCCTCTGAGTGCTGAAAGCATGCCTCAACTTCTCATAGAATTACTTTTAAAACTCCAGAAAGGCTCACTTAGAGTAACTTCATACCCAAAGTAGCGCCTTGAAGGCAATATGAGCTCAACTAGCAGTGCACAATATACCTAACTCAGCTGCTAGTTTATCTGTGCATTCTCCCTTTGACATCTACTTTGTGAAGTGTTTTATAGGCTCTTCATGCAGGCCATGTCATGGCAGTGTTCAGAATCAGGCACAGAGCCTGTGGAGCCACAGTCATCGTCCCAGCCATGCACAGTAATCCCAGAAGGCTTTGGGTTGGAAGGGACCTTAGAGCTCATCCAGTTCCAACCCCTTTTCCATGGGCAGAGACACCTTCCACTAGACCACATTGCTCCAAGCCCTGTCCAGCCTGGCCTTGAACAATTTCAGGGGTGAGGCAGCCACAGTTTCTTCTATTCTAAATTTTTTTCTGGAAACTATTTTGATAGGAAAAGCACCAAGAGATAACAATCATTGCTGTAAATTAATGTGAAGCGTACTGTGCAATTGAATTAAAATGCTGTAGGAGTCTTCCTTACTGTCTGTCTCTTATTTTCAGTTCTTGGCCATTATCCTGGTTATCTTCATTGCAGAAGTGTCCGCTTTTGTCCTGGGATTTGTTTACAGGGAAAAGGTAAGCAAAGAATGAGCATCTCAGTCCCAACCTAAAAGTAAAGAATAGATCTCACATTGTTTGATCATTCCAATTTATCTGGGTTTGCTTTTTTTAATTCATCCCCTGTCCTGTAACCTGCAGAGTAAATGGGAACGGGGATGTCTTTTTTGGGAATACAGTGAATACATAAAGTACCTGGCAGGCATCACAACAGTCTCTGAGTTGGATTAAACAGTTGTTAATGCTCCCAAACGAGGGCTTTTCCAGCAGGGGAGGCAAGCTTCTACCCAGGAACTTGATTCCGGTTAAGTGCGACCTGAATTTTGTCTAAAACATTGCTTAATTTTTCTTATTTTTATTTACCCCCACCCCTGACTTAGCTGGGATACAGATCTTTTGCAGTTTCCATAAGATAAAATTTTCAGCTCTCATGTTAAAACCATCTGCATTGTTTTTCCCTCTCTAAACAGGTAAAAACTGATGTGCAAGGTACAATGCGCTCAGTCTTTGAGAAGTATGATGGGAAAAACCCAGAGTCTACAGTTGTGGATTACTTGCAAGAACAAGTAAGAAAATATTTGAGCATTATTTGGAAAAGAACAGTTGGGTCCTAAACAAGGAGTTTAGGCTGGGAAAGGAGGGGAGGGGATGAGTGGGGCAGTAGCTTGGAACTTGGCTCTGTGCTTGGCATTCGCTTCTCCAAGGCAGCTGGGGGTGCTCCCCACTTTGCACAGCTGGCATGCTCAGGCTCCAGGGGTGAAGTTCGTGTAGTGAGGGATGTGGTTGACATGAGTGACATTTGTGTCAGAGCAAATAAGTACATATGAATAACTGCTGCTGAGAACACTGCACCATAAAATAACAAGATGATGGAAGACTCTACCCTGCAACTTGTCACCTTCATATTGGAGCTTTCACAAAGAATAAACTAAGAAGGATGTAATAATGTATGAAGGAGATTGATTTATTACATCTGTGATTGTTTGCCTGAAGCACCCGTGCTTGTAAATCTGCTGCAAACTAGTGGCACCTCTGTCCCACTATGCCTGAGAGAGGTTTAACTCAACATTCATATATATGAACATATATTAAATATATTTATTATGTAACTGGTAATTGTGTAACTGTCCTGTGTTTGGTAGCTTCACTGCTGCGGGGTAAAGAACTACAGTGACTGGACGACCACCCAGTGGTTTAATTCCACTGGGAACAACAGTGTCCCCCACAGCTGCTGCCTGCAAGAGGCGAAGAACTGCACAGGCCATCTGGATCACCCACAGGAACTCAACACACGGGTGAGGATGAGGGGCTCGGTTTCACAGCTGGGCATGTTCGCTTTCAACCAGGTGGAACTGTGGAGGGAAGCACATCAGGCAGTTTGCGGAGATGGCCATAGCTGTAGTTATTTAAACAGATCTGGGGCAAGGAACAGACTCATCTGGGATTGATCATGCTGAATCTGGAGGATGAAGATGCTCCTAGGGCTGGAGCCCCTCTGTTCTGGTGCCAAGCTGGGAGAG
Source organism: Orthonyx spaldingii (assembly GCA_013397795.1). NCBI lineage: Eukaryota > Metazoa > Chordata > Aves > Passeriformes > Orthonychidae > Orthonyx > Orthonyx spaldingii. The sequence goes on along the minus strand of VZTJ01006363.1, from coordinate 212,288 downwards.
CTGGGGGTCTTCCCCTGGACAAGAGAAGGCTCCAGGGAGACCTCAGAGCACCTGCCAGGGCCTAAAGGTTGCATGTAAGGAAGATGAAGTCAAACATTTTAGCAGGACCTGTTGCGACAGGACAAGGGGTGATGGTTTTAAGCTGAAAGAGGATCAGTGTGTATCAGATACGAGGATGGTGAGGCCCTGGCAGAAGTTGCCCAAAGAAGCTGTGGCTGCCCCATCCCTGGAAGCATTCAAAACCAGGTTGGACGGGGTTTTGGCGTAACCTGGGATAGTGGAAGGTGTCCCTGCCCATGGCAGAAGGTGGAACTGAACGATCTTTCAAGTTCCTTTAAGCCCAAACCATTCTGTGATTGTATTAACTCCATACCAGGTTCTCCAGTCATGCCCCTAAGTTGACTTTTATAGATACCATTGATGTTCTTCGGCTCTGAGTTTTGGGCACTTGTTTAAACGACCTGAGGTAGAAGAAACTCAGATGCAGCAAATATCAGTGAATTGCAGTTTGTCAGTGCCTCTCCTCATGCAGGAGGAAATAAGCCATGAGGTCTGGAACACAAGAATGGGGTTCCTCAGGTCTGCAGTGCTGGTTAGACACGCCGTACCAGGCCTTGCTTCCTTGGGAGAGTTGGGGGGGAAATAATAAAAAACTTCCAGGTGGATGAACACCTGTTAACGTGTTTTTACCCCTCTTTTTCATGGCAGGGCTGTGCACAGGAGCTGGAGTCTGGGCTGCAGAGCGTCATCAGCTATGCTATGCTTGTAATCCTGGGGTTTGCCATCGTAAAGGTAAATGTTCCTGTCTCTTCCCTCATGGAAAATAGTAATGTTTGCCCTTGGATCTTGGGTCTTTCTCCTCTTCACTGTCCTATTAGCCTACAGCTTTCTTCTGCCTCTGAAGTAGACTCAGTCCTATGTTCCTCACTTTTGTTTCTCCAACTGTCTCCATTTCATCTGCCTAACAATGATGGGAGACATTCAAAACATTGTAGGGGATTTGGGATGGAAGTTCAATGGGGAATCCATTTTAACTTAGAGTCACAGAATCCCAGGATGATTTGAGTTGAAAGGGACCTTAAAGTTCATCTCTTTCCAACTCCTGCCACGGGCAGGGACACCTTCTGCTATCCCAGGTTGCTCCGAGCCCCATCCAACCTGCCCTTGGACATTCTCAGGGATCCAGGGGCAGCCACAGCTTCTATGGGCACCCTGTGCCAGGGCCTCACCACCCTCACAGGGAACAATTCCTTCCCAGTATTCCAGCCATCCCTGCCCTCTGGCAGTGGGAAGCCATTCCTGTCACTCCTTGTCCAAAGGCATACTTAAATATTTTGGAGAATTCATTTTATTCCAGAATAATCCCACCCTTTCACTGAAATTTTCCCCATGGCAAGATAACTAGTAATTAATGTGAATTTATTAATTAATGGGACATACCAGAGAGGAAACACTCAAGTGGGAACCATTACCAGGAATTGGTAAGCAAAAACAAGACTTTCTCTAGACGTATTTTTAAGTGAGTTTTTTTCATATGATGAAGTCATCTGATATGTAGCTGTTTAGTCTGATGACTGAAACAGAAATACAGCAGGACTAAGTCTCTTGTGCACTCCCTCTTTTCCAGTTCTTTGGCATGCTAAGCGTCTGTGTGCTTACTTGCAAGAAAGAAGAAAGTGGATATCAGCCTCTTTACTCAGGGGTGTTTGCTTAATAAACTGAAAAGAACAATCTTGCTTCTTGATGGTGAAGTTGACCTGTGACCATACCACAGCTTTTTGAAATGTTACACTAAGTTTGGATTTGTGACTTCAGGTAGCACTGGGTGGTGTAGTAGGCTCCAGAAAGAAACTTTCTTCTGCTCTTCTTTCCTCTGCCCCAAAAACGTGCAGCAGAAACCTTATTTTTTAATCAATAAACTGGTGGATACTGCAGGAGGAGTTTCAGTTGTCTGCACAAACCTCAGATCATTCCCATAGTGTGGTTTAAACAGCAAAAGAAACTTCTGAATGCCAGGTTTAAATACCCTTCATAGGCACGGGGATCTGTAGTATGTTTTTTCTATATCTGATTGCGCAGTTTGGGGTTTTCCCCCCTCTTTCTTACAGTTGTATGTTGTAATTCTGTTTACTGCAGAGGTTGTTAGTGCAAGACAACCCCATGTTTAATGTGTAGAACAAACATTTGTGTGGTTGTTTCGAGCAGCTAGCAAACATGAAAAACCCCAGGTTTTGAGCGTTTGGGCTCAGAACTCTCCCTCTTCTGTTTTTAATCTCTTAATTATTGACATTAATTATTCTTTATGAAGCAGGGCTTTTGAACATTTTCTTCCTCCTTTTTCTATGGTTTTCCTAGGGGAATTAGTGCCATGTTTCCACCCTGGCCACATTCCTCTGCCAAAATGTTAAAAAGATGCATTCTTGTACAAAGCAATTTCAATAACCTGCTGTAGAGTTCCTTTTGCACATTTTCTGTTCTACTTAATTCTGCTGGACACAGTAATTTACTCCTTGGATTGCACCCCTGCTTTAACATAGTCCTTCTTTAACTCGTTTGTATGTTAATCTGTTTATAAGCTCTTCAGGATTTTGGGGATAGAGAATGGAGGGAACTGTGAGCTTTTGTGTACCAGGGAATTGTGGAAAAGCAAGAGATTATGCTGATTCCTTCCTTGAGAGATAAGCAGCCTGTCCTTGATAAAATAAATCGTTATACTTGTAGCTAATTAGAAAAAAAAATTAGTTTGGGGTCAGTGTAAGCTGTTTAATTATCTCCATCCCTACCCCAAGAGAAAAAAGGAAGCAATAGGTGACAATGTCCTACAGGAGACACACCAGCATAAGCATGTGTATGTTGAAAACTGAATTTTTATTGAGGGCTTTGTCTTCTGTAAAATGCTGAAATAAACTGAATTTACACAACCACATAGTAAGTAGTGTGGCGGTTCTTGGTCGGTGCCATCACAATTCCGTGGGGGGAGTAAAGTAAAGGCGCAAAAGCGTAGCCGGCGCCTGTCGGCGCTGCCTCAGATGTCCCGCCCGGCTCCCCTCAGCGATCCCTGCTTTCTCTTCCCGCCCCCTTCAACGATCCCGGCTCCCTGCTCTCCCGGCTCCCCTCAACAATTCCGCCTTCCGCCCCTCTTGCCCGCTCCCCTCAGCGATCCCACCTCCCTTCGCGCCCGGTTCTCCTCAAAGACCCTGCCCCCTTCCCGCCTCCCGCAGCGATCCCGCCTTCCGCCCTTCCTTCCCGCTCTCCTCAGCGATCCCGCCCTCCTTCCCGTCCAGCTCCCCTCAGCGATCCCGCCTTCCGCCCTTCCTTCGTCCTCCCCTCAACGATCCCGCCTCCCTTCCCCTCTCCTGCCCTTCCTGCCCCGCTTCTCTCAGCGCTCCCCCACCTTCCGCCCTTCCCTTCCCCCTCGTCCCCCTCCCGTTGTCCTTATGTCTTTCAGCTTCTCGCCTTCTGTAAACGTAACTTATGTGAAATTACAAGAGCAGTTTTCCTAGTGAAGGAAAGAATGTTTCAAGCCGTGCGTTAAGATTACATCACCCAAATAAATGTGCATTAGATGGGCGGAGAATATGCAGTAAGGGGGCGTGTCCATGAGAATTTTACTGTATAATACACGTAACTTTTGCATAGTTCATCGGTGAGAACGGGTTCATCGGTGGGAACGTCCTCCTTGCACGCTGCGCTGAATAAACAATGTCTCCTTTCTGAGAGGAAGTCTGTGTCCACAGAGCTCCTAAAATCGAAAACACCCTCCGCGCTCCCGCTCCCCTCTGAGCTCCCGCCTTACGCCCCTCCAGCTCCCGCCCAGACTCCCAGAATTACAGTCAAAACTTGGAAAAGACCTCCAAGATCGTATCCAACCTGTGACTGATCCCCCTTCTGTCACCCAGATCCGAGCACAGAGTGCCCATGACCAGGTGTTCCTCGGACACTTCCCGGGATGGGGACTCCAAACCTCCCTCGGCAGTCCCTTCCAACGCCTCAACACCCTTTCCATGAAGAAATTTCTCCTGATGTCCAACCTGACCCTCCCCTGGAGCAGCTTGAGACTAGGTCCCCTTGTCCTATCACTGCCTGGGACAAGAGGCCAACCCTCGCCCGGCCTACAACCTGCTTCGCTGCGCCTCCTCCCGCCCTTCGCTCCGCTCAGGGCTGCCGCCTTCCGCCCTCCCCGCCCCGTTTCCCCTCAGCGCCGCCCCCGCCCGCCCTTTCCGCCCGTCCCCCGCGCTCCCCTCAGCGCGCACGCGCCCGCCCCGCCCTGCCCAACGCCCGCCCGAGCGCGGCGGATTCGAACGGGGTCCGAGCGGGGCCGCGGCAGCCGCCTCCTCCTGCCCCGGCCGAGCTGCCTCTTCCCCGGGCCGAGCGGCTCCGGCTCCCGCGGAGAGTGAGAGTGGGACCGGGACCGGGACCGGGAAACACTCGCGCTGCGTCCGGCAAAACCTGAGGAGAAACGGGCGCTGCCTCCCAGCGCAGCGGGTGACCTCGATCCTCTCAGGGTATATCCCGAACCGTGCTGGCTCCACGCAGGTATGAAGGGTGGGCAAGGCGGAAGGCCTCTCAGAATGGATTTAATAAGCGCGGTAGTTGATAGCATTTTAAGTCAAAAGCGATATAAATACCTTTTGAAAGTGGAATTCCAAGTGTGAGCCGCCGGAGGGAGCTGTGTGAGCGCTCCGTGCCGGGCCAGTGTTAAATGCGGGGGTTTGTCACGTTGTATAACTTTTTCTTCTAATCGGTTCCTGTCTCTAATAGGGTTAATAAATCTATTATTATAGACTATATAGTAGTCGGTATATTATGCTCTTTTTGGTACCTCCAGACTTCTCTAACAACTTTGCTAACACTTCTTTTTTCTTAATTACGTTTTTAATAAAACACGCCTCTTTAAATATCAATCATCTGCTGTAGCCTCCCTGAGAGAGCCTTCTAAAACTGCCTTATGTAAGCCAGGTATTCCTTGTTTTTTGCAGTAAATTTCCAGTTCCTTTTTTAGTGAGCACTTCAATATAATAAGGATGCTCCCGGTCTCATGAGGAATCGCTGCACTGATATCACTGCATTTATCTCCAGAGTTCTGGGAAATTCATTGGCTTGTCTAGTGCCAGTCACTTTATGCTTCCTTTCCTGCCTCATTTTAGTAAGGTAAAAGAGAATTACTCCATTTACTGTTTCATTTGTGTTCCTTTTGCTTCTTTGACAGATCAGGGTCCTTCTTAAAATCTTGCTTTTGTGCAGTGTTTGCAGCTTGGGTTTTTGCTAAATTTCTGCTTTCATTTTTGTTCCCCCTCAGTGTGATGATGAAGGATATGGTGTCCTCAGACTTGGAAGATTTATGCTTCCACATCAATGCGAAGATTTCAAATATTAAAAAGTGTCTCCTATTGAGAGACATAGGTAAACAAGAGCAACAGTGGGGTTTGGTTTGCACTTCACTCCAGACAAGACATGGAGGGGCTGGAACGTGCCCAGGGAAGGGAACGGAGCTGGGGAAGGGGCTGGAGCCCCAGGAGTGGCTGAGGGAGCTGGGAAGGGGGCTGAGCCTGGAGAAAAAGAGGCTCAGGGGGGACCTTCTGGCTCTGCACAACTCCCTGACAGGAGGGGGCAGCCGGGGGAGGGGGGGTGTGGTGAGTTGGGCTCTGCTCCCAGGGAACAGGGACAGAAGGAGAGGGAACGGCCTCAGGCTGAGCCAGGGGAGGCTCAGGCTGGACATCAGCAGGAATTTCCCCATGGAAAGAGTGGTCAAACCTTGGAAGGAGTTGCCCAGGGAGGTGGTGGAATCCCAGTCCCTGGAGGGATTTAAAAGCCATGTGGTTGTGACATTTGGGACACAGGTTAGTGGTGGCCTTGACAGTGTTCTGGGGGAATAGTTGGACCTCGTCTTAGAGGGCTTTTCCAAACTAAATGATTCCATGAACTCTGTTGACTGGGCAGTTTGGCTTGCTGCTTCTCCCGGATGGCTATGGTGGCTGGGGAGCAGAGAGTTAGATAATCACTGCTTGTGAAGGGGAGGAATATTGAATTTGGGTTTTTTCTTGGGGGCTTTGTAGCTTAATATTCTCTCTTCGACAGGTGATGACGAATGCCATAAAGCTGTGCTCCATAAAATAGGGAATGAGGTGATCCTTATACATGATCTCCTGAATAAAATGGAAAATGAAGTTAAACAGCAAGAAAAACTGAAGGATTTGCTAAAAGTAATCTTTTTTCTTTTCCTGTTCATAAAATACTGAAAGATTCAAAGAAATCTTTGATACATTTGTAGGGGTTTTTTTTCCTAGATCCTTAGTGAAGTTTGTATGCATGTGCTTACAAGAGAAACGGGGCCTTGGAACAGGCTTGCTGACAGTTTGTTAAGCAGTTCTCCAGCACAATGAACATTAAAAATTGTATTTTTCAAAGCTTATACATAGAACATACAATTGTGGAACGGTTTGAGTCGGACCTTAAAGCTCATCCAGTTCCAACCCCCAACCACATTCCTCTATCCTAGGCTGTTCCAAGCCCCGTCCAACCTGGCCTTGGACACTTACTTCTCTGGGCAACCTCTGCCAGGGCCTCACCACCCTCACAGGGAAGATTTTATTCTTAATATCTAATCTAAGTTTACCTCCCTTCATCTTAAGGCCATTAAAAGCATGTCTTTGTCATTGGCCTTGAAAACATGTCTTTATCATCATAGATACTGTGATCTAAAGAGCAGTTCTACTTCCACATCTTTGCAATAGCTTTGAATAGTATTCAATTAGAATATTTGTCTGTTATTCTAGTGTGTGTGTTTGCACTGCCTTTATTTGTTAAGTCTTTTGTGGAAGTGTTGTTTGGGGAATGTAGATGAGTTTACCATGGCATCTCATCTTCACTACCATCATTCTCCCAACCAGACCTTGCTGAGGGTGTATTGCTGAAGTTCCTTTTGCCTGCTCAGATTTCTCTGACGTTCTGAGGGCAAGGGCAAATGCTCCTTGTTTTGTATCTTTACTGGTTTCCCTGGGGAAATTATGGGGTAAGGAGCTAAGATGATGGGGAGAGAGTAAAGGACACCTTTTAATAAAGCTGAAAATTAATTTAGTATTGCCCTAATTTTACTTACTTGATGTTAGTAGGATCCGATTTCTGATACATTCTCATATTAATTTCAGGAGATCCAGAAGGCTGCTGAGAGAGATCAAAATGAAGCACAGCACCTCCTTGAACACATTCCACCCTATCTGCCTAAACCATCTCAGATCTGGTAGGTGGTACGCGAGCCTGGAGGATTCGGGCTGCTCCTGGCAGTGTCCAGCTGCAGCGCTGTACAGCTCTGCTCCTTTCACTCCACATTAACAGAGAAATTTTGGGAGACAAAGTTGTTGTGTGTATTGATTCCAGAGTTGGCTCTTGTCCAGGCTTCTGCTAGCACCTCAACAAATCTCTCAGGTCAAGTCTATAAAATACCAAGTTGTTCCAATGGAAGCTTCCAGGGGTAGGTGTGATGTAGTAGAAAGCAAGTGCTTCTCTGAGTCTGAGCATCCTTTGCTTTAGAATCATAAACACACTGATTTTATAACTGCCTGTGGATTAAAGGGTTAGTGACTCAAATGTTGGGTCACGAGAAATGAAGTTCACCACTGCCCTTCCAAATACAATTGAAAAACAAAAATCCTCTAACTCAGTTGTGTTTCTGTGGGGCTTTGAATTGTGTGTGTGGTGCTTTTGTTCTCTTTTCCCTACGGCAACTTTGTATTTATTTCAGCTAGCTATGACATCCCCTTGCCTTGGAGAGGGCTGTGGTAAGAACCTTTTCAGAGTCAAGTAGATCAAGTGTGTGAAAATGACAAGTATGTGAAAACAGCTGTTACTCAGAAAGCTTCTAAGACATTTTAAGTCTGGTTGAGTTTCTCATCTCTTTCTCTGGCCTGTTGGAGTTGCTTTTTGTTCTGGAGTGATGTTAGTGTATGTCAGGTGGGATCACTTGCAATGTCTTTGTATCTGGTGATCCCAGAAATTCTCTCCCACCTCGTAGCTTGCCAGAAGGCAATGCATCAGTTTGAATTCAGTGCTTCCAATACATGCTCTGAATCTACCAGCTTTACTTGGTCTGGTTCCTAATGCCAGAGAAGCCTCAGTCTCAAAACATTACAGACGTATTCCAGCAAAGTAAAAGGTTAAATATGTGGAAATATGGTTCCAGAAGAGAAAAATGTACTGTAATTTTAGTTAGTGTGTAGCAGTATTGTCATTGGTGTAGGTATTGTATTGAAAGTGTTCTTAGCAGGTGAAGGGATAAGTTGTGCAGAAGCTTTTTTCTTATTCCCACCGTTTAGACATGAAACCTCAGTTGAGGAAACAGACTCTCAAAATGTATCTACAGGTGTCTTGTTACTTTTCAATTTAGATATTGCTTTTTGTGTGTGTGTGTGTAAGAATTGAAGTTTTTCAGAGATTACCACTTGGGTTCTGCCTTCCTGTCGTAACTTACCTTCTTAATGTAGGAAATCCTTTGTCTTAACTTTGTGTTAGCTCCTGGAAATTGTTTAGATGTAAATGAGGCTTGTTTGGTAATTGGGTCACCTCTGATACCAAAAGATTTTTTGGGATATTGGTTTCCCTTACAATCTTATCCTGTTTGTGGTCAGGAAGTTAATTGTGATATGACTTCAGCCGCTCAGAGAGAACCACAATATGGAAAATCAACCAAGATTTTCTGATTATTTTCTACAGATTGTGCTTAGCCTGGTCACAGCTGCTGTTCTGTCAGTGTCAGTTTGTTGCTGGTTTTTCTTGAGTAATAACACATTGTATGATGATGCCATTTGTGAAAGCACACTTTCTCCTTTTGTCCCCATTTTTTCACGTCTTGATGTTCACTGAGTCATGCGGTGGAGGGCCAAGGAAGTGTGAGAAGGGACACAATTGTTCGAAATCCACTGTATCACTGTGAACGTGTTTTCAGGCCTCTTCCCCAAACCCTCCTGTGCTGACCTCCTCCATTTCTGTTCCCCTGTGCCCTCAGAGGTGTGGAGCTGGGAATATTAATGGGCTGTTGAGTGATTTTGGTGAGATATTGCAGAAAGCAGAGAAGCACTTGAACACTGGTGAGACAGACCTTGAAGTCCCTGGGAGAATGAAAACACCCACACAGAGAAACTGAACATGGCTTTAGCTATTGTTTCTCTCCTGTATCCTTGGGTTTTCTCTTCTTGTTTACCAGAGGAATCTCACTGAAATAAAAAGCAAGTTCAGTATCTCTCAAGCTCTTTGTATCCCACAAGTTTGTTGAGAGCAGTTTCTCATTCCACCAGAGCCAGATTCTGTAAACAAGTGTCAGTTCTTTCTTTTCATGGTTCAGGTCAGCAGTGAACTGTGTCTGTACCACCTCACTGCAGCAGCGTAGGGGCAAGGGAGTGGGTGGGAACACAAAGGAGGGGTGCCTGGGACTGGGGGTCATCTAGAAAAGGTTTGTTGCAGTGTGGTAGACAGCAAGGGACTGGAGCGTGGGAGGAATGAAGTTTCAAGATGTGAACTTGCTTCCCTTGGTTCTTGTGTTTATCCTTTCATTCCAAACTCACCTCCACCCCCACCCGAAATCCAGCCCCTTCCCTTTCCCTCATGTTTGCCGACATTCCCTGCTAGCTGCCAGGATTCGTTTTGTTGTTGTTGTTCAGATGCAAACAGATGTTTTTCAGATGATGACATCTGAGTAAGTTTAGCTGCAGACGTCCTGCGTTTCAGAAGGGCTCTGTGTTGTGTCAGGGTGCGGAGCGGAGCTGCTCCTGTCCCTGTGTCACCGCCCAGGCAATGGGGGAGCCCAGCAGGTGGCACTCACTGTCCTCGCCACTGCACTTGTCCTCCTCGGGGATGGGACACTGAGTTCGGCGGTGTCACATCAAGTGACACCTCAGACCCCAGCCCTGGGGTCGACAGATGGGGCACTGCTGTGCCATTCACTGCTCATGGGATCCCACATCCAGCAAGGATCTCTTGTGGGAAACTCAGATCCAAACAGAGGATCAGTTCCTTATGCCAGGTCAGCTCTGTACTTATTCAGCTAACTCTGCTGCACTTCCCGATAATGTCCATGTGTTCTTGATGACAGTGGATTTGGTTAGATGCATCATTTTTGCTGTCCTGCTGAGGAGCAGCTGGGTGGGTGGCTGGAAAATCCCTTGGGTTTGAGGCTCTAACCTGAGGGTTTAGAGGAAGAGTGAATTTGTAAAAATAATGTTCTAATAATCAGGAATAAATCAGGAAATTCTTTGGGGTCTTGCCTAAAAATTTTTTTTAAGTACCAAAAAAACCCCCAGTGGTGTTGAATTTCTTCGCTTCAAAAGTTTAATGGATGAATCAGGCTTCCCAAGATCTGAAGCTGTTTCAAAGAGCTGTGAAGTATTTCAAATCTGCCCGTTGAGGCTGCAGCTCTGTGCTGTGTTTTATCTGATAAAAAGCCAGGCCTTGTGTTGTGTGAAATGTAATGGTACATTGAATTCTGAGCTGCGCCATGCTGCACTTGGACTGCTTCCAACTCACCTGCTAGCAGCTTCTGTAGCAGAGGAACCAAGGGCTATGCTGAAGTCAGCTGAAGGATACCATTTGAAACAGAGCAGGCTTGCTTTACTGATGTTTCTTTTGTGAAATATCATTAATTGTGTTCATCCAGCCTAACAGATAGGCTGGAACTTATGTCTGTGACTAAGCAGACTTGATAGTGTAGTGGAATTCTCCTTACTACTTACCTGCTGTTTATACACTGAATATTCCTTCATTTCACAGCTTCACAGTGCCAGCTGTGCGACATGAACAAACAAAGGCTGTAGAACCCGAATGTGCAAAGAAGCCTGCAAAAGAGACAAAGCTCATTAAAGAAGCAGCATTAATAACCACAGAGGAGTTTGAAAGTGTTCCTGCGTAAGTAAGCATGGCTTCGCTTACACTATGGCCTATCAATCTGGGTGGCACACACAGGTTTGGGAGACTGACCTCTTGCAGAACTGGGACTGGCAGAGAGGGTTTGAAATTTTTCATGGGGTGAAACATGCTAATAGCCCCAAAGAGTTTAAATGCAACACAAGCAAACCTGAAACTTGAATAAATAGAGTTAATTAGGCTCTTTTATGCTGGTATTGGGAAGATGAAAACTGATCAGTTAAAACCCAAACCTCTTATCTCAAAAGCCACTGTAATTGTATGAACAGAGATTTATTAGCTAACAGGTGAATCCTCATCTTATTTTGACAACTGACATTAAAAAAGAGCCATCATCTCATAAGATGAAAGGCTTGTTTACATATAGAAGGAAAAGTAATGATAAATGCTGGTTTTATTTGACCCAACTATTGGTTTCTTAAAACTTCAAGTCTTGACCTACTAATCTGTTTTGAGACAGGAAAAGAAATCAGACTTGTTAAAAGCAAAAAAACCACTTTGCACTAAAATTCCCAAATTTCTGGAAAAGAAAGCTGTGGGTATTTGCCTCTAACATCATGACCTGATTATGGATATCCTTGTCTGAAGTCTGCCATATAGGAATAACTTCTTAAATGGCTTTTGAGGGCATGGGTAAATATTTCTGCAAAAAGAAGAAATTACTCTTGATGCCTAAGGCTAAATTGTTATTGAGACTCTAGATCCACTGTGTTCCCTGACAATACCTGTTTCAATAAGAAATATGTTTTTGAGTCTGTACTTTACTTGAGGCTTTCCAATAGTTTTTTCTATAGCCTTCAAAATTTTCAGGTGAGTAATGTCCATTTTCTTCCTTATCCTGAATGTTGAGCTAATGATAAAGCGCTTCTGGTTACTTCTTAGAAGAGCATGCACCTGGTATTTTTATTCTGCAAATCACCTCAGGTGTTTTGTGAATTTACTCCCTTAGGAAGTTCTCTCCTGATAAAATTATGGGAGAATAAAGCTGGAGCATGGGAATTTTTGGTCTTTATCTCTGCTGTGGCAAGAGAAAAAGACACAAACCATTGTAGCCACATATTGATTTAACTTCGAATTAAAGCTATGATCTTCCACATCACAAGACAGGTAGTTGTGGCACTTGGGGGCATGGTTTAGTGGTGGCCTTGGCAGTGCTGGGGGAAAGGTTGGACTCAATGATCTCAAAGGGCTTTTCCAACCTAAAGGAGTCAATGACAATCCTTGAAAGGGAACGGTTTTGCACTGGTGTTCATGTGTGTGGAGGATGGGGACAGAGGCCAGACGGGTCCTCTTCCTGTTCATTACAGACTCACAAAATCACAGAATGAGCTGAGTTGGAAGGCACCTGTTGTGGAAAGGTTGCAGCTGTGTTGGAAGGCACCCATTATGGAAAGGTTGCAGCTTAGACTGTGCTGGTAGAGCTCTAGAAATAATTTAATTTTATTCAGATGGGAGAAGCATGTTTGTTCTGTGGAGGAAAATTTACATGAATTTACATAGATCTATTAATCTACCAGAATTTCTGTTGCCTGGCAATGTTGTAGTACAAGATTGAGGGAGTACTTGAAATTTCACATACTGATTGACCAAATCTAAGCAGCAAATATTTGTGACCCAAATTTTCTTACATTTAATGTATTCTCTTGGAAGAACGAGAATTTGGTTCAGGGCCCAGTTCTTCAGGTGAGCACTGTGGGTGGGAAGTGGTCACTAAAAAATCAGTGTTGTTTTCACCTGCTCTGTGCTGAACATGAAGGAAAATCTATTCCTAACACCATCAGGCCGCTAAAAGGGACACAGGCTTCAGTGACTTCATAGTCCTAGGACTGGACAGCTGGTATTTAACCAAGGTACACGCTGTGTTAAGGGGCAGACATGGAGCACCTTGATCAAACAGAACACTTTGCACAATAAGAAACTTGCAAATTATCTTACCCTTCAAATCTGTTGCAGGAAGGCACTCTTTGGAGAAAGATAAAGGACATTTCACAGTACCTGTCTTTGTTAACTTTTGACTTTGAGGCAAAGGAAAATGCTTGCTTTATTCTGGTGTCTATAATTCTTACTGCTTTCTAAAATTTTTACTGCTTAAAGTATTTTAAAATTTGTGCATTCATTATAACTCTCAAGTCTCAGAAGATGGTTACATGGGAGAATACATGGCTCTTTTAGCCTAACCATTTTTGAGAGAGCTGGGGGTGGCCATTATCTCTTTTAGAGTAGTATATATGTGATATATTGATGTTATTCTTTTCTCTGAGGAACACAGCACTGTGCTCAGGTTTTCATACCTATGGAAAAAAAGCTTTGAAAAAGGACTTCTGTAGATTAAAATAAGAAACTGGCTGGATCAGGTTTTGTTTGGTTTTGGTTTTTTTTTGAAGAAGAAGAAGAGTTCTGAATTTTATTGCATTTAGGATAGTGAAGCAGATCCTGAAGTTATTTTAAATCTAAATTAAATGCCTGAATTTAGAACTTCTCAACTTTGTATTTTTATATTAGTGTACATGTGGACTGAAACAAATGTCAGCCTTAGTGGGTTTGCCAGCCATGGTTGGGTAGAAAAATGAGAAGGCTAGGGGACAGCTGGAGTTTTTATGATGCTCAGCTATGCACAGAATAAAAATTCCATTTGGTTTTGACAGAATTTAATTTCAGATTAAAGCATCTTGGATGCCTGAGGACCCCTCAAAGAGCACTCGGTTCTTAGGTTTAGGCAACCCAGTCCTGTCCCTCTGTTTCAGCTTCAGGATGAGCTGAGGTGCTCCCTTGGCTTTACTAAGTGTATTCACCGTATGCATGTTGACAGGGGGAGCACAGGGACTTAAATAAAGGTATTTAATACCTCTGGGCTTGGCCTTCCTCTCTCTGCACAATCCCCTGTGGCTCAGGGAGGCAGAGAGAGCAGTAAACAGCAGTTAATGCACACAGGCAAAGCTTTGCTGTGGTTACAGGCTGTGTGTGTGCTGTGGCTGCATTTCAGGGCTGGTAGTGCTGCTTTTATTACTGTGCAAAGTAGAGCGTTTTTATAACTACAAGAAGGCTGCACCTCCAACACTGAATTAAACCCTGTATCAATAAAGTTGAAAGCTGCCTGCCAGTAGTTGTGGCAACTAAGTTTCAAACTCTGTTTGGAAGCAGAGCAATTGCTTTGAATTCAGTTTTTAAACATCTCCTGCAGGCCTGTCTCCCTGTCAGGGACTGGCTGCTGTTGAAATCTACAGCACTTATTTTTAGTTGGCAATTGCAAAATGCCTGCCTGAATTCCGGTTTGGAATACTGAACTTGTAACTGATTCTCTACTTCTGCTTTAAATTCTTTGTGTGTTCTCCAAAGATTGACTTTGTCTATTCAGATTAAAACGAGGGAGGCACTTGCTATTCATGTATCTTTTCAGTCTTGCTGTCCCACAGCTTTTAGCCACCTGTTCTACCGACTTAAAGCATGCATTCTTAAAATTAATTGTAACACTTAAGTAATTCCTCACGCCTGCAAACACAAACAGCCAGGTTTGGTTTGTTGTAGCAACTGAATGAAGGCGACAGGACAATTCAAGTTGCAAGGCTGGCCTGGCTCTTACTGTCATTTTGGGGGAGTGTTGTGTTGTATTTAGCCTGCTGCTTGTCATTTGAGGTTCAGATTTCATTTTTATATAATGGCTTCTCAGTGTGCAGCACAGTTCCTTTTTCTTGAAGGCATGGCTTTATACCTATAAATACTGAATAGCCTTACTTGCAAATATTCCAGTGTTCTAGTATTTCCACATCACTTTGTTCTTTATCTTCTGTGCTTCCTGTACCTCTAGGCTGTTATCAAGAGATCTTATTCTTCTAGTACCAGTATTATGAAATGCTCTGAAAGTTCAGAAATGGATGCTGGTGGTGCAGAACCGTATCTGTACAGCTCAGTAGACTGCACAGTCAAATACAGAAGACAACACAAAACCAGTAGTTCTTAGGAAAAAAAAAAACCAAATAAATGGCTGTAAGATCAAACACAGGTTACTTGTGGTGATAATATGAACCAAATTTTGCTCCTAGGCAAACATTCCATTTCATGCTGTTTTCTGCAAAGTTACTTGATTTTTCTGTGTTTGTAGTTTAAGTGGTACCCTATAAAAGCAACCTTTATTCCTTTTTGAAAATTAAGCTGAATACATTCTGCTTCTTAATTTAGCTTTCTAGTATTTTATCTTTCTGATTTAAGTTCTGTCATGGCCTTTTAAAGTTCAAGATTGTTAAACAATCAAGGAAATGAACAGAATTAACTACTACATGTATTCATTAACACAAAGTAGGAGAAACTGCCTCTAACTAGGAATGGCTTGTTCAGTTAAGGCGGATGAAGGAGAAGAATAAACATGGAACTTTGTGACTTTCTGGTTACTGATTCTTATTTTTATTTGTAGGTACATGAAAGGCCGTCTCACATATGATCAGATTAACGCAGTTGTTCAAGAGATGAACAAGGCTGTGGTGGGCAAGTACAAGATCTTGTACCAGCCTTTGAAATCTATGAGTGTACCAGTCAGAAATCTCTACCACAGGTTCATGGAAGAAGAAACTAAGGATACAAGAGGTAATTTTTTTTCATTTGTTAGTACCAGCCTTGTAACACTTGGATGTTGCAGGACAACTATAAAAATACTGGTCCTTTTCCCAGTATTTTTGATTGAAGAGTTTCCTATACTGATTGCATCACTTTTTTTTTAATGTTTTCATTGAAAACATGTCCCTCTGATGGTGTGTCATGGCAGAAACTTTGAGTGCACAAAGATTTAGTCTGGAATCACTACAAGTTCTGGAAACTCTTAGTTTGATAACCAAACAATATAAATGTGTTTTCAGCTTTTAAACTTGATTAGACATAAACTGTCTGTTTTGAAGTTGGGAAGTCTGGCTAATTAATTATGCTGCAGTCGCTTTGTGGAAGAGACAAGTCTGTCTGATAATCTTAAGAAGTTTTCCCCTCTTGAACGCATAGAGGGAGTGAAAACCAACCAAAATACCTTTCTTCTAATTGAAAACCAAGTTGTACTTACAGACTAGTTTTTCCAAAAATATATGGCACAGTAAATCTCTGATATTAAAATCTCCTTTTTGGCATGCCTTTCCTCTTGAGAACAAGTATGTAATTATTCCTGGAGGGGTGTACTGTACATGTCAAGCTTGGTGATGTCCTTAGAATGCCTCATGTTTCCAAGTTCAGGCATAAAGAGTAGTGCAAACTCTCTTCTGTCTCACAGAAAAAGGGCTTTCTCTGACAACACCATGGCACCCACCTCTCCATTTTTGCCCTGGACAGAATGCTAGAACTTCTGCCCTGAGCATTCACTGGGTAGTCAGGAGTTCCCTGAAGACAAACTGCACCGTGTTTTCCTCCCTTCCTCCCTTCCTCCCTTCCTCCCTTCCTCCCTTCCTCCCTTCCCTCCCTT
>VZTJ01006363.1:171241-195252 GCA_013397795.1 Orthonyx spaldingii | reverse complement strand
TTCCTCCCGCCCTCCTGCCTTTCTTCCTGCCTCCCCTCCCTCCCTTCCTTCCATTTTGTTGCTCTTCAAGACTAGGTATTATACTATGGTGATAACATCACTGACTTCTGTGACAGCTTTTCTGTAGGGAGGGAATTCTGATCCGATGGACATGCTGGCACTTTATTTTGAGACCTGTAAGATAAGCACAGAATCACAGAATGATTTGGGTTGGAAGTAGCCTTCAGGATCAGGATCATCCCATTCCACTTCCTGCCATGGGGAGGGACACCTCCCACTATNTCCCTTCCTCCCTTCCTTTCCTCCCGCCCTCCTGCCTTTCTTCCTGCCTCCCCTCCCTCCCTTCCTTCCATTTTGTTGCTCTTCAAGACTAGGTATTATACTATGGTGATAACATCACTGACTTCTGTGACAGCTTTTCTGTAGGGAGGGAATTCTGATCCGATGGACATGCTGGCACTTTATTTTGAGACCTGTAAGATAAGCACAGAATCACAGAATGATTTGGGTTGGAAGTAGCCTTCAGGATCAGGATCATCCCATTCCACTTCCTGCCATGGGGAGGGACACCTCCCACTATCCAGGTGCTCCAAGCCCCGTCCAACCTGGCCTTGGACACTTCCAGGGATCCAGGAACAGCCACAGCTGCTCTGGGCACCCTGTGCCAGGGCCTCACCACCCTCACAGGGAACAGTTCCTTCCCAATACCCCATCTAACCCTGCCCTCTGGCAGTGAGAAGCCATTCCCTGTGATCTGTCCCTCCATGCCTTGTCCCCAGTCCCTCTCCAGCTCTCCTGGAGCCCCTTGAGGCCCTGGCAGGGGCTCTGAGCTCTCCCTGGAGCCTTCTCTTGTCCAGGGGAACACCCCCAGCTGTCCCAGCCTGGCTCCAGAGCAGAGGGGCTCCAGGCCTGGGAGCATCTCCATGGCTTCCTCTTGACTGGCTCCAGCAGCTACATGTCTTTCTCATGCTGGGATCACAGGGCTGGACACAGGATTCCAAGTGGGTCATACAAAGGTCATTTTTGTAAAGACTTTATTAAAAGCACTCAAAACACAGGCAGTTGGATAAATTCATGTGACTGGCTTCTGGTTTGGGCTGTGATGGTTTGGTTTCTCTCTAAGCATGTTTTGCCTCAGTTGAACAGCACCTTATATTAATCTGGAATTTCTTAAAATACTGACTTCATCACGTTTAATTTACAACATATTCTTGGTTTCACTGTTCCTATCCTTAGGGCTGTAGTAAGGAGTTTGAGCCCACAGTTGTAGAGGAGAGGCTGAACACTAGAAGGGCCCTTCTGGGCCTGAAGTGCTGCTCGGTCTGCCCCATGATCCACAGTAGTCTTGGCTGCAGTGAAGAAGCCATTCTAGCAACTTGAGAAAGCTACAGCTAGTCAGACAATTTTCTGTCAGAAAGTTGGGCAGTTTAAGTCTGAAAAATCAAAGTGCTTAATTTCTTCAAGTATCTGAGAGATAGTCTTTATTTCTTGTTTATCTTGGAAAGTTCAGTTAGGAAACTAGGACATTCAGCATCTGACAGAGTGTGTGTATTTGTGTGGTAGATGGTTTTATTTAGGTTTTTTTGTGACTAATCATCTAGAAAGTCTAGAGAAAAGGCCTGGCACGCTGTCAGATAGTTCTTATCTGGCCAGGACAAAATGATTAAATGTCTTTATCCATTGCATTTTTCAGCATGACGTTCTTCATTCATTGATTTGTTTGCTTAAATCTCTTCTGTGAGTGTCTCTCTGCTTAGCATTCCCACTGGTTCTCAGCTTGGGCTGATTGCCAGCTGACCTGTTCTCTGATTTCAAGATGAGAGAAGATGCTGCTGGTTTATCAGGGTCACTTCCAGCCACTCAGGTGATTCAGTGAGTTCAGCTGGTTGTTTAGCAAATGGACCAAACCACCACCCTTCATCCAGCTCTGAATTGTTCACAAAAAAGATCCTGCTATGTTGATTGTTGGCACTCTGGACTGTGGGCAAATATAAGAAGGAATCTTGTTTTATCTAAATTCAGGATGTTCTGGTGGTGCCCCAGATGTTACATACTGTGAAGGCAGCATGCAGGTTATGCCTTGCTTCCCAATACTGTCTGGGTGCATTGGTGTTCCTGGAAGTTGCCAACAGTCTTTATCCTACAGTAGTTCTATTTTGAGCAGCAATGCAGTTCTTCTTTCTTTTCCTAGTAAACAAACTTCCTACTTCTCATCTGTACGTGGATTTGGTGGCGTTATAAGCTCTGAGATCCCAGCATAGTTCCTCTCTGGGGAAAGATCTCTAGATTTTGACAGTTACTGTCTCTAAAATATTCTACTCCCTGTGAGACACGTGTCACCAACTCTCCTGAGAGGCCCAGGCTGTGAGAAAACATGATCTGTTATCTCTCAGCTCTGTCTAAGCAAGATTTTTGAGAACATTACACTTACAAACATAATTCTTGGACCTTCATGTTTTACTGGCAGCTTCAGCTTTCCAGCTTAGATCAGCTACTTCCCAATTAAACTGGAAGGACATAGTAGGAGGAAGAGATGCTCCATCTCTTCTAAGATGTCACTGCCTCTGTGTTAAGGATAAAACAAGGAAGGAGAATGCTATCTTTTTCGAATCTGGAATACCTCTACCCTGGTGTCCTCCTTCTCACTAGGCTTGGAAGCATGATACTACACATAGTTTGGGAATCAGTTAGGTTGGAAAAGGCCTCTAAGATCGCAAATTCCAACCCATGGTGCTGCCAACCCAGCACCATGTTCACCACTAAACCATGGCATCAAGGGGCACATTCATATGTTTTTTAAACACTTCCAGGGATGGTGACTCCACTGCTGCCCTGAGCAGCCTGAATTGTAATGACCATTTGCTTATGGAAGTAATTAATGAACTACAAGAAGGAGTGAGCTCTCAACTCTGATGCAGGACGTCCCTGTGCCATTTTCTTGGAGACACAGGGACGATGCTGTTGCAAGTGGTTAGTCTTTTTCTGTAATTTTCTTACGTAATGATGAATTATTCTTTTCCAAATCTGATATAAATCAAGGATATGGTGGGCTGCCTAGCTCTGATGCATGCAGGACTCTGTCCTTGTGCCAAAGATCTAATTCCAGAACTTGAGTGCCTTCTGGGAGACAGAGCTCATGGAGCGGGGCCTGTGGATGATGCAGAGTATCTGAACTTCATGGGAAGGCTGGCAATTCTCTTTCTGATGACAAATTTTAAAAGTAGAACAAAGCTCCCAATATAGTGTGACGCCATTCTACTGCTGATTGTAGAATTTTGAACTGTAGGTTGTGGAATTATGAAGAAGAGGTTGTGCTGTTACTTGTGAAATGCTAAGTGTATCCTGCAACAGAGTGGCTTCTGTAACAAAATCATTGTTTGTTTTCCAGGAGCATTTTTTATTGTGGAGGCTGACATCAAGGAATTCACTCAGCTGAAATTGGATAAGCGCTTCCACAGCATCCTCAACATCCTGAGGCACTGCCAGAGAGTGAGAGAGGTTCGCGGCTCGGGGCTCGTCCGCTACGTCATCTGCTAACGAGCTCCCTGTGTCTGCCTGCCCAGGAGAGGGACCTGCTACTGTGTTCTTGTCTCAAAGGCAGCAGTGAGGGCCAGGGAGTGGTTTTCAGGCATCTACCCTAAATTAGGACTGGCGTCAATGTATTTGAGTTTTGTTTTGAGAAGTTGAGGGGAACTATTGTTTTTTGGTAAATTACGAACCCAAACCAGAAAGGCAACTGGGCACAGGCAGTTAATCACATTTGCAGGTCAGCACATGAAATTAAAGTTCCCTGCATGTTAACAGTGCTTCTTTGCTCCTTTTGTGTTTATAAGTGTTGGAGGTTAGGATTTTTCCGTTTGGTTTTTTTTTTTTGGGGTTTTTTTTTTTTTCTCAGGGAATTTTTCTCCCATTTGTTGCCTAAGAGATGCTGGGGGTCAGGGGCTGGCCTCAGCCCTCGTTTGCTGTCAGGATTGGAGGGGAGACAGGTGGGGTTTTGATGCCAGCCTGCTGCTGCTGTGGGGAGAATTCAGTGCTGCTGTGGAGTTCTGTCCTGCACTGCTTCTCCTCACGTGGGGGAGCTTTTGCTCGTAAGAGCGGCCCTTGGACTGGGACTTTCCAACACCTGACCTCACTGGGAGGGACCCTCACCATCTGCTCAGGTGCCTCAGGGGAAACCCGGATCCCCCTCTGCAGAGGGAGAGTCTCCCAGCTGCTTGCAGAAGCCCGGCTGCTGCTGCCCAGCCCCGCTGCTTTCTGCCACTCCAGAGTCTGTGGCTACACTGTGTTTGCCACCCCAGATGTGCCCGACTCTGCCATTCCAGCTCCAAGGTTCCTGTTACAGCTCATTTCACCATCCAGAGGGGCACTGAGCCCGGCTGCCCGCCGTGAGGTTGTAAAGGAAGCCCCTTCTCCAGAGGTTTGTAAAGGAAGCCCCTTTTCCATCCCTGCCCCGGGGGTTTGTAAAGGAAGCCCCTTTTCCATCTTTCCTCACGGCCTGCCCGCCATCTCCATGTGGGGAGAGGTGGCCAAGCTCGCGCCACAGCGCCCCCTGCAGGCGCGGGGGAACCATCGCACCCGCCCTGCCCGGCCGGGAGCCAGCAGCGCCCC
The DNA here is from genome assembly GCA_013397795.1 of Orthonyx spaldingii. Classification (NCBI taxonomy): domain Eukaryota; kingdom Metazoa; phylum Chordata; class Aves; order Passeriformes; family Orthonychidae; genus Orthonyx; species Orthonyx spaldingii. The sequence continues at coordinate 190,644 of VZTJ01006363.1, read as the reverse complement.
TGCCGGCTGTGACCGGAACTGCACGGAAGGGGAATTGCCTGACAGCCAAGGGAAGGCTGTGCTTATGGGTCTCTGTTTATTTCTCTTTGTTGGTGCTGCCGTTGTTGTTGTTTGTTTACCTTGTTGTATATACACACTAGTAAAGAACTATTATTCCTTTTCCCAAATCTTTGCCTGAAAGCCCCAGTAATTTCAAAGTTATAATAATTCAGAGGGAAGGGGGTCACATTTTCCATCCCAGGAAACCAGGAAAGTTTCTGCCTTCCTTGGCAGACACCTGTCTTTCAAACCAAGACAATGAGTTGGAAGACGTGCTTAAGATTCTGTAGCTACTCAAAGGAAGCATTTGATTCTTTTTTATTTTTTGATGCCGCAAAACAGTTTCCAGATTTCCTTTCCTTAACCTTTCTTCTTATACTAATTGTATCTTTTGGAGTTTTCTATATCACTTGAATAGGAAGATCTAAGGTGGTCCAAAGACTTCTAGACTGATGATTGGTAATTCTGTTAGTCATGTGCTTTTCCAGCTTCATCATGCAGCCAGATTTTTCCCTCAGATCCTCAGACTGACCTGAAACAGTAGGGGTTTGAAGTGAAAATGTTCACATTCATCATGAAAATTCAGATCAAACTTGTCCTGTTTTTATTATAGAAGTCTTTATTACAGCTTTTTGTTATACAAAGTTGCTTTCAAATTACTTATTAGTATAGTAAGGTTGAGAGTAGATCTATTGCAATAAATATAAACTCTGCAAGTAATAAAAACTGTTTTGATAAGAAAAGCTGTGTTCTTTTTCTTTCATGAGCCTATATCTGCTATTATCCTAATATCTCATCTAAAATGCCTCCTCTTGTACCCTGTCAGCATTAAGATGAAATTTAACGTGCAAAATCCCCCAAAGATCTTTGAACTTAGTCAATAAAGCAATTCTGCTGAGTTCCTAGATTCCCTTTTTGTGTGTGTGTGTCTGGGTGGTGGTTGCATTTTGAGATTTTGTTTTTTGGTATTTTGCTCTGGTATGTTGAGATCCAAGCTGAGGTCTCTACTCTGCATTGTATTGGAATATATTTGAGGACCCTAGAGATTGCCTTTTGCTTCTGATGGGTATTACAAAGCAAGACCTGATAGTATACAACATAAACCTGGTTTTGCCTACTCACTGTAAAGTCCTGACAGGTTTTTTTCTCTCCAAATGTCACTGAACAGGTTGGGGTTTTTTTTATTTTCTTAGTACTTGTTTTAGTCTGGGTAAGCTTAGTTGCTGCATGAATTTTTTTTTTCCCCCTCCTTTTCGTGTTTTATTGTGGGGATTGCAGTTTTTGCATAATTAGGTGTTGGTTAACAGCTTTTGCTCTGTTACTATGGAGTTTTTAATTTTCTAAACGGTTTTCCCTCAGGCAGGTTCTCACAAATGTGCTCATTATTTTAATTCCCTGTCCTAACATTATGTTTTCCTTCTCCCGAGGAACTCTACCCATGGATTGTGGTCACCTACTGTGCCCTTCTACTTTTCTTCCTCCAAAAGCTCACGCTGACTTGAGAGCTGGAAAAGAGCAATTCCCTAGTGTCCCAGGGGCTCCATGAGTACCTGTCTCGTGTCCTGGAGGAGTTTTTTGATGTTTCCAAAGTGTTTTGGGGACAAAACATTCACCTTTGGGAGCTGCCTCAAAAGATGGCTATTTTCTGCAGGTGTTCACTGATTTTTGCCTGGCCAGTGCTCCCGTATCACTGACCAGCAGGCAGTTGCCGTAGCACTGGGCACCAGCACGTGTTTGAGCCAGCCCTGCCAGATGGTTTAATTTAAAACCCCTCCAAAACAGAGCCAATGTGCAGCCTCCCAGTGCCAACTCACACCCTGCCAGCCGCCAGCGCCGCTGGTATCGGCCGCTGAAAACAAGGGAATAGGACTGAGGCTACACAAATTTAATTGCCTGATATTTCAGAAGGGAGCTGTAATCTTCCCACAGCCTTAATCTTTTCTCCTCGGATTGTGATTTCACCCCCGTGGCTCTCTGCCCCCTGGACAGTGGGAGCTGTGAAGAACAGGAGGAGTGGTTAATGAATATGTATTTGGTGAGCAAAGTTGCCTCCTGGGCTGGTCTAGATAAACAGGGAGCCCGCAAGGCTGGTGATAATCTGATGTGGTAAATGTCTTGGGCAGAGATGAAAGAACTGTCTGTTAAATCCTGCCGTGATGGTCAGAAATCAGGCTGGGTCCTATGCTGGGTGTGGGGGTTGGAGGAGGGAAGAGATGCTGTGTGACAGCGAGAAGGCAGCACTGCCTGGCAGGAACAGGGCTGATGAGCTGCCGGACTGTGCTGCCTGCGAGAAGAAAGGCACCAAACCTCCCAGGGGAGTTGGCTTTTGTCCCTGTCAGAGACCCGTGCACGCCTCCAAAAAGTTGAGACAAAACCAAGTTGCTTTTTAAAATGCTTTTTGTTCCTGCTGCTTTGCTGTTTTGTCGGTTTTAAAAAATTAATCTTTTTGTTCTCCTTAACTCCTCTTTTGAAGAGTCACTAATGGAAATAATTATGTGTAGAAATCAATGCTGGGAGCAGCTCATACCCCTGAGTATTTAGTGCTGTGTGTTGTTTCAGGAGGCAGTGATTTCCATCTGTGAGAGCACATGTTCCCTTTCATAGTGCCCAGGAGGAGGAAGAGAAAAGGAGCATTTCATGTCATTCATGGATCTTTGCTTGTAGGGAGCTGATACTGAACAGAGCTGGCAAGAACTGTGTGAGGGAACTGGGTAAAGAAGGTAGTTGGAGTCTGAGGACTATGACAGAGGAGTCTCTGAGCTGGAAAAGGTTTCTCCCCCATACAAGGTTTTATCAAATTGTTCTCTTAATTAAAAAAAAAAAGATAATAAATTAAAAGGTGTAAAGCCTTTTGTCTGGGATGGTGCACGCTGTGCCTCGTGGGACTGAATAATCCAGACAAACCATAATGACTGCAGTCAAAGTCTGCTTGGCTTCCCCTGCATGTGAAATTTGGAATTTGTGTGTGTCACTACCAGGATAATATACAGTTAAGCAGTTGCAAAGCTTAATATCTCATAATTAGGCTAATCATTTTCCATAGTAAAGTACAAAAACAATGGTGCTTGCTTATTAAGTGGCAACTTTTTTTTTTTAACCTAACTTCTGTGTCACACAGAATTTCCTGGGAGTTGGGATGCAATTAAAATGCAGGAAAACTTGTTGGAAAAAAACAGCTTTAAACACGCTGTGATTGATGTATAGGCAGAGGTACTTTAATATTTTATACATACAGACAGAAACATGGAACAAGTTTATTTCTATATGTGTTGCTTTCAAAGCTGAATAAAACTTGGTATTTTTGAAAGCTGGGGTTGAAATCTATTAAGTGTGTTTGCATTTCAATGTATCAGGTTGTAGTCTCAGTTTCCTTGGATAGAGAATTGCACTAGGAAAATTGGCTTTCCCACTTCCTCAACTCTTCATGATTTTACTGAATGCAGATAAATCAGGGGAATATCACAGTGCTGACTAGCAGCACAATTTTTGTCTATTTCAGTTCAGTAATGTGTCTTATTTAACTGATGTGAGACTGGTAAGTGATGTTGAGTCCAGGCTTTTTCATCACTTCATGAACTGAAGCTGCTTGGACTCTCCTGTCATTATTTTAAGGCTGTTTCATGCTTAGTAGAAGTTTTGTGGATTGATTCATTCCAAGGTCTGCCTTTCCACCCACTCCCCCTTTTTATTTTCTATTTTCTCAAATTTCAGGGGGAGTTCATTCCTGGGAGAAGCTCAACTGCAGCTCCCACCTCCTTTTTTGTGCTGGCCAGCCTCAGCTTGCTTATCCCTGCTGATGCAGCTCCTCTTGCCCTGTGCTGAGCAGCAGCATTTCAGTTATGAGCTAATGTCTTATGTTTGATATTTATGCAGCAGCTGAGAAACCTAAATAATTAAATTTCCCTGTGGCCCAAGCAGGCCAGGAGTTGGATGAGCTGCCTCGTGGATATGAGCTGTGCTGCCTTGTAGGACTTGCTGGTATGGTGGTCGCTACCTGTGTGCTCATTCCTTAATAGAAACTGCCCCACTCATCATAAATAATTCAGCTGTGGCTCAGCACGTCAGGTTAACCTTTGGGAACACACCGAGGCTGCTGCTACATGCAACCTTTGTTCTTAAAGCAGCAAAATTGTTCTTCCTGAGCAGGGAGAGACCCGCACCTTCCACTGGAGGGTTCATTTTGCGGCAACAGCCACGACTAAGCGTGACTTAGTAGTTGTGTGAGTCTGAGATTTATTCAAACCAATTCAGGTGTTTGATTTAATAATCCATAGCATCCTAGTTGTCTTAGGAGTCTGGTTTTCTGTGAAGCTTTCAGCTGTGTCACAGGTACACAGGGATGTCCGGAAGGCTGAGAGTTGCTACAATAGCCACTATGGGAGCATGAGAGTGCTAAATCCTGAGATGATGGTATGCAGAGATACCCATGGGAAAGAGAAACTTTGCAGGTTGGAAATGAGTCACTTTGCAGGTTGGGAATGAGCTGGCCAGCAGTGGTAGGTCAGAGAGAGACCTGATGATCACAGCAGACCGCAGATTGAAGCAGGAATCCATTCGTGTGGCTATTGCAAAGTAAGCCAATAAATGTAGATAAGATCTGGGTCTACCAAACTGTTAGAAATGGAAAGCAGCCAGTCAACCTTCTAATTACAGGTGAAGACTAGGCTTGGAGTATCTCTGTGAGGTCCTGGTTGCCTGGTAGGAATTAAGGAGAAGCTGTAAGATGGAAGTGAGGATGGCTAAAAAGGGATGAAAGGGAAAAGTAGGGAATTTGGCTTACTGTAGAGAGAGATGCAGAACCCTTAATGGTGGGTTCAGGTTTACCCTCGTGGACCTCGAGGGCAGTAAAACACGGGGAGGTGCGAATGCAGAGGAATGACGCAGGAGTCCAGGAGTTGGCCGTGCTCTAGGTTGCACCAAGCCTGCAGCAAGGCCTCAAAGAATTCATCATCCGTCCTCTCAGACATGTAATTTCAGAGTCTGCTGGTTCAGGCTAATTGTTCCTTGAATGGGCTTGTTCCTCCCTTGCAGTGGCAGCGGCATTCCGGACGTCCTGCCCTTCCCTTCCCTCTGCAAGATCTGGGGAATAATTGCAAGGGGAGAAAAAGGCCCATTAACCTTTACCGTCTGTCTTTTCTTGCTGTAATCCAGTTGGTGTTTGTCTTGATGGCGATAATTACACAAAAGTATGTAATTGCAAGACAAATGTTTAATTAAGAGCAGGTTTGTTGCTAGTCTCTTGTCTGCTTCCATCTGGAAAGAGCGTGGTTGTGCCGGTCGTCTTGGCAGCCTGGATCCAAGGTCTGACGAGCCCATTCTGCACCCTTGCTAAAGAGGAAGGAAACAAATGAAATTAAAGGATTAATGGACCCTTCATTCCCCCTGCTGCCATAAGACTTTCTAATTTCTGTGCAATACTTTGCTCAAGACCCACATCTTTTAATGATGCCCATGGTGGACAAACTAGGTTTATTTTATTAAAATAATTTGGGATGGTGTGTCCTGCCCGGTCAGAGCTGCAGGAAAGCTGGTAAGGAAAACTGCCCTTCTAGATGCTGCAGTTATCTGCCTTCAGATCAGCTCAAATCAAAATTACGTTTCATAGCTCTTTAGCAATGCCCAGTAATGTATTCCTGCAGTACCCTAGGAGTCAGAAGGCTTTTAAACCCAAAAAAAGCCTTGGGTTGAGAAGGTTACTTGTTTAAGCATGTCTGAATAAGTGGGTTGTAAATTCTCAGCCTGTGCTGCCTCTTGGGAAGACACACCAACGTGAGGATGGCCCTGTAACCTGACTGCACAAAGAAATGGCATTAAAAATATTCCTGCTCTCATCACTTCTTGATGCAGAAGGTGTCTGGGGCAGAGCTGCCTCCCTGCCTTACAGTAACAGCAGTGAGCATCAGCTGCTGAAATAATTGAAATGTGTTTTCCCTCTGGGAAATCACACTGATCTTAATAGAGTTTTTAAATTAAATAATATGCTGACTGTTACAAGCTGGAAATACTTCGGGGTTTGTGTTTATTCTTTGCAGCAGCGTTTCCTTCTGGTTGTCGCTCAGTTGGTTGAGGAGAGAAAGGCTCCGGGCTGCTTCCCGCTGGGAAGCCCTGGGAGCTGCCCACAGGCTGCACCCAAAGGATGGGAGAGGATGAATACACACATGAGCAGCTGGAGAAGTGCTGGCCCTGCAGTGAATTCCTGGAGGGTCTGGTCACAGGATACATCCCCGGCCCAGCGCTGGGGTTCTCCTGGTGAGCCAGCCCCACCGAGCTCCTCACTTCTCCCCTCCAGGCAACCGGGAAAATTGGGGATGTCTGGAGATTCAGCGTTACTTTCCCCCGCGGATAATGAAGCGGGTAATTACCCAGGACAGCAGCGGTTTCACTGATTCTTTAAAACCCGATGAAGGCAAACTCAGGCTGTTTCACCTCGCGCTGGCGCATCCCAGCTGCGCGCCCCGCACGCCGCCGCGGGTGTGGATAACCCGGCAGCCGAGCGCGGCTGCTCCGGGGCAGAGGCTGGAAGGTGCCATGGCAACAACTCAGGCAGGAGCTGGTTGGGTATGGATGTACACGCACACGCCAATTAAAATTTAAACAGCCTCTGATGCGAGGAGCGAGCCCGCGGGGCGGGACCCCAGTTTATGAATAAAATATAGCAGTATTGGAGGGATGTCTGTGCTGGTGGGCACCCGGCTCCACGGCTGCCCCGTCCTTGCCTAGCCCCGTGGCTGCTTCTCTTTCCTTCCCGGAGGTATTTGGAGGTTTTGAGGTGCTCCGGCAGCTCCATCACCTGCCGTGATGTGCTCTTGGGGCTTCTACCCGTGTGGGGATGAGCTGAGCTTTCTGCCAAGAGCCTGTGCCAGACACTCAGCAGTTCCCACCCCCGAACTGTCACAGATGACTTGGAGTCGCTAATATTTTGTGCTGCAATGGGAACGGTTCTCTTGTAATTGTGCCTGAATGTCCAGAGTGGTTCCTAAGCACGGGGTAGAAGTATTATCCCTGCTGTACAAAAGGAAGATGAGTTGTTCAGGCATTTAAGTACTTCCCAAGTACCCACTTAAGTACACCATGAGCTGGAAGTTAAGGCTGCACAAAGTGCTTCATCCCTGGCTGCCACCTCCCCGTGCTCCCCTGAGCTCTCGCCTTGCAAATCCCTCTCTGAGGAATGATGCTTTTTACTCGTGGATTTGACAAGTTCCACGTTAAAACCAGTTGCCTTCACCTTTGCCCCTTCAGCTCAGGAAGTCCTGATGTTTCTGCCGTAACTGGAAGAAACCTCTCCCAAAATCCAGCTTAAATCCGGCCGTAGCTGAGAAAAACTGCCTGTCCTTGTGCCTGGCCTTGGAGGCTGCTGAGTGCAAGCTCCTGCCCTGCATTTCTCTCTCTTCTCTAAGCAGACCTGCTCTCCTTCCTTGTCCTGGTGTCTCCTCAGCCAGGGATGCTGCTGCCAGGATTTGGCCGGAATCTGCCTTCTTGCTTTGCCCCGTGGAATTTGGTGCCACTGTTTGTAGGGCCAAACATTACAAACCCTACTCATGGTCATGGACACCAGGCTGAAAGTGGTGATTTTCTACCAGCATCACTCAGTTGCCAATGGTTTGCGTCTTTTAAACTGGGTCCTTATCTGAGCACATTTTCTATGATTAGGGTTTTTCTCCACCTTTGTATAGTTCCTTTGGTTCTTTTTGATTGCAGCTTTGAGGTGTCTGTGCCTAGAAGTGGGGAAGAAATGGGAAGCAGGTGAAAAATGGGAAACTTCATCATCTCTGTGGCTCCTTGCCTCCAAATCCTGTGCAGATGCTGCTGCAGGAACTCTTCCCCACGTGTAGCCATGTGCCTCTGTATTTCTCCCACCCAAGCTTCAGATTTGCTCCCTTGGATGTTGTTTTTCAGCCCCACAATCAGATTTTTTACAAGCCTTGGGAAGATTGCCTGGAAACAGAGCACAGGAGAGATGCTGTGCAAAATACTATCAGAAGCATCAGAAAACAGCAAAACAGTTTTTTTTTTAAAGCTGGAAGCATTCAGTGCAGAGGTAGGGGGGGATGCAAACCTGCAGAGCTTTGTAGAGCCAACTTTTGGAGCAGATCAAGCTTAAAAAGCAGGTTTCAGAAAGCTTTGCTCGGCTCACCGCAGCCGCGAGCTGTTTTGATGCTGGTTTCAGTATTTCCATTCATCTGCCTTCAGCAGGGATGTTTTCATCCAGTTAGACCTGAGGTCCTGGCTTTTTGGCAGCATGGGAAGAAGCCAGGCTGCCTTGCATGAAGGATGGGGAGCCCATGCAGGGAATTCTTGCCTTGGTGGCTGGCGAAGACAATTCCTACTTTTTCCACCTCTACAAAATGTGACTACAAGGCACAAAGAACACAGAGGGAAGTGACAAATGGATGATAACACGGCTTGAGCAGCACTTCTTATCCTTTCCTTTCCCCTGGTTTGGTTCCCTGTCATCTAACCCTGATGTGGAGTGATACAAAAGATCTACCAAATTTTTTCTCACCCCAAAAGCAGTGAGGAAAGGGGCTGAAGCTCTGGCTCCTCTCTGCACCCCCATCTGGGGGATGATGTCTGGGAGGGGACCTGGGCAGTGCTGGCAGTGGTGGCAGCAGGGAGGGTTCTTGCAAAGATGGTGAATTCTAATTTCTTCCTATCTCTGACCTCAGAGGCAGGCAAGTGAACCCCCAGCAACCACAAAAAGGGTGCTTAGAAATCTCCAGCTCTTCATTTTAAAAAAACTGCACCATTGCACCAAACTTCCCCCAGGTCCAGCCACTGAAGGGTCCTTCTTGCTTGGTGTGGCTGCCAAATCCTCTATGCTCTGACCCTCAGGTATGTCCTGGGCTCCCAGGCCCTCAGTCCCTCTGGTTTTCTGGCTTCCTACATGTGCCTACAGAAACCATCAGAAATCTGATCAGTGTTTCCAGGAGTCTTCTTTATTCTCCTAAAGCCTAAATTATTTTTCTCTGTCTGCTCTTGCTGGGCCTAATATCACTTGAAGGGCTCACTTACATGAATTAGCTTGATTAATGGCAGCACCCAGACACACAGCTCCTCAGCCTGCCCATCCTTTTCATGGGAGCATTTCCAATCTCTTATTCTCCTTTGCCAAGGCCAAGTTTTAGTCTCAGCTGGTGGGAGCAGCAATGCACAAACACACAGAGAATACACTAATGGAGTTCCTCAGATGAGGTAGAACTTCCCTGGCTGAAAACATCAAATTATGGATTAATCTGTTGCACATTTAAAAATGCTGCAGTGCCTTCCTGCCCCTCAGGCCTTGTCACTGGCAGTGTGGCCTTGAGTGACAGCCGTGCTGAGGGCAGGTGCTCAGGGCCTTCTGCAGGTTGTCCTGCCTCTCCCATCCTCAGCCTGCCCTGGCTCCCCTTGCTGTCCAAGGACTGGTTTTGGCAGAAATTCTGGCAGCTGGAGTCCCCTCCAGCCCAAAGGCTTCGGCTGGCACCAGTGGCCCAGCTGGTTATTCTGGTTTGTTCTTCAGCTGGAAATGTCCTGAAAGCTTGGGAGGACCAGAGAGGTAAAACCAGCACTGGAAAAGCCTGGAGGGCATACTGTGTGTGTGCGTGAGCCAGGACTGGTGCTTCCCTCAGCCCTCAGAAAAGCAGCCCTGGCTGATCCAGACCCTTTCCCAATGACGAACCATGTCCTAGTGAAACTGGACAGACTTGCCTGTTCTTGAGGGGCACCGAGAGGAAAAGCACAGCCATGGGAGCCACACGCTGAGGGGCACAGCCCCAACATCAGCTTTCCCCCAGGACATGGGAGCTACACACTGAGGAGTACAATCTCAACATCAGCGTTCCCCCAGGACATGGGAGCCACAGGCCGAGCAGTATAGCCTCAACATCAGCGTTCCCTCAGGACAGCGACACTTTGCCTGCAGACCTGGGTGCTGGCTTGTTCCAGGCACAAAAGCAGTGGCTGGAGCCACCAGGAGAAGACAGCAGGGATATGTGTGCAGGGAAGTGAGCAGTTTCCTCCACGTCCCTTTTGGACAACTCCAGCTCCAGGGCCCTGTGAGCAGCAGGTGATTGGGACAGCTGGGGACCCTCAACCCAGCCCTGCCCCTGGTACCATGCCTGATTTTGGAGCTCAGGGCACCCAGTGATGACCAGGGCTTACCAGCCTTGCCCAGGCCCATATGGCTGGAGGAGACGCAGCTGGGGGAAGGGCAGGCTCTCAGCTCTGTCATCATTAGCACATCAGCAGCAGCCAAATTTCCTGTGCTGCCAGGGGTGCTGCCAGCTGCCACGTGCCAGTAATCCACAGAATCACTTCCCACTCCTCTTCCTCCGGTTGCTGGACCTCCTGAAAGGGTGAGCTGCTGGAAGGGAACACCTGAGATTCGTAAACGCTCGTGGTTGAAAGGAACTACGAAAGCAGAAAGTTCACAAAAACTCCTGAAGTTTTCTTAGCAAATTAGACACTTGGCGTGGAAATAGTTGTGTTAGTCCCTGATCTTCCAATGTAAGCACACAGCAGTGGAATTTGGATAAAGGAGTAGGGTTGGATGTAGGGTATTTGCATGTCCTCAGCTCGGGGTAGAAGACAGCAGCTCTGCATCGCTGCCTGCCTTGCCCTTGAGAACTCTCAGCTAAGAACCTCTAGACATGGCACAGTGGTATTAATTAAAAGCTCGTTTCCCAAAATACCTTGGGCATTATCTCAAATGTTCTCCCCATGAGACATTCAGATGCTGCTCGCAGTGTTGGGCTGGGAAACTTCTCTGCAGGGAGGTTGCTGTCAGTGCCAGCTCCTTGACCCCTTCACGTTCCCAGCTTTGGAGTGTTTGGGGTTGAGCTGTGAATTCAAGTTGCCACCCCTATTAAAAGGCTAATGCAGAGGAATACTGCTCAGCTTCAGTATGTCTTGGGACCAGAGAGATTGGACAACTTCCATCGCTTCCAGAACAGGTTCTTAAGCTTTAAGCCACTATTTGCAGTTAGAACAGCAATGCAGGAAAATGGCCAGTCTTGGGGGAGTTAAAAAGAAATTATCTTGCTGTGCAGTTGGCGTTGGTGATTTCTGACGCTGGAATACTCCCAAGGCGTTGGATCTGAAGCACAGAGGGCCGGATGATGCCTCATCTGGGCTGTTCTCGGAGGAGATAGCATCTCCTGGCACACACAGTGCAGCCTGCCCAGAACAGGCTGCTGAAGGTCACTTGAGAACTCTGCTTGCACGTGTTCAGGCCGCTCCTCCATTATTGCTGTCCATCAGTCCCTCTGCCTGAGCCCAGCCCCTCAGATACCCACTGAGGCTGGTGCAAAGCCATCCTGCTTAATTGGGACCTCAGGGAAGCAGTTCCCATTCTGAAGCATGCTCTGTTTTAATTAACTGGTAAAATAATCTATGAATAAATAGGAAGACTATGACTAACTCCCATTTTTATTTCTCTTCTGCTTCCCATGCTTCTCCCAGATAATTTGGAGCAATGCCTCATGAAAGGCCATGGAAAGGATAACCTGGCTGCTTGTTTTCTGCAGGCTGTCCTGCAAACAATCAGGAATGCAAATACTGGGAGCTGGTAAAGCACGTGAATACTCAGGTGAGCAGGTGAGTTGTTCCTGGGATAGCTCCTTTGTTAAAGCTCAGCTGGGATCCAGGTATTGCAAGGGGTTTACTCTGAAAGGTGGAGGAACAGCAGTTTTGAGGTCCCGCTATTTGATCTGGACATCACCTGCATCTGATGTGCTGGGGACAGCCATGGCAAAAGAAAGGCCTCTGCTTTTAGAAAGAAAAACATGGGTTTTAAAATAATGCCATCCATTTTCTTTCTTGTGGTTGGATTTGTCTTGTGGGTACAGTCAGGAATGCAGCTGATCCAGGCACCTGCAACTGGAATTGCAGAGCTCCAGACCCTGCGTGGTGCATTCCTGCTGTGCCTGGGCTTTCCCCATCCCTTATGGCTTTGGTGTCCAGGGCTAAACCAGGAGCTCTGGGGGTGATGAGCAGGCAGAGACTGTGTTGTTAATTAGAACCTTTATTAATGAGCGAGGTGCCAGGATGGATGGCTTGTGTGGCAAGGGAGGGGATGCTGTGGTGTGAGGGAGCTCCTCCTGCTCAGGCACGCTGGTGCCAGCACGAATTGCTCATGGCGCTCTCTCTGGACTGGGACAGGGATTGTGGCAAAATCTGGGCTCTCTGAGGCCATCCCTGGAGCTCCCCCAGCACGTGGAGCTGGGAGCTGTCACCTCAAGGGTGTCCTGCCTCTGCCCAAGGATGTTCTGAGTGCATAAAGACTGGGTACAGTGTACGTAAAAAATAACAGCAGGAGGTGAAAAATGATGGGAAATGTGGGTGGGCAGAGAATAGCTGCTCTAGCAGCATCCCCTGGTGCCAGGAAGTTGTGACAAGCTCATTCCCCAGAATTTACAAAGGTGGCTGCCTACGATGTGAGAGAGACTTCATCTTTTTATTTCCCCTTGGCAGTTTTAGGTCAGTTTAATAGAACAGAAGGAAAAGGAAACCTTCAAGGAAGTTGATGCTAAATCGATGACAGTTTGGGAAATCAAAAGCTTTGCTCTTGACTAGTTTTGCTGCCAGTGAGGTGGAAGGATCCCTCACAGCTGGTGAGCATCAATGCTCGCCAGTCTTGCCCTGGCTTGGTGGTAGCTGGGTGCTCTGACACCAGCATTAAATCAAATGTGATGTGGGAAAGTGGAGGGAGAAGTGAATGAATTGTTATTTCAGGATGCCAGGGGGCCTGGGTGCCGCTGTGGGAACAGGGAGGAGTGCAGCAAGGGACAGGCTGTGTGGGCACAAAGCATGAAAAAGATTTTGCAATAAATAAGAAGTGGATGGGTTGTGCTGTGACACCGCTTTCTCCACATAGACCCAATCCCAGGAGCTCCGTGTCTGGACACCACATCTGCTCACCACTCCTTTATTCTCCTCACCAGCTGCTCTGTGCTGTCCTCTGCCACACCATTCAGCCCTGGATCCAGTGCTGCTCCAAAGCGTCTCCCACCCTTCCTCCTCCATGTGGTTCTCCGTTCCTCGCAGAGCGCTGGAGGAGCTGGCAGGACTGAGGCTAATACTTCACTTGTGCCTGGCAGATTTTGTGCTCTGACATTTCCTCCTTCGAAGCATTCCCATTTCCAAGAGGCAGACTTTGTTAGGAGCTGTTTCCCTAAAGGAGAACCCACAGGAGTGCCTTGGCTCGTGTCCTGGTGACCAGCAGGGGTCTGTGCCCAGAGCCGGGGTCTCACCGCTGCTGTGGGCAGGGCAAGGGGGTCCCTAGTGCACCGCCAGCTTTGATACACGAGCACGAAGCTGAGCCAGGCCTGCAGCAGCATCTCATCCCTTCTGAAAGGTACAAACTCAACCCCCTGTCCTTGGTGCTGTCAAGGTAAGGGAAAGGAGGGAGCTGTGAGACTGCCCCAAAGGCTGGGGTTTGGTGGTGGTGTCCTCAGTCACGGCAGGATGGGGAAGGGCTCTGTTCCTGGTCAGCAGTCCTGCAGCACCACGAGCTGATGGGTGCAGGAGTAGGGCTGCTTCACTCCATGCACGGGTCCCCACCAGCCAGGATTCACCTGCACAGCTGCTTTGCAGACACCAGTATTTAAGTATCAATTTGATTTATGACACTTAGGGGAGAAATCAGAGTGTGCATGAAGGATTGAACAGCGCACATGGAGAGTCAGGGCGGTTTTGTTTCCCCAGACTGACACTCATAGCATTTTCCTGTCCTGCTGTTTTTAATTTCCACTTTATTCTTGTATATTAATACTACTCTGGGGCAGTTGATCACACATTGCTGTCACACACTCCCCTGGAGAATTTGTCTTTTCCTGATGGCAGCAGTGCAAAGACAGAGTAGTTTTAGAGGAGTGACTAACCCAGGGCTAATGCAACTGGGCTGCTCAAGTGGAGCTTTACACCGATGTGCAAACCACCACCAAGGCTGTGCCAGAGCTCTGCTGAGCAATGCACCCCTTAGTAACAGGTAGGGCAAAAAAGGTATATACATTATTAAATGGCATTTTTGTTCTGTGTGCTGGAAATATAAACTGACCTTTACGAAGGCTTGAATATGAAACATGGACACGGGAGGCTCACTCTGGTCCAACCATCCATCAGCCTCTCCTTCGGTATTCTTGTGCATCCTTTTCTTGCTAGAAAGGTTAGGAAGTCAAAACAGCTTTTTAAATATTTCATATTGTCCTTTTCTCCCAGCGTCTGTTTAGAGAGCTGTTCGCTCAGTGCGGTTTGAGTTGAGGCAATGACTAAGGTAAGTGCTGAACCTGGCTCTCCAGGTAGTTCTGTGTGGCAGCTGAGCTGAAATCAAAGAATCACAGAATCCTTTAGGCTGGAAAAGCCCTGGAAGACCATGGAGTCCAACCATTCCCCCAGCACTGCCAAGGCCACCACTGACCCATGTCCCCAGGTGCCACACCCACACAGCTTTTAAACCCCTCCAGGGATGGGGACTCCACCTCTGCCCTGGGCAGCTGTGCCAGGGCTGGACAGCCCTTTCCATGAAGGAATTTTCCCAAATATTCAACCTGAGCCTCTCCTGGCACAGCCTGAGGCCGTTCCCTCTCCTCCTGTCCCTGTTCCCTGGGAGCAGAGCCCAACTCCCCACACCGCTGCCCCCTCCTGTCAGGGAGTTGTGCAGAGCCAGAAGGTCCCCCCTGAGCCTCCTTTTCCCCAGGCTGAGCCCCTTTCCCAGCTCCCTCAGCTGCTCCTGGGGCTCCAGCCCTTTCCCCAGCTCCATTCCCTTCCCTCCCCTGGCCTCACTCCAGCCCCTCCAGGGCTCTCTTAAGGTGGAGGGTGGGGGTGAGCCGGTGGTGTTTGGGGTCTTCCATCCCAGCTGCACAGAACAATTGTGACCTTGGGTGAGGAACAGGAGGAAGCTGATCTCATGGATGTGTTTGCTACCTTGGGATCCACAGAGAGCCCGTCTGGACAATCACTCCACTGATTATCTCAATCTGCTGACGAGAGGTCCAGCCTGGACACGGTGGTTCTCTGTGGGCTCCCATCTGTCCTGGCCCCAGATTCCCCAGAGCTCTCCTTGCTCAGCCACATGCTGCTCCCAGAAAGCTGGGATTTGTTTACTATGCACCAATTTATTTCATTTTCAGTTTAAAACATAAAAAGTACGTGGGTTATGGCAACATAATTTGCAGCCTGCTGATTAATAATACAGCTGACAGAACAAAATTGGGCTGTGAGCTCGAAGTGCTGAGGAAAGCTAAAATTTAGTGAGCAGTGTGTGGATGTGGGGTAGGCAGCCTGCAGCTGCGAGAGGAGGCTGCTGAGGCCAGAAACACTGTTTTCTTTTTTAGCTGCCTCACACACAAAACCTGGCTCTTACATCCCCTTCACCCTACCCCACCACAAAATCTTCCATCCTTGGAGATGTCCAGCACTAAACTGGAAAACTCTGTGAGCAAGCTGAACTGAGCAGAGCAATTCCTCAGGGTTCCCCATCTATGTCGAGAGAAGGCAACCCACACAGTGTTGATTTATAATGTGTTTTTTCCCCAAGGGTACTGAGATGCTGCTCAGCAGACAGGCCTTAGCACCTCTGGAAATGTGGCCACTTTTACACCAGTTCTTCATTTTATAGAATTTGCTGTGAAAAAAAGGAGTCTTTACTATCTGCCTGTTGTATCTGGGCTTGTGAAAGTGTTAAGGATTCATCCCAGGGTGTGCTGCTGCAGGTAGGACCAGCTTTGCACCACGTTCCAAGGGCTGACAAAGTACCAGGGATGTGTCAGGGTGGTGTCACGGGTGTTGAGGGGGACATGCTGAGTGTGCTGTACCCGGTGGGGAACACCAGTACCAGCCTGACCTGTGTCACTTCACGGGTGTCAGCAAGCCCAGATCTGGCAGGGGATGCCTGACACTTGTTCCTGATCAGACACTTGAGTCCCTTTTATTTTAGCAGCCAATGATTTAACACCAAAAGACATTTAATGTATCCTGTAATGGGTGACAGAGTGATATTATGCAAGACAAACATTTTGCAGTGAGTGTAACAGCATCTTTGTACAAGCATGGTGAAATCCACCCCTGGACAGGGCACGAGTCCCACAGAACAGCCTGAACGTCACCCCTGTGCGTTGTGACTTCTCTGCCTCTGAGAGGGGTGAATCTCAGGCTGCACAAGCTGTCATTAGATGTCAAAAATACTCCCTCTGCCAGTGAAAATAAGTGTCAGAAATGGAGGTAGCGGAGAGAAGCACTCTCTCCCTGAAGGCATCGGATAGCTCATGCCTGGGAAGGCAGGGTTAGAGCCATACCTTCCTGCATTTGCCTTACCTGTGCTCGTGGCTGTCTCGCACAGGGGAGGGAGAGAACCTGGATTAAAAGCCACACTGTGCCAGGGTGAGAAAAAGCGATGGTTAGGGCTCCCGTTACTGGCACCGGCGCTGCCTGCTTTGATCGAGTGTGCCAGGTCCCTCCTCACCAATCACCAGGAAATTGATGTAAACACTCAGCCAGCTTTTTGAGAGCTTTGCTTCCCCCTGCTTGAAAAGAGACAAAATCCCTCGTGCTTGAGGATGCAGCACAGATTATCTAGTCAGGGTCCGCGATTATCTAGTCAGGCTCCACAGTGTTTAATTAAGTTGTTTATCATGCTATCGTGCTGTCTGTCTTCATCCTGCCTGGACACTCGAGCCCTGGCACCCACCTCCCCATGAGGAGTGGCACCGGGCACACTCACAGGTGTCAGAACCTGCGGAGAACCTGCGACACACAGAGCCGCAGCGGATGCTCCATGGTGGCGAGGGGTTAATCACCCGCTCTACACAGAGCCCCTTTGTCCCGGGGCGCTGGGGACTGATCCTGCCAAGCCGCCTCGCTGTTGCCAGGGCGGTGTGAGAGCCCAGGGCACTGCCAGGGTTTGTTGTTCGTGGTGCACCGGGGCCGCTGCCAAGGTCCTGCGAGGTGCTGCCCTGGTTTCCTGCAGCACTGGTGACAAATACCCAGCCTCTTCACCCAAACCAAGCTCCTACCAACCAAACCAGCACCCACCCTCAAAAAGAAAAGATAAATGTGTTTCTTTGCTATTACTGCTAATTGCAAGAGAGAATCAGAGTCATAGAATGGTTTGGGTTAGAAGGCACCTTGAAGACCACCTTGTTCCAGCCCCTGCCATGGGCAGGGACATCTTCCATTATCCCAGGTTGCTCCAAGCTCATCCAACCTGGCCTTGGACACTGCCAGGGATCCAGCGGCAGCCGCAGCTTCTCTGGCACCCTGTGACAGGGCCTCCCCACCCTCCCAGCCAGGAATTCCTTCTCAACATCCCATCTATGCCTGCCCTCTTTCAGTTTGAACCCATTCCCCTTGCCCTGTCATTCCATCCCTTGTAAACAGTCTCTTTGCGTCTTTCTTGTCAGCCCCTTCAGGTCCTGGAAGGTCATAATTAGGTCACCCCAAATTTTCTTTTCTCCAGACTGAACAATCCCAATTGTCTCAGCCTTTCCTCACGGGAGAAGTGCTCCAGCCCTTTGATCGTCTTGGTGGCCTCCTCTGGCCTGGCTGCAGAACTCACTGGCCTAGGTGTTCAAACAGAATGGCCCCGTCAGTGCCACAAACCAAAGGGCTCAAAGTGTGGAAGGAGAACCCTCAATCCCTGTCTCATTCCCAGCCAGGGCAGGTGCAGGGAGTGCTTCCATGGCACAGGGTTTGTGTGCTTCAGCCTCACCCTGCAGCTGGGATGGTGAGTTATTTTCTATTTCCACTTTGCCCCTTGCTGGGCCAGTCCAGCAGTGGAAAGCTCCATGCTGAACACCAGCCCAGGATACCAGAGCCAGGCATGTCACTGTGTGTTCACTGCAGTGACACCTTGGAGCCCGATGCCAGCCAGCAGTCCCGCTTGAGAACACCCGTGCCCAAACACCCCTGCATTCCAGCACTGAGCTCTTGCCGAGGGCCCCAGGATGCCCTGAAGTTTCCCTGGCTGTGTGTCTGTCACCTGGGGACAAACAACCATGGGAATAACCTTCACACTTTGCACAGAGACCACATGGGGTCAGTTTCCCTGGGAGGTTTTAGCAATGACTGCTAATGTTCCTATTCCTCTTTCTGCTCTCTGTTTCCACCCTTCCATGCACAAGCACAAGCTCCTATAATAACCTTCCTGCTCATGGGGTAACAGGATGGGAACATTCATTTTAATTCTAGACAGCAAAACAGTGGAGTTACAGATTATTATACCACCAAAAATTGCTTATACACCTTCATTTTCTCCCATGTAATTCCCTGGGAGTTTTAATTTACTGGATCTTTTTTTTTTTTTTCTTGCCACTTCCCTTGCACCAGGCAGGGTTCCTTCTGCTCCAACAAAGCAGCATGCCTGTCTGTAGGGGATCAATAACTATTGAGCTATCCCGCTTCCTCCACTTAGACTGTTGAAGCAGTTTCCTTTAATTGCTCTTTCTCACTGTAAATACAGCGTTGCGTGAATTTTTTTCCTTTGAGGCTGCTCAGTGGGTGAAGCCCCTCGCGGGTAGGCAGAGCTCAGCTGCCTCACCTGCCATCCATCACACCTCTTCTGCTGGGAACACCTCAGGGGCAGATGGACACGAGGCCACAGCCACGCCCCAGGGGCCAAAGCGGGCCCCAGAATGGTCCCGCGGGGACGACGGCTTGCTGCAGACCCGGAAACCCACCGGTTAAAACTGATAAGCAAACATACGTTGGTACGGGGAGGGGAAATGGCAGAAAGCCCAGCCAGGAGGGTCTGAGTGCTCCGCAGCCTCCTCTGCGAGGGATGCCCCGAGGAGGGGGCCAGGCGGGGTCCCCTCCCTCGGCTCCTTACAGGGGCTACGGCAGAAGGGGAGAACAAGATCCCTGCCGGTGGCTCCTCCAGGGAACGGGGAGGGGGGAGCGAAGCCCCTGGGGCGGCTCCTCCCGGGGACGGCGACGGATGACCGGACTCGTTGGGCTCCTCCCGAGGATGGCGAGGGAGGAGCGGAGGGACTGGATCGCCTTCGGCGGCTCCCCCCGGGGACGGCGAGGGGGATCGGACCTCTGGGGCGGCTTTTCCCGGGGATGGCGAGGGGCGAAAGGAGGGACCCGACCCCTGGGGCGGATTTTCCCGGGGATGGCGAGGGATGGTCGGACCCTCGGGCGGTTGCTCCCAGGAATGGGTGGGGGGACGCGATTCCTGGGGCGGCTTTTCCCGGGGATGGCGAGGGATGGTCGGACCCTCGGGCGGTTGCTCCCAGGAATGGGTGGGGGGACGCGATTCCTGGGGCGGCTTTTCCCAGTGATGGCGAGGCTGAAGGGACCCCCGCGCGGCTTCTCCCGCGGATGGCGAGGGGGAAGCCGGCCTCTCCAGCGGTTTTTCCCGGGGATGGCGAGGGATGCCCGTACCCCCGGCG
>VZTJ01006363.1:143362-168186 GCA_013397795.1 Orthonyx spaldingii | reverse complement strand
GGGGGGGGGGAATGTTGTGGTGTCCTCGTCACAGAGGTGACTCGTCACTCCCTGCTCCTTGCCTGCAGTGGCCAGGTCACCTCTACACCTGCTCCTCAGGAGCCTGAAGGTGCTGTCACCTCACACCGAGGAGTTCCTGCCCCTCCTTGTGTGGTGTGTGTGGCACCCTCGGGATGTCACTGGTGTGGCCGTGTTGCCCAGGTGCCACCTGGGTGCAGCCATTGGTGTGAGCTCGCTTTTTGACTTCTTATGGATGTGTTTCCCACCGCACCTCCAAGGGCCACCTACTTTGGCTTTGTGCTGATGTTTTATGCAAGAGATGCTCCGTGTTCATCCCAACCCTTTTCTGACTCTGGCAGAGGTCTCTTTCTGGCCTCACGCCGTACCTTGCAACACGAAAACGTGGTCTGTTGGACTGTGGCCTCACTGAGGTGATTTGGGTCATCGACCAACCATCCATGAGTTACAGCAGTTTTTCGTGTTACAGATTTACACTTAATACAATCCCCCGGACAGAGTCACAGATGAGACTGGGCAGTGACAAAAACCTCCGAGGAAGGTGGCTGGGTGCTGTTTCCCCTCGCTGGCCTCATCGGCAGCAGCCGCGCTGGGGGCTGTCTCATCACACTCCTTGTGTGTGCGGAGCTGGCTACACCTGCTGTGAGATTCATCCTCAGAATATTATGTGCTCTGGAGAAATGTGGGCAAACACTGTGTCGAGGCAACAGTAATGTCTTTAGATAGATAATAAGTCTTCTAAATAGATCTAATTCCAGGAAACTCAGCTGGCTGATTGGAATTGTATTTTTAGTCTCCAGCACGTGTATTTACCTGAAATTTCTGTCCTGCTGTTCTAGCTGGAGCTGACCCCAGGTTGCCTGCTGCTCCTGCCTTTTACCTAAATACTGTGACTACACAAAGTTTCTGAGTTTCACTAGTTGGTCTGAAAATGCTTTATTTTGGCAGATGTCTGGCAGTACTGACATTTCTGCCATTAAGGGGCTTTAAGGCAGGTTGCACAGGAGGCTGGTGGGAAGATCCCTGGTTTTGTGCAGTGGGGTGCCTATGGTTAATCGGTGGGTTTCTCTTGTCCTCTTTGGTGACTCTTTCATCCCATCTCAGCATAGCACTTGCTTCCGGTTTTACTGATGGTACCTAATAGTGAATCTGGCAGCTATCTAATTCTCTATTCCTAGCATGCTTTAAAAGTGCCTTATTTTTCAATTAATTCTGTTGGCTGTACAGTTTTAATGGATTGCTTTAGAGGTCCCCATCAGTCACTGACACTGGACATTTCTTTTTCAGTGCCATTTCTCTCTCCTTTTCTGTGCCTAGAAAGATCACGTTTCCATGCATTTTCCACATCTCAGTTTTGCCAGAATGGCTTTTTCATTATTTAAATCCTGCTGCTTTTCTGTGTTTGTGACTTTTGGGGTCTTTGGTAGAAGCTTTCACCGGGTTCCTTGCTTTCACTGATGCCAACTGCTGCTCTGGGCTTTTTAAAATTTGCGCTTTTAAAGTCATACACTGCTGCCGTTATTTTGGGCTCATCGTTCCTGTGCATAGCAGAGAAACAGAAAGAAACCATAATAGAAGAAGACTTGCATTAGACATGGCAGTTCATTTTGGTCTCATCCTCCTCACGCAGACCTGCTACCACTCCATGGGCAATTAACACTGAAACGTGACCTGTTCCTTGTGCCAGCAGCAACTTCCCATCCGAAAGAGTGGAGTGCTCCCTGGGTCTGGTATCGGTTATTCAGGAGTTCTTTGCATTGTGGCATTTTTATTTGCCCTGCTGGGTGTGTGGATGGGATGGCTGGTGGCAAGATGTCCTTCCTGTACATGTAGAAGAGTGAAATTCGGTGCTCGTGGTCCTCGAGTGTCTCTGACACCACTGTGGAAGAAAATCACATACTCCACGTGGTTGAATTATTTTGGCACACTGAACTCTCCTTTTGTGCCTCGGTGACCTCCTGCTGCTCTCCCAAGTGACCACAGCACTGCTCAGACCTCACCAGGTGCTCCCCAGGCAGGCGCGGCGCCGGCTGGTGCAGCCCAGGCTTGGCTCCCCCTGCCCAGTGCCAGGCTGAGATTAAACAGTGATCTGCTTCCAGGGCTTTCCAGGCAGGATTGCATGTGAGGATTTACAGGAGCCGATTTCAGCTCAGCTGAAAGGTGACAGGGTGACCTTGCCATCACTCCCTGTCCCTGGGGCTGGATCAGGAGCGGGACAAGCTCCCAAATCTCCCTCCTGAAAGCTTCCCCTGCGTTGGAGGCTGCGGGGGGAATTAATGCTGCCTGTTCCTGCAGCACTTTCCACCCGAGCTGAGCCTGTCTTTAAAAAGCAGCCGGCGTGGTTGTGCTTGGAACAGGCAGCTCGGTTTCTATATTATACACAACATTCATCTCCGTAGGAAGCCGACCAGCCCACGCTGCCGCAGCCCGGAGCCACCGGCTCTTCCCTCATCCTCGGGGCGTGCCTGGGAGGCAGGGAAGGCACCGGGAGCTGGCCAGGCAGCTCTCCGGGGCGCTGGGCGTGTGCCCACTCGGGTCCCTGCGCTGCTTGGGGCAGAGCTGTCCCCTCCCGGGAGCTGCCGGGCGCGGGTGGGAGCCTGCACCCTGCCCTCGTCCTGAGCCCTGCACCCGGAGCCGCCGCGCCTCACCTGCCGCGACCTGCTGCCCATAACCATTTACCTCCTGCTGCCCCGAGCCCTGGCGCCGCTCCCGGCCGAGCGAGGGGAGCTGCCGAGGCCCTGTGGTCTCCCGGGGAAGTGGTTTGGCCATGTCTCAGCCTCGTGTTACGACCGCTCTGGATTCAGGGAACAGGAAAAAAATCCCCTGAGCTGACTCCTGTTGGTGTCCAGCTGTCCCAGGTGCTCGGATTATTTGCAAAATTTAATTCTTGGCTACACCTGGTTTTGCAACAGGATTAATTTCATGGTAACTGATACACCTGCAACAATTAGCTATGTAAACTAAGATAAAAGGCCAATCAAATTTCGTGTTTTGCAGTGCAGGCTTTCAACTGGAGGCTTCCTAAACCCTTCTCCTGAAATCGTTTCCCAAAGGAAACTCTGCGGATCATCTCCAGCCCCTGAGCGAGGCTTGTTCCTGTGTGTGAGCGAAATGGGGCTGGGGGATGCAGCAGTGAGCCGCGGGGGCGTGAGCCTTTGGGAAGTGGTTCTCCCTTGCCCATCTCCCAACGTAGTGTCTGCGATCCCTCTGACGGGAGCTGGGGATGTTCCCGGCCCCGAGCCCTGTGCGCCAGCAGCTCCGGAGGCATAAGCAGGAGAGAGGCAGGGCCGGGTTTGCAGCCGGGGTGGAAATCACCCCGTGCCTGCCTCGCCGCGGCTCTGTGCTCCATTAACTCCCCCTGCCCGTCCTGTGGGATATGGAAAGTTCTGAGCCATCACAAAGCGCCTTTGGGTAAAGGTAAATTAGGTAAATTAAACCCTTTGCCTGCTGCGAGGGGGCAGGGCTGGAAATGCGAATGTGGAAATAGGTCCCGGCTTAAAATGACTTCAAGGACAGAGGGTAGGTGCTGGGCTTCTCGGGATCTGATCCAGCTGGGATCGGTTCCAATTAAAATGAGATCAAGGAGAATGGGACAAGGGGAAAAAAAAGAAGTTATCTTTGCATTTCTGTCAGTATTGCAGCTTGAAGTGTGGGAGCCGGGTTCAGTGCTGGGCTCCTCTCCCCACTCTGCAGTGTGTCCAGTAGGGTTGATTTGCTCCTGGTTTTGTTTCAGGGTTTCTGTGGCTGTGACTCCCCCCCTCCTCTGCATCCAAGGAATGGTGTTGGGATGGGCGGGTGAGGAAGGAGCTGTGCCCACGGGGAGGGGGTTGTGGGTCAGAGCTGTGGTCCTGGGACCTGAGCTGGGCTCCCAGGGCCACAGAACCTCATCACATCATAGATGTGCTGGAGCTCCTTAGCCTGAACAGGAGTGAATCCTCTGTCAGAGGAGAGCCACAGAAATGATCAGAGGATGGCTGGGAGGGCTGGATTTGCTCAGCCTGGAGAGGAGAAAGCTCCAGGGAGACCTCAGAGCCCCTGTCAGTGCCTAAAGGGGCTCCAGGAGAGCTGGAGAGGGACTGAGGACAAGGCATGGAGGGACAGGACAGAGGGAATGGCTTCCCACTGCCAGAGGGCAGGGTGAGATGGGATATTGGGAAGGAATTCATGACTGTGAGGGTGGGGAGGCCCTGGCATGGGGTGCCCAGAGCAGCTGTGGCTGCCCCTGGATCCCTGGCAGTGTCCAAGGCCAGGCTGGATGGGGTTTGGGGCAATGTGGGATAGTGGAAGGGGGTTGCACTGGATGAGTTCTGAGGTCCCTTCCACCCGAAGCCGTTCTGGGATCTGTCACTGATTTGTGTCTCTCTTACAAGCAGTGGATCTGTATTCAGGCACCTGTACTCAGGAGAGTATTTCAGATGATTTCTTTTAAGAACTGCAGTTCTTTTGCTCTCTGGGAATTCTGCTTTCTCTATATTTTTTTGTTTGTTTGTTTTTATTTTTTTAATGTGAGGTTGTGTGAACTTGAGAAAGGCTTTATCCAGAGCTTGAAACGAGCAGGTCAGGCTTAGTTCCCTACCACATAACCTGCCAGGCTGAGCATGCCCACAAGTGCAGAAATGCCATAAATTAGAAATAATGATGTGTCTTTAAGTAAGTCAGTAAGAATGAACTGCTGTTCCTATGAAAGCAGGCAAGGCCTGTCCTCTTGCTAAGGAAAGCTGGGAGCGGGGAATGGGTGGCCAGGGAGCTGTTCCTGGGGAGCCAAAAGGGAAGTCTTGTGAAGCAGAAATGCCTGTGGGATGGAGAGGGATCTTGTAGCTCCCAGAGTTACTGCTGGGTTGAAGTGGATGCTTCAGCACTGGGGCCAGATGTGCATCTAGCTGTGCTACCAACAGGAGCTGGGATGTGTTCCTCTCTCCTTCATGGCTGTGCCACCATTTTCTAAACCTCAGTGAGCTACATTTTAGTGTAAAATTAAAGTTTCTCTTTTTATCCCTCCCCTGTGCTCGCTCTATACCTGAAGTCAGTTTTGGGCTCTTTGGTAGAAGAGTCAAGGACATGTGAAATTTGGTGAGACTCCTTTAGCAAAACAAAGTTGGAGCCAGAAGTGGTGGCTGTGAAGGGATTGAGGTGCGCATGGTGCCATCCCTGAGTCGTCTCCTTTCTGCTTGAATAAGGGGCAGGGAAGTCGCAAAGGGCATCTCGATGGGCTTCATATTTGCCAGAAAATGTCATTGTTTGATATTCCTGACTGTCGGCTCATCACACATTCCGAGCCTTATTTGCTCTTGCTGTTAGGCAAGGGCTTGTCCTGCTTATTTAAACAGGACGGAAAACTGCTGAGGGTGAGGAGGTGGCCGCACCTGCTCCCAAAATCCCTGCTGGATGTGAGGCGGGACAGGTGCCTGCGCCATCTGTGTGTCCCTGCAGCTCCGCAGGCACCGCTGCATCCCTGCCCCGCTCCGGGCGCGTTCTGTAAATACCGAGCGGTCGGCGCAGAGAGAGTGCTGCTGCTGCAGGGAGCTCTGCTGAGCCGGGCAGGGCTGGAGTCTGATCACAGCGCTTCCACAGCCTCCTTATCTCGTGTGCTTGGAGAGCACGGAGCCAAATCTGCTTTCGGGAAAGGCTTTTAGAGTCTTTGTCTCTTTGAGTCATTAGGAGTGCCCCGATCTCTTCTGTTAGCGATGGGTCTGAGGATAAAAAAAAAATCACATATCTCTGAGCTGGAAAGCTAATTGTGGTCTGCTTCAAACGCAGGGCGTATTGAGGAAAAAGAGAAGTAGGTGGGAGGAAATTCCGATTGTGATACTTGCGTGATCTTCTCAGGACGTGAAAATGTTGTGTGTTTCAGCAGATCCCAGGAGCAGTCGCAGGATTAGCGCCATGGCTGAACAGGCAGGGCCGAAAACGCCATGGCACAGTTTGGAAAGCTCTTTGTTCCCTGCAGAGGAGCCTGGGTTGATGCCTGTGCCCACCTCACCCATCTCCCGTCACCGTGAGGCTGAGGAGGCCAGGCGACCCTGCAGACCCCAGGCAGGGTGTGGGGTGATCCTGACCAGGACACTCCCTGCTAGGGGTGCAGAGTGCCTGTCCCCCGTGGAGATGGCAAATCTCCCAATGATTTGGACATAGAGCCTGGAATCTAAGCTCATTTCTGACTCTGACCTCCTTTATCTGAATAAATCTCACGTGCCTGCTACTACTCTGACAGCAAAAATAATCTTTATTGCTGTAATATGTGTGTCAGGTTTTCCTTATCCCAGCAAAGTACTATAAGAGCTGCAAAATGCTGTGGAAACATTAGAATTTTTTGAGCAATGGAGATTGAAAGGGGAGGAAAAAAAAGTGAGTCTCTGGGACTTATAAACCAAACCTCTCAGCCAGGTTTCCTTGGCGTGATTCCTTTTGCAAAATGGTCGTCCTGCTGCCCACTGGAGCCAAATGTGAAGGAAAAGATTAAGGCTGTGAAACTGCTCCATCCTGATGGCTCTTTTGCCTGGGCAGAGCAGAAGGGACATTTCAGAGCAATATTTAACTAAATTAATGCTGGGCACTGGGGCTCTGGAGCCCGAGCTGGTGCAGAGGACCTTGATTGCATTGCTGTCCTCAGCGAGGCTGTGCTCTAACCCTGCATTTAAACCATCAACTTTGCAAACAGAGCAAACCAGCCCAAACCACCAGCAAGCTCCCGGTTTTTCTGTGGAGCTGCTGTCCTGCTCCTCTTCCCTTCTGGGCACACAGGTCCGAATGGGGGGCGGGGTCACGCCGGGTTCAGACGATCCTTGTGCAGCAGGCAGCAGGCGGGCAGTGCTTGGCTGTGACCCAGTGAGGTGACCTTTGGGCTCTGAGACCTCTCTTCACCTCCTGCCTGTGTCTTTTTCTTCACCAGAAGTGTGGTGGTGGAACATTTCTCCTCCTGAGCCAGGATCAACTTGGACACGAAGTGCTGGGTGTGATGTCCCACTTCTAGGGAGGAGGGAGCACCCAGGCGTCACAGGTTGAAAGGAACAACAAAAGCTCACAGAGCTTTTCAGTAGATTACACACTTGGCATGGAAATCGGAGTATTAGTCCTTGATCTCCCAGTATAAGCACACAGCAGTGGAGTCTGGATAAAAGGGTAGGATGAAAAGGAAGAGAGAAAGAAAGAGATAAATTAAAGAGGAAAAGAGAGAGAGAGAAGTAAGAAGAAGAAGAAAAAGAGATCACCAGTCCTGGTTCCAGTGTCAATCCAGCTGATGGGATGTCCAGGGTTCTGGGGCCCTGGGCTTTGGGGGGCACCTTTTAAGTCTTCCCTTCCTTGGAGAGAAGTTTCTCACTTTTTGTGCAAATCCGTTCTCATGCACAGTCGGTTCTTTCAGACCTTTCTGGAAACGGGTTGGAGGCTTTGGGGTGTTGGATGGTCTTGTCCCCCCCTACAGTCCCTGGCGCTTCTCAGCCTCATCCCTGCGCCTGTACTGAGCTGGGTTGTGCTTTTCTGCAGGAGCCACAATCAGGAGGTTTGTCCCAGAAAAGCTGCCCTGCCTCCATATGGCCCCTTGTGCAGCCACATCCTGGTATTTCTCATGTGTGTTTTTACCAGCAATCCTTGGCTGTTATTCCCAAAAATCCTTGGCTGGCTCCACACCATCCAGCTATTGGTGTTTGAGACATACACATTAACCCCTGATCCTCTGGAATTCTACACTGGGCAGTGGCTGAGGAGCACAAGCCACATGTGGGACAGAGCAGAACTTCCCAGGGCTCTGCAGGACTCTGCTACAGGGTTCACCCTCTAAATTTCATTGTCCTGATTAAGGCTCTCTTGGCATGAGGAATATGAACTTGAGGGCTGCCTGGGCTGTGCCTGGCAGCAGCCTGCATGCTGTGTTCCAGGGCAGTCTGGCACAGGAGCCTGTGGTGGAGCAAGCCCAGCAGAACTGAGCCTGGGCCTTGCTGCAGAGGAGCTGGAGGACCAGCTGGATGTGCTTCCTCCCTCACCACGACCCCATTAAAATTTAAGGGTGAAAGTGGGAGTAATGAAAGAGAATTTTCTATTTAAGGCTTTTAATTCATTTTTACCTCCAGCATTAGCTGGAGTTTGTGCAAACCACTGGCAAGGCAATTAAAGTGACTTTTTAATGGGTTATTTTTGTCGCTTCACCATGGTGGGAGCTAAAGATCCCAGGCTGTGAGCTGCCTGGGGTAGGGGCCATCCTTTTCCTGTGCTGCTCTGATGTTTAATCCCTAATTGGGCTTTATTCATGAGCCCTGGCTGAGTCACAATGAGAAGGAAAAGGTGCAGGGTTATGGTTGGAGGGAACATGGGGAGCAAAATATCCAGGCTGCAGTTCCCCAAGGCTTCCAGGCTGGATCCATCCTGGAAGGGAAGAGTAAAGGACTCTGCAAAATGAAGTGTACAGTTTCTTTTGGATGGTAGATGGGTATTTTGTGGGAGTAAGCTCCAAGGACAAAAAGCAATGAAAAGAACCAGATTGTCTGAGAGTTCCTCTGAAATCCTGAGGACTGCTGGGAGAAAATGAGGGTGGGTAGGTGAGTGTGGGATTTCCTGAGCGAGAATGTGATGACTGCAAATCAGACCTGTTCCCTCAGGTGCTGGGTACGCTGCGTGAACACAGGCATCCCCCGCCCTGTGTGGGACAGCGCTGCTGGTGCCATATGGTGACGGATGCCATGGTGGCAGTGAAGTCTAATTTCAGACTCATTTTTGGGGACATTTTCCTGGGAACTACCCTGTGTGCAACCAGAGCGAGGGCCTGGGGCTTGTCAGCTCTGTGGGAGTGCAGGTGCCCTGAGGGCAGCAGGCACAAATCCCAGCGCATTCATCCTGGGTCGGCCTGGCCTCGGTGTTCCTCGCTTAGCACAGTGTGTCCTGTGTTCCTGCTCCCCTCCAGCCCCTGAGTCTGCTTCACAGCACAGGATGGGAGGAATGCAAGCTTGGGTCCGGCTCAATTAATTTCTTGTGCAGCTCGGCCAAGGGAAACCAGGGGTGGATCTGCTTCCCTCTGCAGCGTTCATTCATTCGGCTCCTGCCTGCATTAACACACCTCTGCTGCCTTGTGATCTCCCTCCACCCAGGTTATTTGGAGAAACTCTCTCTAAAAATAGCCTCTCGGTTTTTCCGGTATTATTCTGTGCAGCTCTAAAAACCTGCCTAGAAAAGCTGTCCAGTTCATTGATGTTTCCTTAAAATGCAGATAATCCATGTAATCTCATTATAGTAGTAGGTGATTATACTGACAGCAAGCTTTAGCAGTGGTCCAGCAAAGCCCTTTATTCCCTATCTATTTATGTGGGTGGCTAAAAGTCGTTGGGAGTGCATTTTGGGTTTGGTTGGTCTATTTTAGGAGCAGGACTTAAAATATATTTAATTCCCTAGAAAATGCCCTGCATTGATTGTGACGACGCCAGTACCTTTTTGCCACTGTCCCTCAGTTTTGCTGGCTGCTGGCATCCCATGACTCCGCAACAGGGTCTCCCAAAATTACTGGGAAGAGTTAAAGCAGCAGAGATTTTTTTTTCTTTTTTTTCCCCAGAGTAAATGAGGGGGAGCTTTGCCGCGTGTAGTGTGGGATTCCTGTGTCCCTGTTGGCAGGTGTGGGATGGCCCTGCTCTCTAGGGAATCAGTCCAAGGAAAAGGTGGATTTTGGGATGCTGAGTGATCCCTGCCAGTGCTGGGAGGACCTGCCTTGCTTCTTCAGGTTGGATGTGTGGGTCAGGCACATGGAAACCTGGCCGCGAGCGAGGAGCTGCCGAGCAGTTTGGGCTGGGAAGGCAACTCCAGCCTGCGCTCAGAGAGGGGCATCTCCCAGGAGAGGTTCCTTCCTGAGCCTCCATGTGCAGGGATTGAGGGCTGGTTGAACAGTGGCCAAATACCACAGTGCTCACTGGACATCTGGGCAGTCTGCTGGGGGTGCTGCTGATTCTCCCCAAGGCCTGGGCGGCCTTGGCTGCTTAGGGTGGGTTGCAGGTCTCCGTGTGTTTGGTCCTGGCTGTGCTTGTGGCCTTGCTCCGTTGTCACTGAGTCACGGAATATCCTGAGCTGGAAGGGACCCACAGGGATCATGGAGTCTGGTGCCTTTCCCTGCACAGACACCCCAACAATCCCACCCTGTGCATCCCTGGCAGTGGTGTCCAAACACTCCTGCAGCTCTGGCAGCCTCGGGGCTGTGCCCATTCCCTGGGGAGCCTGGGCAGTGCTCAGCACTCTGTGGGAAAGAACCTTTCCCTGATCTCCAACCTAAACCTTCCCTGACACAGCTCCAGCCGTTCGCTGGGATCCTGTCACTGTCACCACCAAGAAGAGATCAGAGCTGCCCCTGCTCCTGCTCTCACGAGGAAGCTGTAGCTGCAATGAGGTCTCCCCTGAGTCTCCTCTTCTCCAGCTAAATGGACCAAATGCCCTCAGCTGCTCCTTATGTGACCCCTCCAGACCCTTTCCCATCCCTGTGTCCCTCCTTTGGACACTCCAACAGCTTTAGATCTTTCTTACGTTATGGCAGCCCCAGTGTGGAGCGGGACAGTCCCCTCCCTCCATGATCTCCCTGGTGCCCCCAGGAGAGGGATGTCCCTTCGGGCTCCAGGGCACTGCTGCCTCAGGCCCAGCTGGCCATTGGCAGGACGCCCAGTCCCTTTCCATGGCTCTGCTCTCAGGCAGTGGCCTGGCAGCCCTGTTGCCTGGCTGGAGAATCCCTTTGCCACAGCTGGCCGGAGGGCTGTCTGAGGTGGGTGTCTCTGACCTGCTGCTGCTCCCCAGACAGTGGACGCACGAACGTGGGGCTGGAGCTGCCGCGGCCCCGAGCCCCCGGTGCTGCTGCCTGAGAGAGCAGAGGGGCACTGGGGGTATTTCTGGTGTGGGCACAGCTCAGGTCTCTTCCCTGCGTGGCTTTGCTCCCTGTCCTTCGCTGGGGGAGGGTCTGTCCTGCCATGGGGCCATTGCTGTGGGGCTGCAGTGCAAGGAGTGAGGGTGGAAACCTTTTACCAAATGGTTTGTGCAGACAATCGCAGGTTTTTTTCCTCTCCATAAAGCCTGTCTTCGTTGCTTGCCCAAGCTGAGCATGCAGATCTACAAGCAGTCCAGCCCCGGCCCCCAAAATAAACTGGATGAGATTTGTCAGTGAGCAGAAGGATTAGAGGGGAGGCTACAGACCGGCCCTGTGCAAGCACTTTTGTGAGATCCCAATGCAGTGTTTGGAGAGGACACCAGGCCCTCTCTCGCAGAGATACCTATCTCCTGGGGCCCATGGAGGGTTGGAGGAGCTGCTCTGCCATCTCTCTGCCTGCTGGCACATGCTGCACATACCTCCTTTGGGGCAAATTCCTGGTTCGGGCTTCTCAGAGACAATAAAAAACCTCTAGGCCTGTTTCTGTATACTTTTTTAAATTATTTTTTTAATAACCATCCTGCTTTTGCTTATCTTTGTCCAGCCCCTCCAGTGATAACACAGGCAAAGCCCTGACCCGTGGCATCCCGGGGAGGAAAGGCTCAGCTCTCTGACAACGTGCTGGCTCAGAGTGGATTTCTAATCTTTTTTTTCTGGAAGAAAAGACTGTAGGTGCCAAACCAAAAGGGCAAAGTGATTTGCCCCAATGAGGTATCATGTTTCTGCTCTGATTTATGGCGAGGGGAGAGGCTTCTGAGTCATCCGTTCCAGGAACTTCTTTATTTTGGTAGTGGAGATAATTCTGCTAGTTTTAAATCAATGTGTTGTCAGTCAGCAAAACCCCGTGCGGGATGGAAACCGCAGATGGCAGGACTGGGGCAGACCAGAGAGCAGGACTGGGGCTGTCCAGGGAGAGGGATTGGAGCTGCCCAGGGAGCAGTACTGGGGCTGTCCAGGGAGCGGGCCTGGGGCTGTCCAGGCAGAGGGACTGGGGCTGTCCAGGGAGAGGGACTGGGGCTGACCAGGGAGCAGTACTGGGGCTGTTCAGGGAGAGCGACTGGGGCTGCCCAGGGAGAGGGGTTGGGGCTGACCAGGGAGCGGGACTGGGGCTGTCCAGGGAGAGGGACTGGGGCTGCTCAGGGAGAGGGATTGGAGCTGACCAGGGAGTGGGAGTGGGGCTGCCCAGGCTGGGCCATCAGCTGCGGGGGGTGCGTGGCACAGGTGGGTGCCCTGCAGGGATGGAGCTGTGCTGTCCCAGCCCGGTGCCGTGCCAGGGGACGGTGGGAGGCAGTGGGAGGCACTGCTGGCTCGAGGCACACACGCCCAGCCGTGTTTGTTCAGAGCACTGTCTGGTCGCTGTCTGGCTGCAGACATCCAAGCCTGGAGCTGTTTAACGTGCTGGGTCCCACTGGGAAATGAGGCCTTTCCCCACGTCTGGCTCTGCTCAGCCACTCACAGCCCCTCCATGGCTGATTGACCAGGACCAGCTGCCTGCTCAGGGACAGATGGGTGGCTTTCCCACACTGCCTAAAGCCCCTGTGCGTGTCAGCAAGTTCTTCTTTGTTTTCTGTTCTTTCTGTGAGCTAATGAGCGTTGTCTGATTTCTCTTTCTCTTTTTATTTTTTTTCTGAGTGTAATTTGGCCTGTCCACAGTTGCCCTAGCTGTTAAGGAGGAAAATTCCTGTGTTCCTGAGTGAGGTTTGGGCAGCAGAGGTGGCTCTGCAGTGCTAGGTGATGCTGCTCGGCTTGTTTACAGTGCTTGGGAAAACTGTGTGTTTTACTGCTGTTCATGCCAGGACTCTGGGGTCGTTTTGTGCTCTTTCCTTTGGTTTGCCTTTTCCCTCTGGCGTCTCCTACAGGCTCATGAAAATTTTGCCCTCCTTCCGTGACAGTTCTTGATGCCTTCTGGCTTTTAGCTGGCGGCACATCTGCTCATCTCGTTAATGAGTTTCTGCTCGGTTGCTGGTATTGAATACATCTCAATGTAATAAAAATATAAAAAATAAGTAGTATTTTCAGAGAAACAGGAAGATGATCCACTCCTGAGCACATTGCATGGCTGTTGTTTGGCACAGCCAGGTTGTCAGGGGAGTGTAGATACCCAAGGAAGACAGGCTTTGGGAAAAACAGGCTACTCAGATCACCGAGGGCTGATGGTGTGCCGTGCATCTGCACTCCAGTGAGGCTGGGAGGATGAAATCCGTGTTCAGAAACCTGGAGTGTACTCATTGATGTGACTGGCAGTCTCTGGCTCTTTGCTGTAACCAGCTCTGGCGTAAGAGGGTCTGATTCTGCCTGGGGGGGCCACTGTGCCACTGGTGATCAGCAAGAGCTTCACTCAGAGCAGCTCCCAGCAGCAGCCCTGTGACTCTGCAGCCTGCTCTCAGACAGGTCCCAGACTTGCCGGCGTGTGCACGGGCTGGTGAGGGTTTCTGGAGTACCAGGGCAGTGTCCCACCAGCACAGGGGTGGCAGAGGACACCAGGAGCATCGCTTGTTCTCCAGCATCAGGACACACAGCACAGGAGCATCACTTGTTCTCCAGCATCCTTCAGAGATGAGCAGTTTGTTGGCTGTATTCACCATGAGGTTTGGGGAACCTGGAAGTGTTCTAAAGGCCTGTACATTTGGGGCCATGGCGTGGTGATCTTAGGGTAACGTTCAGCGTCAGTGACCTTAGAGGCCTTTTCCGACCTTAATGATTCTATGAACAGCTTCTTCTGAGGTCAGGCTGGTTTTGTGGGGTGGGTTCTTGCCCCATGATTTCCCTGTTTCCCTGGTATCTACTGTAGAACGTTGGGTGTCCCATAGTGCTGCTGCTCACGGGGTGCCAGTGGAGCACAGCCCGTGGTGTTGGGGTGTGAGGGCCACAGGGAGGGGCAGACACGGATTCCCCGTGCTGTGACAGACACCTTGTGCTCCTGGTTGGGCAGGAGGGTGCAGAGCAGGGAGCCAGGCCCCGTGGGTTCCACTGGAGCTGCAGCAGCCATGGGAGGAAGCTGCTTGCTGGGAGGAGAGCGAAGCTTCGCCTTCCCCTGCATTCATCTCCAGGGAGCCACCGTCCCCGGGGCTCTCTGTGGGGCTGAGCACCAGGAGCCACGTTCATTGATGGGCAGGACTAATTGAATTTCAGCCTTGGAGCAGTCGCTGGCGTGGGAGCAAAGAGCAACAGGAGCCTTGTCCTTATTTCCTGCTGCTTCAGTAACACCGGCTCTGTGGCTAAAGCTTTGAGAGGTTTCCTGAAGACAGGCAGGTCTTTAGCAAGTTGGAAAGCATTACGGGAGCAGAGGGACAGGGATAAAGGATGTCTGAAAGGCTTTTGGTGTGAGAGGAGGAAAGCTGGCGTGAAGAGAAGTAGGGGGAAAAATGAATCTCGTTTTGCTCCTGCCAGACCTACCTGAAATGAGGTGTAATGGCTTGTGGGATCCGGCCCTTTACAAGGTATGCAAGCTACAGATCACTGTTATCCCACTCTAATTAGCACCTGTGGTGCCCTGTTAATGACAGACATCCTGTTCAGACTCTCAATCTGTAATGAATCCATCCAGCTAGAGAGATCACTGCCCCTTGGAGTGGGGTTGGTGACAAGGAAAAGCACATTCAAGTGTCACCCTTGGGCTTGTGCTGGGAAGCTCTGGGAGCTCGCTGGGATGTGGCAGCAGGGAGCCCCTGTGAGGACACCCTGAGCCTCTGTGAGGGCACTCTGCACCACTGTGAGGGCACTCAGAGCCCCTGCAAGCCCCTGGGAGGACACCCTGAGCCCCCCAAGCCGCTGTGAGGACACCCTGAGTGCCCCTGAGCCTTCAGAGGAATGAAGAGAGCAGAAAGGTCAGTGCAAATCCCAGCAGCATCATTAGGGCAAATGCTTCCCTTGCACAGAGGAGTGTGGGAGAGAGAGAGGAAGAATGGAAGAATAAAAGAAAATTTCATTATTCTTTCCTCATTTTGTGTTTTGTGGCGCTAGGGGTGCCAGTTACAAAATCTCTGTGTGTGTTCTGAGGCAGCTGCTTGGTGAAGAAGCAAGTGAGAAGTAACTTGAAACTAAAATACGGTCAGTGTTCATCAAGAGGGAATATCTCTACATTTCCTGCATTATTCTTAAATGCAGAGTGGTTTTTTGGAATGTGGTAGTTTAACTCTCTGTATAAGCATCCCCATCGTCTTCTGGTCACCTCCTCGGGTCCATGTGTTCCCTGGTGGCTGCAGGGCAGGCTGGTGGCATCACGGGGAATCCTGGCCCTTCCCTCAAGCCCTGGTACAGGTGGGAGTGATGACTTTGACACATATTTATTAAACTGATGGGGTTCATGGTCTGCACAACAGGAGAACTGTTGGTGTGTGCCTTCTGGAAGTACCCCAAAACTTTCCTGTCCTTGAAGTAGGACTGACAGCAAGTGGCAGAGGGGATGGGAATAAAGCTAGTGCTCAGATCCCTTAAAACTGCTGTCCCTTTGTGTTAGTGTCTTTCAGCACCCCAGCAGAGCCTGCTGTCCAGCACACGAGCAGCAGGCTGGGGTGCCTCCACCAATATGAACAAGTCAGGTTTATTTTCCCTGCACACTGTTTTGGTGTAGCCACAAATCCTGTTACTCTCTGATCTCGAGGTCCTGTTGTGCTGCAGGACCTGTTGGCCACGTTCTGCCACACCTTTCTCTGAAGCTCCCATGGAATTTGGCTTCTTCAGTGGATATCAGATCCTGGCCTCATCAGCCTGAAACGCTGCTGGGACTCTGGTCTGTAGTTCCATGAAAGCTGGCCACACTTCCCATCCTCTGCAGCCGAATCCCATCGCTGCTGGTTTTATGGGTGCTGCTGGAATCAGAAGCAGTTTGCATTAGGCCACTGAAATAATGCTTTTTCATAAGCAATATCTGTGGAGAGCCACGGAGAGGAGAGACACTGGGACTGCTGATGCTGCGGCTGGCATCCTGGAAGTCCCCTGCTTCCCTGCCACCCATGGTTGAGCAGCACATGGAAGCAGTCAGGGGTTGCTCCCCGGCGGCAGCTGTGCCGGGCACAGCTCCGGACCACTCGGGAGCAGCGCTGTGGCTGTGTGCACGCTGCCTTGTGCTTCCTCAGTGCTCCTGCTGAACTGTCAGAAGCCAGGGGTGGTTTGGAGAATGCAGAAGGCAGGATAAGTAACCTCTGTAGCCATTCCTGAAAGGCTGGTCAGCCTGGTCTGTTGGGTTTGCTGTTGTCTGGGATGAAGGAGGCAGAGATAAGAACGGTGGTCACAGGCAGAGGTCAGTCAGTGAGGCACGGAGTGATTTGAGTGGGAAGGGACCTTAAAGC
Organism: Orthonyx spaldingii; assembly: GCA_013397795.1. Lineage (NCBI taxonomy): Eukaryota > Metazoa > Chordata > Aves > Passeriformes > Orthonychidae > Orthonyx > Orthonyx spaldingii. The sequence continues at coordinate 151,995 of VZTJ01006363.1, read as the reverse complement.
CCATCCTGTGCCACCCCCTGCCATGGCAGGGACACCTTCCACTATCCCAGGTTGCTCCAAGCCCCGTCCAACCTGTCTTTGGACGCTGCCAGGGATCCAGGGACAGCCACAGCTGCTCTGGGCACCCCATGCCAGGACCTCACCACCCTCACAGCCAGGAATTCCTTCCCAATATCCCATCTCACCCTGCCCTCTGGCAGTGGGAAGCCATTCCCTGTGTCCTGTCCCTCCATGCCTTGTCCCCAGTCCCTCTCCAACTCTCCAGGAGCCCCTTGAGGCCCTGGCAGGGGCTCTGAGCTCTCCCTGGAGCCTTCTCTTGTCCAGGGGAACACCCCCAGCTGTCCCAGCCTGGCTCCAGAGCAGAGGGGCTCCAGGCCTGGGAGCATCTCCGTGGCCTCCTCTGGACTGGCTCCAGCACCTCCAGGTCCTTGTGCTGTTGGAGCCCAGGGCTGGGGCAGCTCTGCAGGGGAGGCAGAGGGGCAGAATCCCCGCCTTGACCTGCCTCTCTCCACCTCTTGTCTGTTGTCTGCTGGTCCCTTGGCCATGGAACTTCTCCCTGTATTTGCCAGCAGCTTTTCCCTGGATGTTCAGTGAGAGAGACGCAGGTATGAGAGGAAGGACGGAGGTATGACTTGCTGGGCTCCAGGGACATCCTTCAGGGTGATTCTGCCTCAGCCCCTCTAATTGCAGGAGCTGCAGCAGGGCCATCACTCAGCTGGGCAGTGAGACGTAGTCAGGAGCACCACAAAGGCCATCGCTTTGCTTGTGAGATAAAATAGGGTTCTTTCTTCCCTTTCTTCGCCTCGTGTGCTGCATTTTCCCTTTCAGTGCTTCTAGAGCTCTACTAATTATTAATAATTAGGCTGACGAGGCAAAACTTGGTTTCTTTCCATTGCGTCTAGAGTAAGCCAAGAAGCCTGGCATGGGAGCTCACTCTGGATCCCACCCACCACTACCTGGGCTCAGCAGCCCCTGTGAGTTTGGCTTAGGGAATCACAGCAGAGTCTGCATGGGAGGGACCTTACAGATCATCCAGTTCCAACCCCTGCCTGGGCAGGGACACCCCATGAGACCAGAGTGCCAGAGAGCTGAGCAGTGTGGTGCCTCTGGGTGAGGGGCTGAGGCCAGACACACAGAGGGGTCTCAAAGCCGACGTGGTACCCTGTTGGGAGCGTGTTGATCCAAACCTTATATCACAGAGTTCCCTTTGCCAGTAGGAAATTTTGATTGCTTTTCTTTTGTTTTCTTTTCCTCACCAGATGTCCGGGAGGCCTGTGCAGAGACTGAGGTCTCCAGCTTAGGAAGCTCAGGTGATTCCTCACGGTTGGAAAAGCCCTACTTCTGCTGCAGCCCCCTGGTTGCTCATCAGGCCCCAGGCTGCCCTTAAGCCTTCCTGTGGTCCTCAGGCCCCCCAGCAGCTCCCAGTGGTTTGAGCAACACGTGCTCCCTTTCCATGGCCTCACAGCTGGGTTGCCATGCCAGGGGACCTTCCTGCACAGGGGGCTCTTTCCTTGCAGAGCCTCAGGATTTATTTGCCTCCCTTTTCCCCTCCTCCCCTTGTTCCCCATCTAGTTTTGTCCCCCCCGATCTGACTGTGGACTGAGGCACCACTCTGGCTGTGCATGCCCCGCTCCCTGATGGCACGAGCAGCTTTCTCTGTTCAGTCCTTGCGTGCAAAAGCCAGCATTGGATAATTGCTGGACTGAAAAGAGGCTGTAATTATTTTTGTTTCCCAACTAGAGGAGCAGGCAGTGCTTGCCAAACGGCTCGGTAACTGCTGGCAGATGCTCTTCAGAGGGTATCCCTGCCCTGCCTACATCCTCCCTGCCGTCAGATGGTCCGTATGTCTTCATTTTAACCATTGACTGGCTCCCTGCTGCCCTGCAGCATTACGTTTCTCGTCCACCTTCAGCAGTGGGCGATTGCTCAGCATTTAATATCTTCCCTGGTATCTTGTTATTCCTGGTAACTTCATGCCCAGGAGCAAGAGGGTCCTAGCAGCTGTGCCTGGGGAGTGCAGTGCACCGGGCCAGGCTGTGAATCCACTGCCGGGTTAATGGAGCAGCTCTGGTGATTAAGGGCTCTAACACAGGCATCATTCTGGCATAAAGAACACCACAGGAGCTGATCCACGCTTCTATTTTATTTTCCTCCTCTGAGCAGTGCTGGGACTAGCTGGTAACCTGGGACTTCCCTCTGCAAAGTCAGGGCCCTTGTGCAGCTGGGAGGTCCCTGCAGGTCCCCCCAGGCTCGCAAGGACCCTCGAGGGGTGGCACGTGGCATTGGTCTGCACAGGGGCGAAGATGGGGTGCAGCAAGAGGAGGTGTTTGGGAGCAGGATGGGGGCCATGCTCGGGCAGGAGAGGTGTCCTTGCTCCTCTGAGACTCATAAGCAGCTGCAGGGAGATGTGGTAGGTTGAAAACCTTGAGCTCCTCATCTGGAACAAAAAGCCCAGCTGTTTCCTAGTGCTTCAAGGTCTTTTGTTCCACTCTGTTTCTAAATGAAGTATTTGCAGGTAAAAATCACAGTAGAAAACTTGAAGTGCTTTGAGGGTCTTGAGCTGTCTTTTTCCCAACGGAAACATCTGTGAGAAGTAGTCCCTTGCCCATGGTCACCTGCATGATCACTTGCCACCCGAAAATGACCTTTTGTCGGGAAGACCCCCCAAATACTGGGATCTGGCTGAATCCACATCCTCATCCGCAGAAGATGTTGGTATTTGCCCATTGTGCCTTTGCCAGCAGGGGCTGAGGGTCTGCCATGGTGGCAGCAGGTTCCTCTGTTGCCTGTCTTTTCTTTAAAAGCCACTGCATCTTGATGAGAGACTCTTCCATTGCTCGGGGGACCATGTATTGGCACAGCCAAAGGGCAGAGAGGCTCTGGGAAATGGGATTATGTTCCAGAGATGCCTCAGCTTGCTGCCAGTGCGCACCTGGCTTGTATTGGGTCCACATTCATCAGTTCCAGCTTCTTAATGCCCTCAGGGGTGAGAAAACAAATTTTATATCCTTCATATATAAATATATATATATACCTGTTCAGTTGGAATTTCAGACAGGACCAGGGATGACATCCCCGGGCTGCTGCCGGCATTTACTGTGGGACCCCCAAGTTCAGGGGGTGTTACATCCTCACAGACAGCTCTGAAGGCTTTTTTACAGAAATCACTTCATTTTCCTGAACAATTTTGGTTGTTATAAGCTGAAAAACTCCATGGCCCTCTCAAATGCTTGGCAGGGAGGGTTTGTACCCTCATTTCTGTGCTTTTTTTGCCATGTGGTTAACATGGGCAGTCGCAGACACGATATGCTGTTCAGCCTTTGCAAATTGTTCTGAGACATTTTCAAGCAAATTAAAAATAAAAAAGGAAAGAAAAGGCAACAAAGGGGAAAGGAAGAGTTACAGTTCTTTGTGTCTTACAAATGGAGAAGGGAACATTAAGCGGCTGAGAATGCTGGTGTTGCTGCATGCGTGGGGGGGATAACTGATGATCTTCCGAAAGGTCACGGGTTTGCTCATGGTTGACCTTCAGCGAGGTGTTATGTGGGCAGGGCACAGGCAGCACTGGCATCAAATGGATCCCTCTCTTCTCTTCCAGGAGTGAGGCTGGACCTGCTAAGGGGTGACGGGGCTGTGCAGCGCAGGGAGCTCCTCGGGAAGCTGTAACACTCAGATGGCACCCAGCTCCACCAGGGAGAGCCACACAGGAGGAAGGAGCTGCAAACGTTCAAACTCTCTGTGCTGAAGGCAGCCGAAAAACAGTTTTGACCTGCAGAACACCTGCTGCTGTGCGTGCCGGTGAGGAAGATGGGATCTGCCCGCAACAAAAAGGGAGTGACAAGGAGGGTGAAGCTCTGCTGACCGCTGGGGAGCCCAGCTGGTGCCTGGGTGTGCTTCACTGGTGGGGAAAACACTGTCCAGATTTGTGGGCAGGGCAGGTTTGGGGCGTTGGAGGGGCCATGGGGCTGCTCTGGGCTCTGCCCCATGGCAGGGCCAGCTGCCTGCCCTGGCACTGAGACACCAGGGATGTGGGGCCAGGCTGTGCCATCAGCCCTGCGCTCCGGCATTGTCTCCAGGATACCTGAGAAGGGAAGCGAGGTAGGGTCTGAAAAACGCAGCAGTGCTAATTTTTTAGTGTCAAGAAAAGGAACCTTTCTGCTTTGCTAGAGGTCTCTGGGCTGCGTTTCTCTACGCTGCTCAGAAAGTCCCTTGATTTCTCACTCAGTTTAGAACATTTTATTTCTGTCTGTGTGTATGTCCTCAGATTTATTTTCATTGTGTGCCATCTTGAAGTGATGGGCTCAGAGCGAGACCCGCGCCCCTCAAGCATCTGTAAGTAATAATGAGGGGCTTGATTTCCAACTGCACTTTTGACCTGGAGGCCCTGGGACTCTGCCGGCTTTTCAAGTGACACAAGAGAAGCAGCGGGAAGAGTGGGCACGCGCGATGGCAGAGAAGTGTGACTGCCTGGCCAGCATGTATGGGTACGATCTGGGCTGTCGCTTCGTGAACTTCCGCCCGCTGGGCTTCGGGGCCAACGGGCTGGTGCTGTCAGCCCTGGACAGCCGCAGCTGCCGCAAAGTGGCGGTAAAGAAGCTGACGCTGGGCGACGCGCGCAGCATGAAGCACGCCTTCCGCGAGATCAAGATCATCCGCCGCCTCGACCACGAGAACATTGTCAAGGTCTACGAAGTGCTGGGCCCCAAGGGCGCCAACCTGCGCGGGGACTTCTTCAAGTTCAACATGGTGTACATCGTGCAGGAGTACATGGAGACGGACCTGGCGCGGCTGCTGGAGCAGGGCAAGCTGGCCGAGGAGCACGCCAAGCTCTTCATGTACCAGCTGCTGCGCGGGCTCAAGTACATCCACTCGGCCAACGTCCTGCACCGCGACCTCAAGCCAGCCAACATCTTCATCAGCACCGAGGACCTGGTGCTGAAGATCGGTGACTTTGGCTTGGCCAGGATTGTGGATCAGCACTACTCGCACAAGGTAGGCGGTGCCGAGCTGTCGGCACAGGGAGGCATCCAACACCTGTAGGGTGATGTGGTTGGGCCGCTGTAGATCTTCCGGGGGGGGAGTTGGTCCTTGAGCCTGTTTGGACAGCTGTGAACTCTGCTGGGGTGGTCACTGCTGGTGACCACTCTGCCCCAAGCCATCCCATTCCATTCATGGAACCATAGTTTGGATGGGAAGGGACATTTAAAGCTCATTCAGTCCAACCCCCCCAGCAATGAACAGGGACACCTTCCACTAGATCAGGTTGCTCAGAGCCCTGTCCAGCCTGGCCGTGGATGTTTTCTGGGCACAGCCCATGCATTGAGCTCTGCCAAACGTCCCCAGGGCTCTGCGGTGCTGCAAAGCTGCAAAGAGGGCACAGGAAGTGTTCAAGTGCCCTTCAGCTGCCTGTCATTGCTTTATACTGTGTATATCAAATATATTCCCAGGTATTTTATTCTGTCTCAGCAGTGGACCGTGGGGAGGCGTGTGTTTGCTTGCTTTGCTCAAATGACTAAGCTCTGTGTTTCTTGCTTCGCTGCTATTAAAAAGCACAAGCTGCTGGAAGCACATGGAGAGGGGACCTGGCATGTCCACACCCACTCTGCTGGGCTTTGTCCTCGCTTCGGTGCCAACCAGCTTCTTGAAAACCCAATTTTGTTTGAATTGCGTTCATTTAACATAGGGAGAGAGGAGTGGGTCTTTGAAACTCAGTCAAATTCTTTCATCTGAGGTCAAGATCCAAATAGCACATGAAATTCTTTGCTGTTTGGCACTTAGTGTATCGCAGAGCAATACTAATTGTGAGTGACCAGGGCAGCCTGCTGTGCTGACAGCGGGCAGGCAGCATGGGGGGGAGGCTAGGATAATGGGTGAGAAGGCTCTGTAACGCACAGTCCTGATGCTGATGGATCTTGAACAGAGCTGCAGATGTACAATGCAGGTCGCCTTCCAGGCTGGAGCTCTTGGGCAGTGGAGGAACATGGCGGAGGCTTCATCAGCCTGTGGATCCACGTGTTCCTGGGAGAAAGCAAAGCCCCTGCGTGGTCTGCAGCTGGCTGCTGGTTAAAGTTCAGTATTGTAAGATGAGATAAAATCTATTTTCTTGAGCTGGATGTGTCCATGGGTGAGTTTGGGGTCCCCCATGCATCTGTTGCTGTGCCTGCACTGAGGCTTAAATGCATTTTACATCTACCAGTGGGTTCCTTCCCCTTTGCTTTGTGAAGGGAGCATGGAAGGGGAGGCAGAAGAGTATGGCAAAAAGACAATCTTGTGATCCTGAGCTGATTTATTCTGGGTACAAGTCTGGGCTGTGGGGAGAAACAGAGCCTGGGGGAAAGGAATAAGGTTGCAGGGAACATCAGGGAGCAAGCACAGGGTCCCTGTTGTTGCTGCCTGCTCTTTCTGTGCTCCCTTCCTCACTCATTATTTATGGCCCAGCTCAGGATGAGGCTCCTGGCTTTTCAAATGTGTGGTTTGTTTAAAGTCAGGTAGCACCCACAGAAGACCCTTGCAAACAAGGCAGGCTACATGAACACACAAAGTCTGTGATTTAAGGAACATCATGTTGTCAACGATTGTAGGATCAGAGTAGGAGTCATCTGTTCGTGTCTGCTGCAGAATTATGATTATTTCTAAGCAATTCTCTGTTGCCTCAATAGCAGCTGGTGCAGTGGAAGGAGCTGTCCAGGGCTGCAGCTTTGAGTTGGTGTTTAACTGCCAGATGCCGTTGCATGAGCATCCTCCAGTTCTTCACAGAGGAGCATCAGTGCAAAAAAACCCATCAGAGTGTGCAGAGACACCTGGATACTGCTCCAGAGCAGAGCTGAAAACAGCAGATAAAGTCAGTCATTGGTGATTCCTGGCGGTGGCAGGACTGTGTGTGCCAGAGCTGAGTGCCAGGCCCTGCAGAGGCAGAGGTACCACGGGCAGGCTTGGGTGGGTTTGGGTCAGTCCTGCCTTTGATGTCCAGCACTTCTAAGATGGTTCAAGAGAATTCAATTCCTTTCCATATTTCCCTTTCAGCCTCTGCTCTCTTCCAAGGCTCATACAGATTTATAAGCTCCTTGGCTGTGCTCTGGCAGGAGCAGCAGCAGGAGGCAGAGGAGCCGTGTCTGAGCTGCCCAAGCAGAGCAGGGATCCTCACAACCCAGGCCTTGGTGCTCAGGCACAGCTGCCCAAAAGCAGATGCAATCCTGTGCCCTGCCTGATTAATTGCCCAAAGACCCAGTAGATCCAAACCTCTGAAGGCAGTGCAGAGCTGCACCTCTATCCTAATGATTTCCTGGAAGCCGTTGAAGCAAGGAAGGGTCATCTTAAGCACGTGGATTTTTTTTCTGTTAGCATGTTTTGTGTCTGGAATATGCTTACACAAATGGCTGGGCTCTGCTAGCACAAAACATTGTGGGTTGTGTGGTGTTATTTGTCTCAAAGGTCACATCTCTTCTGACCTGATGTTTCTCAAACCCCAAACCATCCTGCTGAGTGTTAAAATGGCAAACAAGAACCATGCTAGGTTGTGAGCAGAATTTTAAACACAGCTTAGAATACACAGACCACCTAAATAATAGCCCTTGCTTGGCAAGGTGTCTTGTTTATGTGATTTTCAGCAGGCAAACGCTGAATTGGGATAACGTGATGGGAAGGAAGAGCTCCCCAGCTCTGGGAGATGCTGAGTTGGGATAACGCGGTGGGAAGGGAGAGCTCCCCAGCTCTGGGAGATGCTGAATTGGGATAACGTGGTGGGAAGGGAGAGCTCCCCAGCTCTGGGAGATGCCCTGAACCACAGTGAGGAGCCAGCCTCCCCCAGCTCTGAAGCAGAGCAGCTTTGGCTGTGTTTTTCCCACCATGTGGCTGTTGTTTGCTGCTCAGATACCTTTCTCCATGTGGCAGGAGCAGCATGGGGACATGTCTGTGTCTGAAACTTCTCCACAGTGAAAACAATGAATTTCCAGCTGCCTAGATCACATCCAGGTCTCAGTCTGCACCTTCCCAGGCTGCTCAGACCTGACGAATTTTAGCCCTTTCTCAGATATATGAGCTTCTAAGCTCCAGTACTTACAGACATCTCTTTAGGGCACAGGGCATCAGGGGTAGCAGAAGAGGACCCTCAGGAGGTGATCCCATGTCTCTCTGTCATCCTGTCTCTTCCCCAAAGCTCTCACCATCCAGCTATGCAGCCTCCTTTCTTTTCTGTCTCACTGCTCTTTATCCCTGGGAGTTTATCCCTCTAGAACATCTCCACATTATTGCCTTTTTTTCCTTGGCCGCTGCTATTTGTGGCTTGAACACTTCACCCTGCACCTCGGTGCCCAAATGGTGAGTGAGGGAGGGTTGGAGATGAAGAGAAGAGCACTCCCAGCCTCTGTGAGGTTCTTATCCCTATGCAGGACAGGCAAAGCTGAGTGTTTCCTGTTTCACAGCCCTCCATCTCCTTGGTGAATGCAAGCATCTCTCTGTCCCCACTGGAATGCTCTGCAGCAGCCCCTCAGTCTGCAGCCACGGGGTCCAGCCTGCCCCATGGTCCAGGCCCTGCCTGCATGTCTGCAGAGGTTCCCTGGGCCTGCTGCCCAGCTCTCCATCCATCCGTCCATCCGTCCGTCCATCCGTCCATCCGTCCGTCCATCCATCCATCC
>VZTJ01006363.1:113073-142940 GCA_013397795.1 Orthonyx spaldingii | reverse complement strand
CCATCCACCCATCCATCCACCCATCCATCCACCTATCCATACACCCATCCACCCATCCATCCATCCATCCATCCACCCATCCCCAGTCTTCGTGCCCTAATAAACACCTTTGGCTCCAGTAAGGGTCCGGATCCATCTGTGCTGAGTTTGGGAGGGAAGAGGGTGTAAAGGTGAGGTGCTGTCCTCCCTCAAGCACCCGCAGCTTGTGGTGGGCCGGAGGTGTGGGACAGCAGGGAGACAGCAAAGTCAAGCATTAGAAATTGGCACAAATACCAGTGGATGTCTAGACTTTAAAATAATCCATGTTTTGGAGGGCAGGCTCATCCCTGGCCGCACATCCTGTGTGGCGTGTCAGACCCCCAGCGCTGGTCAGAGCATTGAGTGGTCCTGCCTGGGAAAGACAGGAGATTTCTGCTGATGGGGACACAGAGGCTTGCTGAATGTCTTCCTTTAGGTGACAAGACCACAAACTAGAACACTCCTCACTCTCCCTGTGTTGTACAAGACAGATTATCTCTTCTGGGGCTCTGCCTGGTGCGCCAAAGCATCTGGGGACACGGGCATGGGGCTGCCAGAGGACCTGCTCTCCCTTTGCCTGTTGGCAGCATTCACTGCACAATTAACTGGCAGAAATTCCACACCACGGAGGTGTATCTGCCCTTTCAGGGGAAGTTCTTGTGGTAAATACTTTACAGACCATCTTCAAAGCTTTGAAGTCCTTGTTTAATTTTGTACTTGCTGTTCATGCAAACATAATCGCTTCCAGTTCATCCAGTGAAATAACAAAGCTCCCCCATGGGTCGTGGTGAGGAGGTGTTCAGAGGAGCTGAGGTTGTGGGGTGTTGCTGTGTTCTCCTCTGGAGAGGACCACCCTGCACGTCCAGCCCTTGGGCAGCAGCCTGTGCAGCCGGTGCGGAGCCTCCCTGCCGTGACCCCGGCTCGTTTGTTCTCCTGCTCGGCCCTCTGATGAGGCACATCACAGTCTGTGCTCCTGAAATAAATGCACTCTGTCATCCCAAAACAGGAACGTGTCACGTTGCTGGAGCCATGCAGCACAGCCACTCTGTTGTTCTCCCACGGAGCAGCTATCCTGCACACCCGGCGTCCTCCACAGCCCCTCCTAGAGCTGCCCTATCTGCATTTTAAAAATGCAAGGTTAAAAACCCTGCTGTGAAGAGGCAGGAGGTTGCTGCGGCTCCAGGATTATTCCAAAAGCTTGGGCTTGTTGCTATTTTGAGCCCCCCATCTGCACTAGGAGCTGATCCGGCCCCCATGGGTGCAGCAGCAGAAATCCCAGTCATGGTTGTGGATGGAGGCACGGAGACACGGGCTGTGCTTGGATCCTGATGGATTTGCAGGTTGTGAGCCCCTGGTCTGCACCTCTGCAGCTTTTTGACTGCAGAGAGATGGAATCTGGTGGGAAGCACTCCTGGGAGAAGCCTTGGGCTGTAGTGTGGGGGGCTGCAGTAGGTGGGATCCTGAATTCCCATGTCCCCTTGATCCCTCCAGCTCACAGGAGGAGCTCCAGGCTTGCATGATGGTTGTTTGGAGCACCAGCGTGTCTTGTGCTCCCATGTGCTGCCGTGGTGTGCCAGATTCCCTCAGTGCCCGTGGGATGCAGGTTCAGCGTGCTGTCACCAGGGTGACACCAGCATGCAGCAGCACCTGCCCTGAATTGTTTCTCCTTCTGGTATCACAAGCAAAACACAAAATATGTGTTGTGCAAAGATTAGGAAAAACATTCATTTTTCTTTGCTTTCCAGTTCCCTTTCTGTGCTGTTTGATACGACTTGATGCTTATCCTACCTGTAGTGAATTCATCACCTGTATAGATTTCCTGAGCTGTTGCCACGCACGCTGGAGGAGAAGAGGAGAAGCAGGAAAATGATACTTCAAAGTTGCAAGGAAGAAAAGTAGCATGGAAGGGCTTAGAATTGAAACTACTCTATATTTCAATTAACTCCATTATAGTTTTTTAAAAGAGATTCTAGTGGTTCTTCAATGCAGAAGGGGCTGTGCTGAATCCACAGAATATTGTCACAAAGATGTATGTTCTATCTTAATTAGAACTAATTAATATGCTTTGGCTCCTGGTCTTTCTGTCTGGATGAATCTACATAAATGGTGAAATTCTTGTGCTGAAGCCCTGCCGTGCTTAGGTGATGGCTGGAAGTGTTCAGGCTCCCCACCCGGTCACCACAGGTCAGTCGGGGCTGAGTCTGTGCCTAACCTGGGTGTAGGTGGGTCCTCATCCTGTGGCTGTGTCATCCCAGATCCCAAAGCTGTGGTGGTATTTCTCCCTAGAACCTGTTAGCCCACGGGACTGCAGTTACTTCCTCCAGGTGGCAGGACAGGAACTCAGATATCTTCTAAAAGTAGGGATCTAGCCCATATTTTTAGCCTGTGTTTTTAGCCCATGGTTATAGCCCATGGTTTTACCCATGGTTTTACCTATGTTTCTAGCCCATGGTTTTACCCATGCTTTTAGGCATGGGGGAGGCAGGCAGGGGAAGGTGTTGGGATTGTATCAGCTGCTTGGGACTGGGATGCTGTGCTGTCTACTGCAGGACCTCGAGCCAGGTCAGAAAAGTTGATTTTCAAACCTCCAATGACTCCTCCCCTGTATTTTCCCCCTGAAAAAGGGGGAGGGATAATGCAGAGCCCAGGGGCATAGTGCCCTGGGGAGCAGTGGTGGGGTCCAGCTCTGTGGACCAGGATGGAGAGCAGCTGCAGGTTTCTCCTCTCCGTGGGTCCTTCCTGGGCATGGTGGTGGGGGATCCAAGGTTTTCCAGCAGATGGAAGCAGGGAGATGACAGTCAGACACGGGGTGATGGGCAGCAGAAGAGCGGAGCACGGTGAGGAGTGCTCCTGATTAATTACCACCAGGAACGTCACAGGGCAGCAGAGAGGTTGAAGATGCATCCACCTGGTGAGTTTTTGCAGGGAATTTTCCCCAATACATCAGACATGCCTGGGGAGGAAAATATTTGTCTTGTTGTGACTTTCAGATATTTGCAGTGTATTGCTCATGCATTTTGCATGGTGCGCACACCCCCGAGAACTCAAATCCATCTTGCTGTCAGAGAGGACAAACATATGAACAGTGTTAAATCCGTAAGGAGGGTGGCATTCCTTTCCTGGGAGAGGAAAGAAATTGCTCCAGCTAAGAATTGCCCTGGATTACTATCCTCAGAGTTTATTTTCATAGGATTCTCCAATAAATACCGGCATCTCCGTTGTTGGGAATAATTGCAGTAGCTGAGCAGTGGTGGTTTGATCAGATAATGCCTGGGGGCTTTTGTGCTGGTTCTGATTGAGCAGCATTAACAAAAATATAACAGCATTAAATGAAACTTCTCAGCTAATCAGTCTCCATTACAACTTATCATGAGAAGGCCAAAATTAAAATGTTCTTTTAAAAGCAAGCCCTTTATGATTAAAAGCTTGATGACTCGCACATTTGGGAATTGGCACAAAAACCTGCACTGGGGGAAGAGGAATGTGATCAGCCTTGTAGTGTTTGTGGTGGTGCGCTGCTCTCGTGTTTAGGTGGAGAGACACATCCTACAGCATCCCCGGAAATGCTGTGTAGCACAGCTCCAGTTATACCCAGCTGAAAACAGTCTGTGGAACTAAATCGGTGGGGATGGAGTTTTTAACTAAGCTTTTATGTGAACTGTATTCATGCTGTCTTTGCATTTTGACATTCTCCAAATGCTTCGTGGCATTTAGATGCAATTCAGCTTTATAATTTAATTTTATTTTGCTGCTCCTGCTGCATTTCAATCCACCTCCTTCTGTTAATGTGTTATATTTAATGTAGAAAAGGCCGCTTATGAATATTCCAGTGTTATCCCAATGAAATAACAGCCCGTGCCTAACCCCAGTGTGGCAGTGAGGAGTGTTGGGCCATCCCTGGTGGTGCCAGTGTTATTGAAAGCTTGGACACATCCCCCTGGTTCCAGCCAGCACCTCTGAGCACTTGGCACTGGTGATGAATCTCCCGGGTGAGCTCAGGAACAGGAGGGCCCTGGTTCAGGGAGACGATGGCCTTTGTCCTGTGGATGCTGCTGAGAGCTTCTTTTTTAGAGCCATGTCAGGCATCCCAAAGGACCATCCTCTCTGCAAGCAGGATGGGACTGAGGATGGGGACCTGCCCCTCGCCATGCAGCTGCTGCAGCCAGGCCAGAGCCCCGGCTGCAGGTGACAAGGGAGGGAGGTGATTTATTAGGTGAGGCTCAGGCTCAGTGCAGAGCAAACAGGGTTTCCCGCCTCTGCATCAGCTAGGTATTCCCCAGAAGGGCTTTCCTTCTTATCCTATGACATCTTGTTTTCAGGAGTCTTGGCTAAGAGCCCTTGGCAGTTAGGTTCCCCATAAAGACACCTGTGGATCCAGGGAGTTTTCCTTCCACACTCCGCTGGTGATGCTCCCTAACCCTTTTGTTTTCTGGACAGTATCTCAGATGAGGGGGCAGTGGGGTTTGCAGGATACATCCAAGTCCTCTAAAGGTGACCTGGAATGACTCAGGCAGGTGTGATCTGCAAATCTGTGCCGCTGAAGCCATCTGTCCTTTGCAGAAGATGCTGCAATAGCATGGTGACAGATGACGAGTGAGTGCCCGGCCTCATGGAGCACTGAGGTCCCTCTGTCCCTGTGCACATCAGGTCCCTGCTTCCTGCACTGCAGGCAGCTCCAACCTGCCGCGGGAGCAGCACAGGCGTGGGGCAGGATTTCCTGCGGGATCCGGCGGTAGGGCTGTGGTGAGGAGTGACTGGGCAGGGCAGGGGGAGCTCTGCTGCAAGCTCTCCTTCCTGAGCCCTCTCTCTCTGCTCTTCCAGGGTTACCTGTCCGAAGGCCTGGTGACAAAGTGGTACCGCTCACCCCGCCTCCTCCTCTCACCCAACAACTACACCAAAGCCATCGACATGTGGGCAGCCGGCTGCATCCTGGCTGAGATGCTGACCGGAAGGATGCTCTTTGCTGGTAAGTTTCTGTCTCCTGTTGATTCATTTTTTCCCTCCCTCCTTCCTTGGTACCCATTCCAAGGGAATTCCTCTCTCCCTGCCGGCCAAGGCCGTACTTGTAGCTTTGCTACAGAGATCCTGAGAGTGGTTGTGAGATATGAGAGTTGTTTCCAGAATAGACTTCACTTGTGCAGCCTCTGCTGTTTGGTTGGTGCAAACTCCCATTAGGAGTGGAAAATTGTTATGATCTCAGTTTTCACTCAGCCCTCTTGTGCTTCCCTGGGAAGGACATGTAGTGGCCTGGATGTGACGGCACCTGTGGGTGTCCGAGGGTCTGCCTCAATGCCAAACCTTGCTGGGCAGGGGCGGTCTGCTGCCACAAGAAAAATCTCAGAGAACAATTCTGATGGAACAACAAAACCTTTTTCTGTTTCTGTGTTTCCAACAGAAAATAAGTGCTTTTTATTGGGAGGAAGGATGCTAAAAAAAAAATCATAGGGTGGAGTATAAGGACAGGAGATAATGGTGCCCCGTTCCAGGAGGCTTGTACTCCATGCCATGGATTTGAATTGTGATTGGTGTCTTCAAGCTATTTCTTTTCTTTGAGGAAAGACATTTGAATGCCACCACCCATTTTTAGGATTTACCTGTAAGCACGAATTGCAGCTGTAAAGGTGAAGTGCAGGAAAAAGAAGACAGCAAAAGCACAGCAAGGAGCACATGGTTGTCAATGCAGTATTTGAAGCTCAGCTCTGATGTTCTTGAGAAGAAAATATGTATTTAATAGAGTCCCAAAAATGCTGTGTTGGGAGCAAAGCTGTGCTTGCCGAGCTGGGATAGGGAGCCATTCATTCAGGGGCAGCATTCAGGCTGCGCTGTGCCTGTTGAAGGAGCTGCTTCCCTTGCTGCCCGAGGTCTGCAGCAGTGCTCCTGCTCGGCTGTCTCCCCATCGCCCATCAGTGTTCTCAGTGACAAGGTTTAGCGCGTTCCATGAGCAGCTGTTTGCAGAATTGTGTAAATAAATAATCAGACCCATTAATAATGCAGGAGGACATTTTCTTCACAGATATTCCAGTGCACCACAGAGCTCCACAGACTTGGTTGCAGCTGCTCTGTTACTCCCTCCCCACTCCTGCTTGCAACTTCCATATTTCTTTTGTGAAAGCTTAGAAATAAGCAGTCAGTATCATTCTGAAGAGATCATTAAAACTGCCTCCTTTTCCTTCCTTCCTCTTGAAGGAAGATTCACCAAGATTCATTTCTTGAAGGAAAATTTCACCAAAATTTTCAAGTCCAGGGATTTCAACTTTGAAAATTATGCATTTAGCCTATCTGCTCCTATGTTTCCTTGGGATATGTCCTAGGAGCAGGGACATCTCCAGGTGCCACTTGTCCCTGCACGTGCAGGGCATTGTCTGGTCTTGCTGGGAGATGCTGCAGTCTCTGTTCTCCTGTACTTATTCCTCATGTCAAACATCAAAACAAGAATTGCTTGTCAAGGTCCTCCAGTGGCCATCCCAGCACAGCACCCAAACATTCCTGGCCTTTTAAACTGTGCTTGACCCTCCTCTCAGCCCCAGCGTGGGGTTCTTTTGCTCTTTGTGGATCCCAGGGTATAAGTAACGCTGGCTGACACTGCTGAGGTTTCCAAGGTGGTCCTTCAAGCTGATTTCGTGGTAAGGCAGAGGCAAAAGTAGCCTCAGGATGGGATTCCTGTGTCCTGTCTTTGCAGTCTGCCTTAGGGGAGACTGACCGTGCCTTGGAAATATTGATGCCTGCAGTGGGGCTCACTGAGAGCGTCTAGGGAACGAGCTGACATGCTCGTGCCTGTGCTGCTTGTGGCTGGAGGTGAGATCAGTCCTGTCCTGCTGCTTGGTGAGATGCCCCTGAGCAGCCATCCAGGAACCTAACCCAGGCTGGTCCTGGGAGTCCACAGCAGGTGGAGATCAGGAGCTGGGATTTGGCATGTCACAGGCTGGCTGAGCCAGACACACGCTGTAAGCGTCCCTTCTTGTCTGCTTTCCAGCCCGGTGGAATCACTTAATAACTCCCCAGAGGCTGGCAGGATGCTTGTTTAATGGGTGGGGATCGAAACGAAACTCAAAATACCAATTCCTTTTTGGTTGCTTTGGAAATTTATCATCGTCATGAGGAGGTTCTGGCCCCCTGCCCCGTTTTCCTGGCCTTCCTCCTATGCCAGCAAGGAAAGCAGAGCCAGTGTGAGAGCCTGGCAGCAGGCGGGATGCCCATGGTGCCTTTTATCTGCTGCTGTCCGGAGAGGAGGAGAATCAAGCCCAGCCCCTCAGAGCAGCTAAAGCTCACAAACACTTGCACAACAACACGGATTCATCATTGCTGTTGCTCTTCTCCTCCTTGCTCGGGAGAAGGAGTTCACCCCCAGCCAGCTGCATCCCCTGTCCCTGCAGGACGAGACTTTCAGAGAGCCCTGGGTCACCAGCAAACACCCCGTGGGCAATAACAGCAGCACAGTTCAGAGAAAGCTGCAAACCTTCAGCAAGTGCCTCGTGCTGGATAAATGGTTCCTTGAGTGTGCGTCAGCAGCACAATTTGAATTGAGTGCTTAGCATAAATCAATATAATTAACTCGGTAGTCTATCTGGGGTGCTTAAGCAATGCAAGTAAATTAAGGTGATTGGTTATTAGGAGTAGATGCCACTCACTGCATCCATTCTCCCACACGAATTGTTGGAAGTCCAGCAAAGCGGACCCTAGCCCCCTGCCAGAGGCCCTTCCCTGGATGCCACGGTGGTAGGAGCAGCTTTGGGTTTGGCAGAGCCCTGGGAGGCCACAACAAACCTGGTTGTCCCAAAGCTCACAGGAGGGAAGCACACCTTCAACAGCTGGAATCTGGTTTGCAAACCTCTGGAGAGCTCCCCACCAGGAGCAGCATAGAAAATAGGGAAGAGTGTCTGTAGCTGAGCAGCTACAGCTCCCTCCAGTGTCTTTTCCACTGAAAGCATCAGTGGAAGCAGGAGTAAATGGGAAAAAAGGAGTAAAAAGGAGAAAAAATCTGTCCTTGCAGATCTCCATGGGGTTAACCAGTGGGGCTGTGCCTGTGACCACGGGCTAGGAGATGGCACAGGGGCTTTTCCCACGGGATCAGGGCTTATTCCCAGGGCTTGGGTGCTTCCCTGGGACTTGGCTGCAAGCCTAGAGAAGGTTCTCTTTTCCAAGACATGGTGCAGAGCTCCTCATTCTCTCCTTGGGTAACAACAGCACACTGCATTTATTCCATCTGTAGTTCATGTTTTCCTTTTCAGAAGTTAATACCTTCAGAAAAAGGTCCCTGGGATTTACATAAATAAGGGATAATAGAAGAGAATCGGGTTCCTTGAGAGCCATAATTCAAGGCTTCCAGCGTTGCATTAGCAGCTTCTTTGTGTGACTAAACACGGTGTCTTTTGACTGTCAGGTATCTTCAGTGAGCAGTGGCTGGGGCTGCACGGAGAGAAAAGCCACAACGCCTTTGTGACTTATCACCCTCTAATTTTGATCACAGTTTGGGAATTAGCCTGACAAGGTGTTTGTTTCCTGATAGGTATCTTTAGTTTCCACTGCAGTCACGCTGTGAATCTCTAAATGACTTAAAATTAGGCTTTCTGTAGGAAAGTGAATTAATTTGCCCAGGATTGATATGGGAAGGGCATCCCTCCCTTTGTGTTTTTTTGTTTTTCCTATTGCTTTATCTTCTCCCAGGGCGTTGACCTGAACGTGTGTGTGCGGTGGTGGTGACCAGCTGGGCTAATGTCATTGCTCTGGGCTTGTCTAAGCTCACTGCCATGTCACTGAGCTCTGCCATTTGGGGTAGAAGTGGCCGTGACTGAATGGAACCAAACTTGGTTGGAGCGGTGAGGCGAGGATGGAAGGAGGTGGTTTCCCAACATCAATGATTGGTCCTACCCTTGTCCAGGGGGGATGTGCTGGGCGTCAGCTCCATAGGTGCGAGTCTGGAAAACTCCTGCCAGCCCACAGGGAGCTCTGGGCTGTGGAGGGGAGCCCCTGCAAGATGCCAGGGACCTGCACAGGAACAGGGTTGCCTCAGGGCAAGCGGTGTCCACTGTCTCCTGTGAGTTGGCCTCCCCACCCTCCCTGCTGACTGATCAGAAGTGCTGTGCCATAAATGAGGCTGGCTCTTCTTGTTGTGGATCAGACGGGCACTGCTTGTCATATTGAAGCAGCCTGAAATCCGTGACTGGGACAACAGGGACTTGGTAGCCCGAAAATCCCCATTGTTCTCCCTGCCTCGATGGCTGGTCCTGCCCCTAATGAGTATTTCTAACTGGCCTTCCTGTCAGACAGAAAATCCATACAGTGACTGTATTCCTGCCAGGCCGCCTCTCTGCACACGTAGGAGGCTGGAAATCAGCCACAGAGCTCTTGGGCACATCCAGTGGAGTGCTGAGGGATGGAATTAGCGCTCATTAATGAGGCGCTGCTCCTCTCCTCTCACTGATGGGCAGCCGGTGCTGCGCGGGGGTTTGGGGATGCATGGATAAATATGTCCTGAAAGAGAAGGTTTAAAAACATGTAATGGCACATAGCAGTTGTGGGGATTGTCACCACCACAGCTGTGACCTGGCGCCCAGCAGCCAGTGGGAGCTGGTCAGAGAACCCCTTTCCCATTGGGAGAACACAGAAGTTGGACACCCGCACTCCTTTAGAGATGGAGCATGGGGACCCCTGGAGCTGATAACACCACACTGCCCCCCACTCGCCCCAGTTTGACTTCTATGTCTCATCTCACTGCCTGTCTCCTTCCTGTTTAGGGGGCCACGAGCTGGAGCAGATGCAGCTGATTCTGGAGACAATCCCGGTTATCCACCAGGAGGACAAAGAGGAGCTGCTGAAGGTGATGCCCATGTTCATCAACAGCACGTGGGAAGTGCGGAAGCCGCTGCGCAAGCTGCTGCCTGAGGTGGACAGTGAAGGTACTGTGGTGGCCGCTGGCTTGGCAGTGTCCTGCCGGGGCTTCTCCTGGCTGCCGTATCTTCGGAGCTGTTTCCTTGGAGTGTCACAGGGGCTGTCCCCCCAGGCCAAGGGCAGAGCGCTGGAGAAGGGGATTCAAATCCCTGGGGGCTTGCAGCAGGCGATCCTGACTGTGGCTGTGGCTCAAACGTGCCCACTGCTGTCCCCTCACAGATGCCCTGTCCCCGGGCCCTGCTCGCTGTCCCACTGCAGGAGAGCACTCATGATGCTGCAGCTTCCTCACAGGTAGCTCCTAAGGGCAAAATAGTCTTCCAAGGCCCTTTGAAGGTACCTCCCTGGCTTCCCACGCCTCTCTTCGACCTGTGAGTGAGGGTTCAGTTCTTTTCAAACCCTGTTTGTTTTCCTGCTGTGCTTCTGGTGTGAGCTTCTGTGTAGTACAGCAAGATACAGGCTTTTCCTTCACAAACATCCAAACTCCATGAGATGGTTGCTACAGACAGGAATATTGACCAGGTGCTCTCCTGAGCTCCTTCTGAGGGTTAAACTGGACCTGGCCACTTGCTTTTGGGAAGATGCCAAGACCAGGCTCAGCTCAGGTTTGCTGGTGTAACTCTTCACTGTCAGACGTCCTGTGCCTGGTCTTGGCAACACGACATCCACTGACTGGGGTACCCAGGGACCACGTCAGCCTCCAGCAAGCCGGAATAGATTTATTCCCTGCCTTTACTGCAGGAAGAAAGGTCACTCATGCCCCTTACATAATTCATTGTCATTTCCCTGCCTCTCTGACCTGTAATACATCGTAATATATCACCTGTAATGCGTTGTTCCGCCACGCTCCATGCCCACAGTCAGTGACCTTATGAAGCTATTGATTCCTTCCTACTTAATTAGCCCGAGCGATGAGGTAATCTCATGGGAGACAGTCGGAAATTGGTTAATGTTCAAGCACTGAGGCAGCGTGCATGGCTGTCCTTTCTGCTGAGGGATTCTGCCCCTAAAGAAACTGTCCCATTACAATTGCACCTTCGATGGGCATGTTTCTGAAGGTGCAATATGAAGCTGGATCTGAAGGAAGGCATAGTCCTACTTTTATTCCCTGAACTCAAAGGGGCTTCCCCATGAAAGAATCAACTGGATAAGCAACAGCTTCAGGGTTGACAGGGTTTTACCTTTTCATATAACCTCAGTAAGAGGAATCACCAGAGAAATCATAGCAAACCCTCTACGTTTAGATTTAATTGCACTTAAATTTCCTGTCATCACAGAAAGAGCTCGTGCACCACAGTTTTTCTAAAAGAATTTTAGCCACTCAGAATTCTTCAAATATTAATGTTTAAAATAATTTCATAGCATTGGTCACGCTGAAGGCTTTTAAAAATTGCAGTAAATCTAATCCACTTCAGTTGCGCATAAGATGTGAAATCAGTTGTCTGAAATGCAGTGTGCTTGGCGAATGGATCTGAGAGCATGGAATCAAATCCCAGCATCACCCAGAGGTCTTTTTGGGGCGAGATCTCAGCATTCTGCTGGGGGCCGTAGCACTGGGTGTGACGTGTACGTGCTGTCCTGTGCTAGTGTGATGATGCTCTTGTGGTCGTTCCACTGCTGTGCTGGAAGAGGTGACACCTGAGGGCTCACAGCTCCCGTGAGAGGGTGAGTGAGATGCTGCAGGGACACAAGTGCCAGGTTTAGGTCCACCTGGTGCGTGACCTTTAGCTCATTCCTTACTTGGAGGGGATTTGTTATGGGGGCTGCACAAGACTCATCGTGGCGAGGAAGCTGTTGCTGCTTTTGAGGAATTAGTGAGCTTGTTTGCCTGTGCTTCACAGCTATTGATTTTCTGGAGAAAATATTGACATTTAACCCCATGGATCGATTAACCGCCGAGATGGGCCTGCAGCATCCTTACATGAGCCCATACTCCTGCCCTGAGGATGAGCCAGTGTCTCAGCACCCATTCCGGATTGAGGACGAGATCGATGATATTCTGCTGATGGAAGCCAACCAGAGCCAGATGTCCAACTGGGACAGGTACGGTACCAGGGCTGGGCTGGAGAGCAGACACTGGCTGCAATTCCTTAGGCAGAACTGGACAGGTAAGTCTGTGCCATGCTCTTGGCTGGATTCCATCACACCTGTTCCAGACCCATGAAGGACACCTGCTTTTCCTTCTTTGTGCCATATTGTAATTCCAGCCCAAGCTAGCGCCTCGCTGAAGCCAGCCAGAGGCTCGTCATGGATTTCCACAGAGACTAGAAGTTGAGCCTGCACATTCTGGTCACTCAGTGCCTTTCTGCTCTTGGTTTTATTCACAGCCTGTGTTATCTTCCTTTGAGTTTATGTGGCTCTACAGCCCTTCCCTCTACCCTTTGTCCCTATAATACAGGTTGCAAAATATTGTCTTTCTTGTACCTTTTGGGGACAAGGCCTGATTAGAAGTGCTATATTCATCACTTTTCAAGGTGCGCAAGCCCCAGAGGCTACAGATCTGGGGGTGTTGTAAAAAATCCTGAATTGTGTTGACATTTAAATGAGTTGCTGAAAACCATACTGGAAGTTTAGAACAGCTCGAAGCCTTGCGCTGAGGTCTCTCACGTCCTAGGTGATTACCCCCGTTACTGGGCCAGTCCCAGAACTGCAGCAGGTAGGACAAAATAAGCAGCTAACAGATAACTAGGTTCATTTTTCTGTAGAGCTCCTTCCAGCTCAGAGGGATGAACTGACTGAGGATGCTGCAGCATTGCTCCTCTCTGCATAGCAATTAAATCTCCTCACCTTCCTAATCCACTAGATTTCACCAGCACTGAAAAAATTACCTGAAGTAATCGCTTGCCTTCACTGTCATTAGTGTCTTTGCCTGAGTGAACAAGTGGCAGGGTGGAGGCTGGGGGGACAACTAGCTCAGTCAGGTAGTGAGGAGAACTGGAAGCAGGATATCTATCTTCAGTGTATCCCAACAGTTCCAGCATCCCTGCCTGTCACAGCCCCCAAAGCAGCAAATCAGTTGCTGGAGGTCACTTTGTCACTTTTTCATCTGCTGGCTTGCTTGGTGTGACATAAGAAGCTGAGACTTTGGCTGTACTGCTACCCAGCTGGGGACATCTGGTATAGGGTTGTGGATTTTGCAGCACAAGCCCACTGTTCTGGGGACAAGAGATGATTTTTCCTGTGTCCTGGGGGACACCTGAAGAGCAATTAATTTATGTGACAGAGCCCCAATACCTGGGATAAGATGTCTTTTAAAGGCAGTTAGGAACCAGTAAATCAGATGTCACTTGGAACACCGTGGCTGAGAATGGGTATTGTCAGGTAATTAGAAGTAAGGGAGTTCAGTTGGCTTGAGAAGTTGTCACTCAGCAAAGTACCCCTTCAGTAATGCTCTTGATCCTTGACATCAGAATAAACTGGTGGTGTCCAGTCTCAGGGGGTTGTAAGTTCACCTCTTTTACTGTTATGTAACCAAACAGGGAGGACTCATGCCATGGTGCCTGTCTGCGGGCTGAGGGACAGATGGATGATTAATGGTGTTGACCATGTTTTCATCCCATGGGGATTAAATGGGAGGGAGGTGATGGACATCTAAAGGAAGAGGCCAGTTGGTTTTGTTGTTGGGTTTTTATTCCTGCTGCTGATCCCATCTCAAGCTGTTGATAATTTACTCACCCCCCTGACATTTTAACACACAGGAAAGTTATCTCTGCTCTAAGTAAGATGTTGGAGTAAATCAGCAAGCAGCAGGCAGAGCCAGCAGCAGCAGCAGCAGTGCTGGTTTGGGCACTGGTGTTCCTGGCGAAGCCACGGTCCCTGTGTCTAACAGCAGCATGTCTTTGGCAGGTACCACATCAGCCTCTCCTCCGACCTGGACTGGAGACACGACAAACACCACGACATGGACGAGGTCCAGCGGGACCCCCGTGCCGGGTCCGAGTCCACCGCTGAGGAGGCACAGGTTGACCCCCGGAAATACTCACAGAGCAGCTCGGAGAGGTTCTTGGAGCTGTCCCACTCATCCATGGACCGAGTGTTTGATGCCGACTGTGGGAAATCGTGTGATTACAAAGTGGGGTCACCTTCCTACTTGGACAAATTGCTGTGGAGGGACAGTAAGCCCCACCACTACTCAGAGCCCAAGCTGATCTTAGATTTATCCCACTGGAAAAGGGCAACCATAGCACCCACAGCTGAGCTGTCGCTGGAAGAAGAACCATCCAACCTCTTTCTGGAGATTGCTCAGTGGGTGAAGAGCACGCAGGTGGGGCTGGAGTGTCCCAGTTCCCTTCCGGAGATGCAGGAAAGAAGCCTGCCCTCCTCCCCTCGCCATCTCCACAAGGAACCCACAGAGGTGAACAGTGAGACTGACCCCGAGTTTGACTTGGACGTCTTCATCTCCAGGGCGCTGAAACTTTGCACAAAATCCGAGGATCTTCCAGACAACAAGCTCAATGAGATCAATGGGGCCTGCATCTCTGAGCATCCTGGGGACATGGTACAGGCAGAGGTGTACCAGAAGGAGCGGTGGTGAGGGGCCCGCACCCGGCAAGCCCCGCTGTCCCTCCCTCTTCTTCTCGGATGGTGCGGCCGCTGCCCAGGGCTGAGTGGCTTCCTGCTGTCACTGAACATCCATTTTTTACACTGTACCAAATGCCTTTTTCAGAAAAGGCAAGCACAAACCACATGCCCCTTTTGATGCCTTAGAAATGCTTCTGAGGGGATCAAGAGGTGTGAATGAAATACTGAGTTTCTTATACTGCCTTAAAAATCTTGCCTTGAGATCTCTGGGACCTGTTTGAAACTTAAATGTACAAGGGGGAAGATGACAGTACATGGTAGGTTTACGAACAGTAGTCAAA
Source organism: Orthonyx spaldingii (assembly GCA_013397795.1). Taxonomy (NCBI): domain Eukaryota; kingdom Metazoa; phylum Chordata; class Aves; order Passeriformes; family Orthonychidae; genus Orthonyx; species Orthonyx spaldingii. The sequence goes on along the minus strand of VZTJ01006363.1, from coordinate 128,175 downwards.
TCAACTTCTTTTCCTTCCTTTTTCTATAGCAACTTAAAATGACAAGGACAAAATTAACATTTTCAGTATGGTCAGATACCCTCCTGGTTGGACAGGTTCCCAAAATGCCAAACTTTGAGCTCTTCTGAGGCACCTCTGTGAGTACAGGTATGGAATAAAGTGATGCCAGACGTCAGTCAGCAGAGAATGGAACCAGAGGTAGAATTTGGCCATCAGATGAAAAATAACTCTGAGAATGTTAATGGGGGAGAAAATTGAACTACAAAATATGGGCCGTTGGGGATTTGTTTTATTTTTTCTGATGGGAAGACAAAATTTTTGTTGTGTTTTGCTGGTTTGTGGTTTCTCACACCAAAATTTTCCCTTCTGTTGCACAGGGTGCAGCAGGAGATGCATGGGGATCTGAGCTTTCCGAGTTCTTAGGAGGGCCCGTATGATGCATTTCAGTGTAACAACCTGGTGCTGTGAGTCCTGCCTCGGACAGCCGCCCATTAGACCAGCAAATTGCAGTGGTAAGGGCTGGATGGGAGCTGAGAGCTGGGAACAGGGTGTCCCACAGTGTGATGCTGCCTGGCACCACCAGCTACACACACAGACTCAGCAAGGGCACCCACCCAGCTTTGCTACTAAAAACGGAATTAAAGTACTACTGTTTTTCCTTCTGACAAAGATCTTGTGAAGAAATCAACAGTTCCTGTGGCATTAGATTCGTAACTGGCCACTTTGCCTCCAGCTCCTTTGGAAGATGCTGGTGGCAGCAGGCAACTGTATGTAAATAGATGAAGACACAACTGATCTACTGTAACTTCTGTTTTCATCCACACTTCTGAGCACCTTAATAATTAATCAGCTAACAAGAGTTTGTATATGGAAGAAATGTTCTATACTTATATTTAATCAAACTTGGCAGCTTTTTAAGTGGGAATTCTGTAAATAGAGCTGTACAAGACATTCTCTGCTTTCCTTGCCATTCTGTCACTGTGCTGCCCGGCAGAGTGGCGTTACTTACATTTGTAAAAGAGAAACTGCTGTATTTAGTAACTGCAAGGCCCATATTTAACTATTCCTATGTGAATTATTTCTACCCTTTTAACGAGCAGTCTGCTGAATGCTCTGAGATGTGAAGAAAACCCATGCGAGACTTGGATAACTAACAGCAGCATTTACTGTATTAACCCTGGTTTCTGTTCTTGCTGGGATCAGGTTTAGCTGTAGTAGGCCTTGACAAGCCCAAAAACGTGCTCTTACTGTGGAGATCTCACATCAGGATGATGGAAATGCCATTGCTCCAGCCAATTAGCAGCACTGGTGTGAAGGCAGCCGGCTGCGTGGATGGGATGGGGTGCGAGTCCAGGTGCAGGGGCGGAAAAGGCATTTGGAAGGCAAAGCTGATGGAGAAGGCATCACAAAGGCAAAGCCATTTGTCTGTCGTCTTTGCTTTGAGTGTTTGGATGTCCCCCAGAGTGGTTTAGAAAGGGCAAACGAGACAGAAACAGAGCTTTGGTTTCTGGTGTGTTGCAGATAATTGATATACCTCAGCTACAGCTCAGCACTTTTACTGGTGGGAGGGGATTCAGATGTCAGGAAGCAGCCACCCCTACACAGAGCAGATCCAGTCCGGCCCCGGCAGCCCACAGCTCTTGCTGTGCACCCAGCAGAGGCTGGGATTGGGATTGCCGGGCTCCAGGGAGTGTGTGCCAGGGCAGGAGGAGGTGGCAGGAGCCACAGGTGTGTCCCATCAGTTCTCAGTGCCACCCATGGAAGGAGCCGGTAGCCCCGTCCCTGATGAGAGAGGCACCAGCACTGCAGCCGGAGGCGCCAGCTCACAGCCAGACATTGGGAGCTGGCAGAGTTCAGACGTGAAGGGCGAGATCAGCACGGTGAGAGCGGGCTTTGAAAACTCTCCTGACAGATGTGACAACCCCTTGCTGCCGTTGGGGTGAACACAGAGAGGCACCAACACAAGAACTCGACATGGTCAAACCACACCAGCGCTCTCCTTGCCAGGCACTGGTGGCTGCATCCTCTGAAAACAGAAGCCATTTTCCGTGGGCTGTCACGTCTTCTCCAGAGGCCTGCAGGACTATTTTTATGGCCATGAAAGAAACAGTTTTGCTTTTGAGTATTGTCTTGAGGGCTCACAGTTAAAGTGTAATAATGACTTTGTCACAAGCAAACGGAGCGTGTGGCCGCCACTCCGGATTTTCCATCTTGCTTCGTGAGCTGTTATTTAATGTTGTTCTAAAACCTCAGCATCACATGCTGGGAAAAGGGGATAAGAGGGATGGCTTTAATTTGTTACCTGAGTGTGCTTAGCTGATCACAAGCCAGATCTGTCTCTCATTTACAAAAATAAAATGTAAAGCCTGAGCTTTTCTTGCATGTCAGTGTGTAATTATTTTATAAGTTATTATTATTATTATTGTGAAATATTTATTCCAGTACTGGTGTCTAGGTTTCTTCTGCAAATCATAGAATTCATTCAGGTTGGAAAAGACTTTTGAGAATGCACATGAAGACCTGCATCTCATGAATATTTGCATTCTGGGGTTACTTGGTGTTGGGCTGCTTTTCACCCAGCATTGTTTTGGCTGTTTCAGGTTGTCTGAGCACTCAGGGTACAGGGAGAGGATTTTGACTTTGTCACCACCCGCATTTCATGCAGTTTGTAGACACATTTCAGTGCAAGATCACCCATTGGATATTTCAGTAAATTTTGCAGAAGGCATGTGTTGAAAGAGCCACAGGAGCACTGTTGTTGCTGATGACGCTCTGTGGTGGGCCTTGGAGGTCGCGTGGCCCTAGGATGGGTGGACAGCCTGGATTCAGAGATGTGGGCCCCAGCTGTTCCTGGTTTTATTTAAAAACAGGGGGAGCAAAGAAACCCTCCCTGAAACTGTGGGAGCTGCTCCTTACAAGGATCTGTCCTTCCACTACGGCCACCCACTGGCCACCCGCCAGTGGAGCCTGGGAAGCCATCAGGGAGGTGATCTAAAAACTCCTTTAAATGTCAGAAAGATGCCTCCAATGGTTCTGTTGCTGGCCCAGTGATTGTTCTTCCTCAGTCACAAATATGTGACTATTTTTACTGCAGTTTATTTTTAATCATGCTGGGATTCAGCAGCTGTTACACCATCACAGAGCTGCACTAACCAGATCTTCAGAGCTTTACCATTACAGTAATAAAAATACCAACTTCAGCTTGCTTTTCAAAGGGGTTTGGGGACATCCTGGGAAGTTTTTCCTGTGCAAATCCCCACCCAGATCTCAGAGTAAAACCACAACATAGTGTCAGTGAATTTTACAAGTGGACTTCTTGGAGACTGGACACCAAATGATCAATTCTGTCCCTTTGAGCAATTTCATGCCACCATCTACAGTTTTTGAGAGCTGGCAGTGAGAACACTGTATAGTGTAGCATGCAGACATTTCAGCTCTGAAATGATCTTTTATTTTCAGCTGGTTCTAAGAGGAATTGAAGAGAACAAATCCACCATATGGTGTTTGCTTGTGAATTGTTGCCTTTGACATTTTGAAAGGCAGAGTTTGATTTTGAAGCAGTACAATATTCGGGTGAATGGAGTCCTCTCGAAGTGCATCTTCACATTCTGAAGCCATGCTCACCATGGTATTTTAAACTGCCATCTGGGCACTGGTGAAACTGGTTTATAACAATCATATTGCTAAATTCAGAATAGGCTTTTATTTATTAAAAAAAAAAAGACTCTGTTTTGAAAAATACAACCTTTTCACACAGGGTTGTATTACACATACATCTGTTAGGTCTTGGGTTGTGACAGAATAAAGTGTACCAAAAGGATCTTGGAATCGTTGCTTTAATTGGCATTGCAGAGAAAGTTAGGTGTTCTAGGAAATCTATATGAATTTTTATGAAGTTTTGGAGAGAATATACCCAAGTACGTCTTTGACTATTCTGAAAAACAGAGTTGATTCCTGTTGATGTTGCATGAAGCATTTGTGTATACCAGAGTAGACTGTTTTAAGTTTCAGCAGTCTGTGACGTTCCTCACAGAAGATGGCAATAGCCGTAGGTGAAGGTGCTGCAGGGTGTGCATTGAGCCCTGCTTGTCCTGTGTGCTCCCGTGTCCATGGGAGAGAACTGCTCGGAGCCCATCTTGTGGTCCCTCAATGCTTGGGCACTGCTCTGTCCTCGTGTTCCTGGAAATTCCTGCATAGGTCATACTGGTGGTGCTGTAAATACCTTGGGCAAAACCTGGGGTAATTAAACTAAAGTTCGATAGTCCAGTCTGCAGAATGGAGCAGGTAAAAATAACCCATGTGTGATCAAAGATAATGGCTTCCCACTGCCAGAGGGCAGGGTGAGATGGGATATGGAGAAGGAATTCCTGACTGGGAGGGTGGTGGGGCCCTGGCACAGGGTGCCCAGAGAAGCTGTGGCTGCCCCTAGATCCCTGGCAGTGTCCAAGGACTGGAGCACCCTGGGATAGTGGAGGATGTCCTTGCCCATGGCAGGGGGTGGAACAAGGTAAATTTTAAGGTCCCTTCAAACCCAAGCTATTCTGTGTTTCTTTCTATTGCCCCCACTGCCATTTCTACTGTGCTGCACACTGACATTCCATTGCAGGGAGAGCATTCCCAGGTTAGCCAGCTCCCTGGGAATGCTGTTCCTCCATCTGTGGGCTGTGTGGCTCTCTGATGGAGAATGCAGCGCTAGGCAGACTGCTTCTCCACTCTTACTGCAGTAATGATTTCAGAATCCTGGGACATTTCTGTTAGTCCATCTGGCATTTCAGGAGGGAAGTGGAGGTCAGTGGAACAGCCTGAACTCGGCCAGGTCCTGTGGTGAGAGGAGTTTCAGCCCCAGGATGAGGAACCACCTGGCTTTGAGCAGGGCTGGGGTGGAGCAGGCAGTGCCCTCGTGTTCCTGTGTGCTCAGCCCGCTGCTCTCGGAGCAGTTGAGTGGGTTAGGGTCATATGGATGGGGTTAAATAGGCTACAGGATGACAATTTCATGAAGGAATACTTCCTTTAAAGTATATGTGCTGTCTGTCCCTAAATCCTCTCCCCAAATCCTGCTGGCCACTGTTAGCTGCTCCAGTGCCAGCAGGAGTGTTCAGTGAGAAGTCTCCCACTACACAAGCTCAGTGCTGCATCTCCAATGGCTGCCCACATCAGTATCCAGAAGTGGTGACATTTTCCCAGTGAGCAATAACAAACAGGAAGGGAATAAAATACTTTCAGCCCAAAGCATTCTTCCTGTGTTCTGCAAAACCCTGTGCCCATGAGTAGCTGGATGCTGGGAGTCCACCAGTCATCCAGGTAAGTCCTTCCCTAAAACACTCTGCAGCATTTAGGAGGGGAAAAGTGAGAGGAAACTTGCCATGTGCATGACCTGGACTCAGCTAGGCACAGCAGAACTTATCTCTGTGTGCGTGCACATAAACACGTGTTTCCTGTGCTGAACACCTGGCAAACCTCTGGATCGGGACTCCAGATTGGGAAAGTTTGTTTCCAGCCTCACAGTTCTACCTTTCCTTCTCACCACAAAGCTCAGCCACACCTTCTCACCCTCCTTCACCTGTGGAGATGTAAACTGCTCCATTAGGAGAACTGCTGTAGAAATAAAACCACCAGAAGGTCAGCAGACCACAAATGGAATGCACAGAAGATCCAAGCTGTCCTTATACAAACCGTCTGCTTTCCCAGCTTGCTGGAGGTGGTTGATACTCAAGTTATTCCACTCCTGAGCAAGTAGCCCACATTTTCCTAGGAGTTTGATGTACTTGATGTTTGTGAATGTGCAGCATTCACATCCTACCAAGGAAGACTCACCAGTCCCCAAAGCAGTTCCTGCAGAGGGACAGGAGAGCCTCTCCTGAGAGACAATATCTCCTCAGGCTCTAGAGTCGATCCTTTGGCACAGCTGGGTGTGAGGAAGGCTGGGCAACTACAACACGTGTACTGCTGCTATCTGTCCACTGTAGGAAAACTGTCCTCAGGGAGTCCACAAACGAGAGAGAACACTCCTGGAAACAGTTAAATATGAACTGGAGGGGCCTCCAGATTTTCCTTGTGTAATCCCATTCAAGTGTCAGCTGTGCAAGGAAGGGAGAAGAAAAGCCTCTCTCCCCAGGGAAGGTGGTATATGATGTTTATTCATTACAGGCTGAAAAGTCTGTCACCGCAGCAAAACAAGGCCTCACATTTGAGTGCTTGTGCCACTAATTCAGCCTGCTGAGCTCCATGTCCCATAGCCCAGAGAGCTCATAACTCTTTTTCCACAAAAGGATGCAGAGAAACCAGCTTTTCTGCCCAAAATGAGCAGCAAATCAGGGGCTCATGTTGCCTGTGCATGGCCCATGCCATTTCTGAGCCATGTCCATCTTGTCCCAATGTCTGCTTCCAGAGCTGCACCCCAACACCTTCAGAGTGTCACCAGAGCTGGACAGGCCCCCTGGCCTGGGGGAGCTCCTCCATCCCCCCATGGCAGCAGGGGAGGCTTGTCTGAGGACAGAGGTGCTGCTGGCACACAGTGGTGTGTCTGCAGAGAACGCAGTGGCAGTTTGTGTGCCACCCCTTAGTCCTCAGCCAGGCTGTGCCTCAGTCCCTCAGTCTCTGATGGATAAACAAAGAGGGAACTGAAGGCAATGGCGGCAAAAATGCCAGCCTGTGAGCTGCTGAGCAACAAACCAGAATATTTAATCAGAGAGGCATTGACAGAGGGGCTGAACAGCAGGAGCCTTGGTGTCTTCCTTTGGCTGTGACTCCTGTGTCTCCAGAGGCACGGACTGACATTTCACACCGACTGAACTTGGCTCATTAAAAGCCAGACATGGGCAGACCTGTTTGTCGTCTCTCCACCAGGCGAGGGGTCTGTTCCCGCAGCAGGTACTTTGTCGCTCCAAATTATGTCCCTGGAACACAGCGGCTGTCAGTAAATGCTAAGCTGTGCCATCCTCTCGTCTGCACTTTGAGTGGCTCCCTCAGGGGCGGTATGGGCTCTGTGCTGCTGGATCTTCACACGGGCATCACTGTGCTCACACTCAGCTCCTGTCAGCCAACACCGGTGTTCCAAATCTGTGCTTGGGAGCGAGGCAGAGTTGCTCTGGGAGTCTCTCTGCAGCCTGCTCCTCCCTGAGCTCTGTGTGTGTGTCCTCAAGCTCACCTGTAAAATGGCAGGGTGAAAAAAAAAGTGCTTTGAGGCTGACTGATGAAATGAGTGAGGTGTGTTCTGGTTTTCTTTTTCAACTGTGATGGTTTTATAGAATTGTGGAATGGTTTGGGTTGGAAGGTACCTTTAAAGGTCACCTAGCTCGGGGCACTGAAGTTACAATGAGCGGCAGCCTGTGGGAACTCACCTCCGGCACCAGCTGATCCAGGGGAAGGGCAGATATGGAGTCCATAGGTCCCAGCTGCTCTGACTCCACTGCTGGCTGAGGCTCCTGCTGGACCTGCTGAGCTCTCTGCTCAGCAACAACCATGAAAGAGCCAGGATCTGCTCTCTGAGGACGTGGAGAGAGAAAAGAGGGTGTGAAGGGAGAAATTCCTAGAGAGGAAGCCATGGAAGAAGCGGAGCGGAGAGGTGGATTCAGGGACTCCCAGCAGGAGCCTGTTTCCATCTGAAGTGCCTGGGGTGCAGAACCGCAGCCAGAGAATGGTCTCCACTCGGCAGGATACCCTACGGCCAGGATAGGCATTCTGCAAGGCAGCTCTTCTCCGGCCACTGGCAGGTGACAAGTTGTGTTTCTGCCTAAAACTGTTGTATTTCAGAGCCATGCATCCTTGGAGCCGCGAGCCGTCTTAGACAAGGACAGGCCGCCCTCTGCAGGGAAATTTATCAAATTTGGGTTCTGGCTTTCCCTATCCACTGCCTGGATTAACCCCCACAGATCAGCCTTTAGAGGACCCAAACTGATGCCACCCCAGGGCCGAAGCCCAGCTCCCACCTTACATCCTCCAGCAAACTTCCATTTTCAGTGCCTGTGATGCACAGAAGATTTGCAGGAAGATGTACCAGCGGTCGGTGATTTGATACCAAGCGTTTCCCCCTGCTGGGAAAAATAATGGGATCACACCCACTTGGATATGTGTAAGCTGTGAGGAGCAGTTGGTCTGGGTTTGCAGGGTGCTGAGTGTCCCCTGCTCCTGTGAAGAAAGCCAGGAGCTGTTTTGTCGTGCTGAATTGCGTCTGGCAGGTTTTCTCCAGCAAACTATTTCATCACATCATCACCAGGAAGGTCAGCAAAGTCATTTAAGTCAACTTTGTTGCCTGCATGCATGTGGCTATGCACTTTGTTTGGGTTGGTATTTTGGCAGCAGATGTTAGAATAGAAAAGGAAGTTTTGCTGTTTCTGGAGACCTGAGTCCGCACCGGCCAGGTATCCTGGATTGTATCAGTGTGGCTAAGAAATATAAGGTCCCATCTGCAGCTTTGGCAGCACGTTCACTGTCCCCTCTGACAAAGACAGCAGAAGGGAGGAACCATGTTCCTTTCGCCATGTAGGACTGAGCTGATAGGTGTACCTGCTAAATTAAGTGGCTTTTAAAACCCAAGAGGCTCATCATTTGTAATATTTTAAAAAATCATGTTTCAAGCTGCTTTAGGTCTTACAGAGAGAAACACAGGATCTCTTGGAGGAGCTCAAAATGCAAAGTCAAAATCTTTCTGAATAATAACCTGGTCTCTGCATCCTCCCAGATATTTGGGGCAGGGATGACGGACAGGTCTCATTCACATGAGTTTTTCAGAAGTTGAAAAAGTACAATGTCTTGTTGTTCTGGCCTTTGTAAGCACTTCTGTAAAGCAAATATCCCAAAAGCAACACGTGCAGCTGCTATTCCTGCCAGCATTCTCTGCAGGAGCTGCGGGGAAGGACTGGGGCTGAGGAACAGCAATGAACTGACTCTCCCGGGCTCAGTCATGCAGAAAATACACTGACTGCAGTCCTGCTCCGGGCCTGGCAACGCTGGGGGCTCAGGTACTGCTGCGCTGAGGGCTGGGTGATTTTGATGCTGAGGTGAAAGGAATGAGAGGGAGGTGTCTTTACGAACGACTGTGGGCCTGCTTGCTGGGAGATAAGGCCAGATACTGATAGGTGAAAGAAGCAACGGGAGGAACCATAAATTCCATAGGAATTCCACTAATTGACACAGACTGTTACTCACCCAAGGCCATGCTAAATTCCTGGACTTAGAGAAAAAGAACAGAGACACAAGGAAGAACGGAGGGTACACATTAGAAGGGGGTCTGTATTAAGCAATTCAGCGAGTCTGTGCCTTTCAAGTACCTCAACCAAGGAAGAAAGAGAGAGGGAAATGCAGCCAGGAAATGAGGATAAAAGGGAGGCTGCATCCTCCAGCAATTTTCGAGACCCCATGGGAAATGCCCCATAGTCTCTCCCTTTATTCGAATAAAGTTACAGGACTCCTGTGTCTCCTTTTCGGGCATAAACCTCTGGCAGCATGGATTAATTTTCCTGACAACAGTCTCCAACAGCTTCTGCTGGCAGTGTCCCGATGCGGGACCACCAGCACCTCCTCAGCTGACACCAGGAATGGGGAGCAAGCAGCCCTGGGATTGCATTAAGTGAGAGAATTAAATCCCAGCCAGGGTGCCAAGCGTCCCCAAAACCCACCCGAGGACAGAAGGGGTTGATGGAGCCTGCAGGTCACACAGCCTAAGCTGAGGTCCTGCAAGGAAAAGCCAGCAGAGCAGCAAATCTTCCTGGAAGCCATTTGGGAACCGTCAGTGGATAATGGTGGTCAGGACCAGACATGGGGAGAGTAAATTGTTCCTGATAGCCCGGCTGCCTGATGGCTTTCTTCCTTCAGCACACTGCCTCCAGACTTCAGAGCAGGGTGAGGGCTGTGGCTCCTGCAGCTCTGTCCTGCTGTCTTTAATCCTCAGGTACCTTTTGGCATTGACTCTATTCAGCCTCAGCCCACCCGATCCTTGATTTAAGGAAAACAAGCATAAACCAGGAAAGAAAAAAGAAACAAAACCTGTTAGCTAAGTAGGCCTGGATTTTTAAGAGACTCAAATTCCCTTGCTCTCAGAAAAGAGAAAACTCCTGTTTGTGAAGCCGTCGAGAATTGGAGACTTTCACAACATCGTTGATGAAATCTTGATTGAGTCAGGTTCTCTGTAATTTAAACTACAGAAGAGCTTCTAAATAAGTGCCAAAGCTCACTTTATAGCAGCGGTCTTGTAGCTGGCTCATAACTCTCTACCCAGATGTCTCATAACTGAGACATCTGACAGTGTCCCAAATCCAGATATCTGTGCATTCTGTAAAGGGATAAAATGCACAATTGATGTAAAGAATTTATGGCCTTTACTCTTTGTGTGAGATGTAAAAACTCATCATGTCATTGTGTCCCCTTGATCAGGTATTTTCCGACCTAAATATTTCTGTGTTCTAATATCAGACCTCTCCTGCAGGAGGAGTTGGATTTTAAGATCCAGCCAGCAGCACGTGTCCAGTGAGAGCACATGTAGGATGAGAGGCAAAGGAGTTCAGGTGGGACATAGAGGGAACACTGTGGGTCAGCAGCTGTAGCACTGCTTTAATAGAGTCCCATGGATTGCCCTGCCCTCAGCAACGCCCAGCGGGGCAATGATAACTCAAACAGCAAAAGCCATTTCTCCTTACTGCCGTGGTGGTACTCTGCTTATCTGCTCTCTTCTCACTTTGTGGGAAACTAAGTCATTTTGCACCCATCAGGACGCCATTCTTCGCTAGACACAGAAAAGGCAGGGCTGACAACCACACTGTGCTAACAAGTACAGAAAATGCGTTTTATAGCATCTCAAGCCAGTGCAATTTGAGACCTGTGAAGGTTAATGGATCTTTTCTGGCAGGTTTCTCTATTATTCTTGTCAGTTGCTGCCATATGGAGACAAAAGCAGAGTGTTCTCAGCAGAGAGAGTGGCCAGCCTGAGGTATCCGTGTAGTTGCGTGGGAGCCCAGGCTGAGAGTGAGCTGTCCATCAGTTTAAAAGCAGAAACAAGAGTCATTGGGTGTGCATCGGCTGATGAGATTCATCCTTTAACTTTCAAGGCTCATTCTGTCTCTGATCAGTTTCTGCAAGGCTCGTTCTCATCCTGCAGCACGCATGCACAGTCAGCAAGGTGAGAGAGATCAAAAAGCACTTTTTGCTCATTTCAAGACCTTAAACCCAAGCGCGATGTCACCAGACCCTTCCGATGGGGTTAGACTCCCTCATGAGGTGTCTAAGCGACTCCTCTTTCCAGCCTGACTGAGGTCAGTGAGACTTCAGGACTTGTAAACTCATGGTGAATTTTGTGGGTTTGGTGCTGTTTATGCCTGCTCTGGTCAAGTAAAAGCGCGACAGTCGCAGCTCGGTATCTCCCGAGCGATCAGAAGAGGGCAGTCCTCCCCCTCGGTACGAGCTCTGCTTTACGCTTGAATTGGGTCTCAAAGACACAGGATGCTGCAGACTTGTGCTGATACGGCTGCACTGATCCGGAACGCGGACAGATCCAAACCCGGAATGTCCTTCTGTCCTCCCCGCAGCACAGCAGGGGCTCAGCCGCTCGAGAAGAAATAAAGCAGCACCGTGTCAGGGAAGATGACTCAGAGGGCAGAGCTGGGTTGCTGTGGGACGGTTTCTGGAAGAAAGCTCCCAGTTACGAGGATGGTGTAGGAAAAGGTCCTTGTGTGTCTGAACCAGAGCTGAGAGTGGTGGCCACAGCACATATATATAAATAAATAAATAAGTACACCTGGGTTCAGTGCAGTGGATACAAGCATCAGAGGTGAGGAGGGAGGGGTTTACCGTGATTCCCAGCAGAAAAGCAGGTTTATTAGGGAATGAGAGCGTTAAAATGGCTGCAGCCTCGCCCTGTGAAATCTACTCGATGTGGTGCCTGCGGTCTCCACCAGACCTGGATCCAACTTGGCCTTGAATTTTTCCAGGGACAGGATATCTGTCACCTCTCTGGCCAACCTATGCCACTCTCATTAGAAAATTTGCCACCCTCATTATGATTTACCTCAATAAATTTACCACCTGCCCCATAAAAAGCTTCTTCCTTCTATCTAGTCTGAGTGTCACCTGGTCAGCCCATCTCAGCTTTTCTCACCATGTCCCTGGTTGTCCAGCAGAGCAGAGCCAACCCATGGCCTGAGGTCAAACTGGCCTAAAAAGAGACCTGCACGTCACAAGAGGAGAAAGTAAAACATAAATTAAAAAGCACCAAAAGACAAATTTGTTAACCTACAGCAAGACACTGACAAAGGAGTTTGTCGGAGCTGAGGAGGGACTGGCATCCCTGCCGGCCAAGGCTCCTTAACCAGGAGCACTTACAGACATGTATGGATGCGTGTTCCAGCAATGCCATCCCTAGTCAGGGCAGAATTCACAGTGCCACAACACTTTCCCAGGAGCTGGAACTTTGTCACCTACACTGTTAAATCATTAGCACCATCCCAGGCATAGTTCTGGATGAGGCCCGCTAGCATTTTCCCAAACAATCCCCGGAGACAGAGCGGGAATTAGCACGTTATTCCCAAAATACAGTTGCATCTGCAACTGGATGTTGGTTTGGATGGTAAAGCACTGAACAGCACGAATGCGGGCTGTTCCCATGTGAACTGGTCTCAGGGCCAGAGACTCTTCTGGATACATTTGAGTCCAAAAAGGCTAGCTGAGAAATTTTACGCAGAAATGCTTTAAAACATAGGATAAAATTCCCAGTCAGAAATTGACTCCAAAATATGGAAACAGTGTAAATATATTTAGCTATGTTGTTGCTCTAAAGAAGTGAAAGGGGCAAGGATTGTGGTGAGAGGTAATATCTTTCAGTGGAATTGGTGTAATAAAAGACATTATTTTTCTTCACAAACCTTGCCTCGGGGTAACCATCATCTTTACTGCCCAATTCCTGCTACACTCTCATGTAAATGTGAACTGTCAGTTGGGTCATCTCTCTATATCAGGCTTAGTCTGACCGTGTCACAGTTAACAACCAACACTGCTTTTTAACAGAAATAAAGAGTAGAAGGTGAAGAGGCCAGTTTTTATCAAACCACAGAGATTATGAGGGATGGTTTGTTCTGCTAGCCTTTACTGCAAAACCTTCTGAGATTGGGGTGAAATAAAAGCCAATATCGCTGCTTAAATAATTATTTGTTCTGTATTATCTATATACAGACAGCTGCACTATCAGTGTATTTATGGGAGTGACAGTGTAGCACTATGGAAGGAATGAAAGGCAGCTAGAACAGAGATTGGTTTAATTTATTTATTTGCATCAAGGATTGGTGATAGAAAAAACAAGAACACAGGGTCCAGTGCTGGTGACGTTACTTTAAATAAGATATTTGAAAAACTGAAAATGTTACAGAAAGGAGAGTCAAAACTATCTCAAGGATGGAGAACAAAAGCCTTCTGTGCACTTTATCAGGCGTAAGTGGTTGCAACCAGTATGGTTTATCATGAGAAAAATGGAGCAGGAAATTCTCTTTAATAAAGAGACAAAAAACAAGCAGAAAATGACCAGAAGTCTAGGAAAACCCTAAAGAGAAATAGAACACAGTTTTAGGATGGTGGCAGTGGTTTAAGAAACCACCTAGATGTGATTTAGGAAAACTACCTTCAAGCAGTGATTATTTTTGGGAGATGTAATTTTAATTTAGGACAAACCACCGGCTCTCTCTGGAAAGGAACCCTACTAAAATGCAACAGTCTGTGCACGCAGGAAATATGGAGTGATCATGGAATAGTCATCTGGTGCATTAAAAGTTTCTGAATGAATTCTCACCCTGCAGTGGGCGAGCTGTGATACTTCTGGAGGCTGCTCCAGTAGTCAAGAGGGATAGCAGATCTGTGCTGGCTGGCTTTATACAGCCGAGGAGCTCCAAGGGCTCACCGTTGTTCTCTTGGCAACAGTAAAGCAGCAACATTTTGTATGCCAGAAGAAACTCTCCTGATGTGAGCACCAAATATGGTGATGAAAGTCCTGGGAAGGAAGGAGAAACAACTGCTCCTCTTGTTCTGTAGCACAGGCGGTGGCAGAGAGACTCACAGAGAGAGCCCTGGAGGGGCTGGAGCAAAACCAGGGAAGGGGACGGAGCTGGGGAAGGGGCTGGAGCCCCAGGAGCAGCTGAGGGAGCTGGAAAAGGGGCTCAGCCTGGAGAAAAGGAGGCTCAGGGGGGACCTTCTGGCTGTGCACAACTCCCCGACAGGAGGCGGCAGCCAGGGGGGTTGGGCTCTGGTCCCAGGGAACAGGGACAGGAGGAGAGGCAACAGCTTCAAGCTGTGCCAGGGGAGGCTTAGGTTGGATACTGGGGAAAATTCCTTCATGGAAAGGGCTGTCCAGCCCGGGCACAGCTGCCCAGGGCAGTGGCAGAGTCCCCATCCCTGGAGGGATATAAAAGCCTTGTGGATGTGGCACCTGGGGACATGGGTCGGGGGTGCCCTGGGCAGTGCTGGGGGATGGTTGGACTCAAGGGTCTGAGGGCTTTTCCAGCCCAAATGATTCTGTGATTCCATGATCCTGCTGCCTCCCCCGTGCAAGCTGGGGCTGTGTTAAGGCACGAAGCAGGGATCAGGCCTCCTCTACACAGCGACCTGTATCTTGGAAAGGGTTCGGAGCCTGGATTTGAGAACGAACAAAACTGATCCCACAGGGCTGCTGGGAGAACATGCAGGCTCAGAAGCAGTGGGTGCTCCTGGGAGTGACAGCTCTCCCTCCCATCAAAACCCGCTGCTGGGAGTTTCAGGCCCCGCAGCACTGACAGATTCCAGTCCCTGGGGTGCAGGTTTTCCTCTGCTATGACTAATTACAGCGCAGCTTTCAAGACAGCCCTTCTTTCACAACAGAGTGTTGCACAGTGTGTTTCAGCAGGGCCTCAGCTGTTCATTAGGTGATACTGGGGAATATCCTCCACCAGTCTGAAGCGACACGGCTTTACAGCAGAAGTGATTTATGTAATTTGGGTACGAAGCCAGGCGTTTTTAAATGCCTTCAATTTGGGCTATTTTTAGCCTGGCACAAAGTCATGACCTTGCAGGTTATTTTCACAATCTCCTTTGTTTATAGGTGCAGAGCAGCATTATTTAAAAACGTTTCAAAGCCGCCACAGTCATGCTGAC